>SJYX01002864.1:136051-180623 GCA_006410675.1 Oreotragus oreotragus | reverse complement strand
TTGCTGAGTTTTCCAAATTTGTTGGCATATTGAGTGCAGCACTTTCACAGCATCATCTTTCAGGATTTGAAAAACAAGACCAGGAGCTGACTGTGGCTCAGATCATAAAATTCTTATTACCAAATTCAGACTCAAATTGAAGAAAGTAGGGAAAACCGCTAGACCATTCAGGTATGACCTAAATCAAATCCCTTATGATTATACAGTGGAAGTGAGAAATAGATTTAAGGGCCTAGATCTGATAGATAGAGTGCCTGATGAACTATGGAATGAGGTTCATGACATTGTACGGGAGACAGGGATCAAGACCATCCCCATGGAAAAGAATGCAAAAAAGCAAAATGGCTGTCTGGGGAGGCCTTATAAATAGCTGTGAAAAGAAGAGAAGTGAAAAGCAAAAGAGAAAAGGAAAGATATAAGCATCTGAATGGAGAGTTCCAAAGAAGAGCAAGAAGGGTTCTTACTGGCCTTTTATTCAAAAAAGTGCTGCTAGCACTGAGTAGACGAAGAAATAAAGGGTATATGCATGGGCAACAGTCTCAAGAGGTTTTTGTATTTAGTTAAGAGCATGACTATAACATTTTAGCGTGGTTTAGTGGGATATTTCTGGAGAAGGAAATGGCAACCCACTCCAGTATTCTTGCCTGGAGAATCCCATGGACGGAGGAGCCTGGTGGGCTACAGTCCACGGGGTCGCAGAGTCGGACATGACTGAGCAACTTCACCTCACCTCACCTCACCTCAGTGGGTTATTTGGGGTTTCCCTGGTGGCTCAGATGGTAAAGAATCTACATTTCCTGCAATGCAGGAGACCTGAGTTTGATCCCCTGGAGAAGGAAATGGCAATCCATTCCAGTATTCTTGCCTGGAGGATTCCATGGACAGAGGAGCCTGGTGGGCTACAGTCCATGGGGTTGCAAAGAGTTGGACACGACTGAGCGACTAACACTCATTCAGTCTGTGGGATCTTTATTGTAGAAAATGAGTGACCCTCTAAAAGCAGAACTGGGAAGCATAGTTAACAGGAGAATCGTGTTTTTGATTTAGATACAGATTCTAAGGAAGGGTTGAAAATAGAAATTCACACATCCTTATTGGTTCACAGTCTCAGTATCCAAATTAACTATTTAAGGTCTTGAAACCAAATTGTTTGAAAAGTTTTATTTGGTAGCAGAAATTATCTACAGTTGGATCTTTACAAAAGAAGATGCGCAAGAAGGGAGTAATCAATTTATACATAAGATTCTGCTGTGGAAATTTGGGACGGTTATCAACAGTCGATTTAGGTTACAAGAACTCACACAAAGCCATGTCTTTTTAGTAAAGGAAGCAAGAAGCTAGGTTAATCCCTTGATGAAACAGACTGTTGAAACTCATAATATACATTATACTGACCCTAAAGAAAGATAAATCTATGGAGGATGAATTATTCCAAGTTGCAGTAATATATAAACATGTTTATCAGATTAAAACCAATCATCTCAAAACCTGACAAGTGAGTTTTCATCATCACAAGTCCATGATGTCTAAAATATTCATTTGCACCATGGCTTTTCATCCCACAGTTATTAGTATTTTAAATTATGTAGACTTACATAAAGCAGATGTTATTGTTTTTCTGGAGTATGACTCCCTGTCTCTAGATCCAGTTGGTTTGGTCATGTTATGTCAACCCTGTTAAAAAGCTGACTGTTTATCTCACAATGGAGGGTTAAGACCAACTGCAATGACCCAAAGGTAGGAATAAAAAGGATTGGCCCACATTGTTGCTTCTAAAATTTTTAAGGTAACACATTTAAAAAAAGATAATTCACTTGAAATACACTGATACTTTCGATGGGTCAAATAAAGAGGCACTAAGAGTGTTTGTGAGTATCTAAGCATTATGCCTAAGGTATAATGTATAGGCATAAAACAGTTAAGAGCTAAACAAAACATAAAAAATACTGTTTTTGCTAGAGGGGGAATGCAGGCAACTTCCCACTAGTAGAAAAACAAACACTGGGGTTCAATTTCCAGTTTGACTGAGTTTATCAATATGAAGATTATAAGCTCCCATGAATTAAATATAAAGAGTTCAGGGGGAATTATGACTTATGACATTAATGTACAAGCATAGCAGTATTTCGGTATCAAATTAGTGTATGATTAAATACAATGCTATATATACATACACACACTCATAGTACCTTTATAGAAGTCTCTAAGATGCTCACAGTGGCTTATACAGTATTGATGAAAAATAAAGATGAAAATAGCATGTAGATAAAAACCATTTTTATAGCTTACTGAGTGATACCTCCTATGGGTTAAGTAGCTTAAATTGTTCAAGTTCAAATTTTGATTTTTTAAAGTGGCATTGCACACTGGTATTCAAACTTTCATGAAATTGTACAGTTTTTCAAAAGAAAGACTAGAAGGGAGAGAGCATAAACGTGGTAGAAAAAGACTTCTGGTTTATAACTCAACTGTTACATGGTTACCAAGTGGTGTTCAACACGTCTGGCCAAAACTCAGCTTCTTGTAGGTGATTAAGGGTATTAAGGCATCTGTTTTCCCAATGGCTTAATGGTAAAGAATCTGCCTTCAATGCAGGAGGCACAAGAGACATGGGTTTGATCCCTGGGTCAGGTAGATCCCCTGGAGAAGGAAATGGCAACCCACTCCAATATTCTTGCCTGGAAAATGCCATGGACAGAGAAGTCTGGCGGGGCTATAGTCCATGGAGTTGCAAAGAGTCAGACACAACTTGAGCATGCTCACATATGTGGATTTACATATGTGTATGTATACACATATAGGTATTAACAATGTTTGATTCAAATTTTGTTTTTATAAAAGTGCATAGTTTAAAAACTTACTAAAAACTCCACCACACTGGAGTAGTAGTACCACGCTTATGTGTAAGTGTCGACTACCAGGATAATCTACTTTATGTATCAACTGGGACTATGACTATAACTATCTCTAGTTAAAGAATCTCCTGTAATGTGTGTTTAAACCCTATTATTTTACTTACTTACATTTGCATGAATCAAAATTCTCTTGCGAGTACTCAAATAACAAGGCAAAGAAACAGACTGGCAGCTGAGGCTTCACCAACTATAATCTCAACTTCACATTTGTGTTACTTAGAAATCAATGTTAGATTCTTAGTAATGGACTAAGAGAAGCAGACAAATATGGACTCAAATATGGTTACACTGATTAAATGGACCTTTCAGGCTTTATGTATTGGGCTTATACAAAGTTTACTTAAAAAAAGATTCTAGCACTAAAAAATGTTTGGGAGATACTGCTCTGCAAGAGACTCTCTTTCCATTTAATTTGTTAATCCAGTGTTTAATGTGAATTACTTTAACAAACTGCCTAATACATTTCAATTCTTAAATTACTCAGCCTAATGGGAAAATTTCTACAAATTAGTGTTGTGGGTCTTCAAAAATGATAATTGGTAAAATATTGAGAAATTCCACTGAAAAATTCATAATTGCCTTAGGCTTTTCTGATAGGTCACATTTAAAACAATATTTCTAACTTTGAATTAGTCACATCTCTATTGTTATGTTCCAAATCTCAAAATATGTTTATCCTCCATGCAACACAAGTTAAGTATTCTCACACTAAAAACTGTGTTGTGTGTTTTGATAGTTCAGGAAAATTTCAATGATTTTTTTATTTTGTGGTTTCATTATAAAACAACTTACACACACCAAACTCAAACAATCTTTTTTTATTTAAAAACCCGCCTCAAACTTCAGTTCTGGGTTTAGTTTCTGTTTAAAAATAAGCAAACATTTCAAAGCATCCAATGTTATTCATCTACAATTCATCTTGTTATGAATGTTTTTTTTNACTTACACACACCAAACTCAAACAATCTTTTTTTATTTAAAAACCCGCCTCAAACTTCAGTTCTGGGTTTAGTTTCTGTTTAAAAATAAGCAAACATTTCAAAGCATCCAATGTTATTCATCTACAATTCATCTTGTTATGAATGTTTTTTTTTAGTTCATGGAGGGGACATAAACCCACTATCTAAGTCAGGCACAGTATAGAGGCCAAAAGGCCAGAAATCAGGGCACATGTGTTTTCAGGCAACAGTTAGAGGTCCGAAGCGGGATGGGGGGACGTGACTCAGCTGTAGGCTCTCCGATCTCTATGCCCCCTCCAAAAACTGTTAGTAAGTCTCAAATCAGTACATAAGAGATTGTATGTAACGTACTTAAAATCCAACCAAACCCACAACTATATCTGCTTTCTAAATTACATTGCAAAGCCAAGACAGATAAATTATAGCCTCACTATATATAATGTGTGGTCTTGATAGCCATGTCACAGGACCATGTTATAGGTGAGACAGAATTATACGATACCTCTGGAGGTTTCAAAAATCTAGTTGGAAGAAGTCCATGGCTATAAGATTTCACATTATAGCAAGGCTCCACTATTTCTTGAATTGGGGCAGTGAATATAAATCACAGTACAAAATTGTTAATTTTTTTTTTTACTGGAAAAGCAATAGGTGCTACATATGAGAATCACTTATATAACATCTATTTAAAAAAAACAATGCAGATATAAAACATTAATTGCATAGGGATTTAAATAGGATAAGGCCAAGAAGAATATTAAGTAAAGTTTTTGTTTAAAAACCATAGAAAGGGCACTATGGTGTCAAAAGACAGAATTTCATTCTTAAAGCAATAAATCTGCATGACTGTCTAAGTAAAAGTCACAGTATGTTGCTATAACTAACAGTGAATATCAACAAAACAATGCAGATATAAAACATTAATTGCATAGGGATTTAAATAGGATAAGGCCAAGAAGAATATTAAGTAAAGTTTTTGTTTAAAAACCATAGAAAGGGCACTATGGTGTCAAAAGACAGAATTTCATTCTTAAAGCAATAAATCTGCATGACTGTCTAAGTAAAAGTCACAGTATGTTGCTATAACTAACAGTGAATATCAACTGTGTCATTAATTCCAAACTGGAAACCAACAACGTTAGAGGATTAACAAGAACACAACTAAAGCTGGTTGTATAAACCTGATCAGTGTATTAGCACATCAGTGCCTGGTACGTACCTGATTAGCTGTATAATCTACACTTTGCAAATAACATAAATTTTAATACATGGTAACAAGTGCGAGAGCACATCCTCACCGCATGCCATCAGTGATTTATACACTTACTTGATAGTGTCATTATTCACTCTTTCCAAGGTGTAAGATTCCACCCGGCAGAATCTTCACTCAATGAACCAAAAACACTGTAGTTAACAAAATATAACAAGGTTCCACCATTGAAAACTAAATGTCCACGAACCAGAGAACTAAGCCCTGATACCAGGATGGACACGATGTTCAGTGCTTTGAAAGGCATTGAATGATGAGTCCAACTCTACTTTGTATTTTAAGCTAACGATTATCCCGTGAAGTTTCAGGTAGAATGGCAGACCGTGAATGTACTTCTCATGCCATGTTGTTATCCTGCAGGTGAAAGAGCAATTTCTAAATGGGAAAGTAGCTTAGTTTACTCAGCATCGTTCTTGAGGAAAAACAAGAATTCCCAACAGAATCGTGTTAAGGTCCATTTGGGAATACCCAAGCCAACGCTTCAAACGAAAAAGTGCATAAATACAGTAATACTACTAGTGTGTTAACTACAGAACAAATGTTTCTCTGGGAACCAAACAATAGTATTTTCCCACGTTATTTACATGTGATGAATTGTTCCGATACCACAAAGCACCATTTACAGTCTTGACAGCTTGATGAAGCCTAAAAGGTCCTCCGACTCTGACTCTGCTTAGTTGAGGATCTACCTAGGGTAGAAGGGTCAAGTTATCTTGGGTCAAGCAGGATGCCTCTTTACAGTTCAATCCTCTTTCGTTCAGACCCATTAAAGCAGTCTTCTCATTTCACATTCTTGGCTGGTGTTTCGGACTCTGTGGATTGCCTCCCATCGGTCCAGGCTTCCCGGGTGCTTTTCAGAGCGAGGGTCTTCTGTTGGTCAACCACCACATAGTCCACCCTCTCGTCGGCTACACTGCTGCCTGAGCCGCTGCTCTTTTGCTAAGAAGCAAAGGAAAAAAATCCCATAAGTTCCCGCAGAAGACGGAGTGCTTCTGCGCGAACTCCAATCTTAAAACATGAGCACATACGCACTGTGAGTAACTTCTGAAATTCTACTGGTTCACCAAAAACTAACACAAATGACTGCAATTTGATGATACTGTCACTATCCTAACTGTACTCTGCTTTTCCACTAATTTTAGAATTCTTATATTTAAGAATTGGGCACTTCCCTCGTGATCCAGTGGCTAAGACTCCGTCTCCTAATGCAGGGAAGTGTAAATAAACAGTGTCTGTATAATAAGAATGTGTGTGTGTGTTAGTCGCTATGTCCGACTCTGCGACCCCATGGACTGCAGCCCCCCAGGCTCCCCTGTTCCTGGAGTTCTCCAGGTAACGATACTGGAGTGAGTTGCCATTTCCTCCTCCATGATATCATAAGAATACAACTAATAATAACATCTAATTTGTGAGTATAACAACACCCACAAAAAACTTAAAACTTTTGGACAAAGTCAGTAAGGGAGTAATTTGAGTAAACTAACATTGGAAAGAGAGTGAAGACCATGATTAACTGTGGAACTTCAGAATCTTCTGAGCAAACATTTTAATGATAATCCCTAAGACAGTATAAAATATGTAACTTCCATGCCATTAGACATGAAAAAATAAATTAATCTGCATAACTGTTGTTTGTGATTTATCAAAAGGTATTAAGTAATAGACTTTTCTAAACTTAAACATACTAATAGAGTTCCCTCAAAGGAGACAGCTCTTCAGGTTTCATTTGTGAGCTAAGTACATTCATAGAAAGAGGTTTTACTTACCTTACGTGGTGGCGTGGATTTCCCAGAATCTAAATCGAGATCTAGGTATTCCACTTGCTTGTCTCCTTTGGGCTTGATCATTGGGCTGTTTCCTCCATCAAGACTATTACTGCCAAAAAGATTCTGAAAGTACAATATGGCAAAAGGAACTGTCAAACATTCATAAGACATACTACTCTTTACCTTGTCTGCCATCTATATAAGCCTAAATATTAATTTTAGGAGAATATAGCTTGAAGAAATATCTCCATAGAAAATAGTATTTTAGGATGGGGAAAGATAAGTAATATTTTAAAAACCGATTAAAACATAGCTTTGGGACTTCCCTGGTGGTCCGGTGGTTGGGAGTTTGTCTGCCAGTGCAGGGAACGTGGGTTCGATCCCTGGTCTGGGAGGATTCCACATGCCCTGGGGCAATTAAGCCCAGGCGTTGCAACTACTAAGCCCCGCACACCTCAGCTACTGAAGCCCATGCCTCACAAGAGAAGCCACAACGAGAAAGCCCATGCTCTGCAACTAGAAAGCCCATGTGCAGAATGAGGGCCCAGGGCAGCCGAAAACAAATCGTAAAAACAACAACCCCCCCCCCCNATGTATTTTATACAAAGACTTACTCTCGAGCAAAACTCCTAGTGATCGGAGATCTAACTGGGGCTTGTAATTCTTCCCATTCTGGCAAAGGTTTTATTTCTAAAGGTGCTGGCTTGACTGAAACAAGAGAGAGAAAATGAGATTTTTAGTACATAGAAATTTGGAAAACATAACCTTCTTTCTACACCTCTACTATAGCCAGCATACACCTAGGACTGGCTAGTTTTCACATGAAAAGAAGTTCACAGATGTTATGTGATTTCTCCAAGGTTACACAGCTAAAAACATTAGCGACAAAAGCTAAATTAGATAATTTCCAGACTGTTTACTGAAAGTCTAAATAAAGCTCTATTATTTCATGTTGCTTCTTAAATGAAGTACATATTTTATGACTATAAACTTAATGAGAACAAGAAAGAGTAATGTGGCACAATTCCTTCATAGTTATTTGATTTATAATTTTCATTATTTCCTTATTTTATTTTTTCTACTAATGTTATATCGTCAAACACAGAGGTTTAATTTACTATGTAAAAATGTTCCTCATTATCCACACTGAAGCATGAACTGTGCAACTTTACATACAAAATTATGTTTCGAAAGCAATAAACATAACATTTTGCTAAAACCAAAAACTTAAAAAGGAATCCATGATTAAAGTTTTGAAATTAATTCGGGTCCAGTCTGGAACCAAATAGAACAAAGCAATAATTATACCTTTATGCTCAAACTCAGATCTGAGAAAGGCCATAAAATTAAACAACTACCTCAAATGTTTAGCTTCCTTTAACCAACAATGTCCTCTATTAAGTTAAGTAAAAATAAATGCTAATATTCTTATTAGCTTTATTTGTAAGAGGTCTTCACTAACTTACCCCATTATTGTAATCAATTACTGCAAGAATCAACTACTCTGCTAGTATATACCACAGAGCTCTTTGCCCTCAAAGTAAGACTCAGATTCCAGGAATACAGAAAATGTGCAAAAGAACTACAACAATATTATCTGTTCATATTCATTATAATTTAGGAGACTATTTAAACACATTAGGTAAACATTTTATAGTTGCATTTCATCCTACCACTCTAAAGAAAAAAATTTTCATTTTCTTCTCGGTATCCCTCCTCCAGCCTTTGTCCACATGTATGTACTTTGAAACACCAAGTGATAATTACCTTCAAACTATAAAACAGGTAGCCATTTTAAAGGATTATGTAGATTCAGTGAGGCTTATACCAAAGTATTCTTGTCAATTCGAATACAAAAAAAATACAATGTGTTTTTCTGAAGGCTACACTGATTTCAGTTCGAGTTAAAATAATTTTGTTCACCTATACTTTTAAGATGGACATGTACAGAATATTGTGCTTACTGAAAGCATTTAACTCCGATGTGTCACTTTTTTAAAACCCAAAGACAAATAGGAGTTTAGCTGTCAAATTCTAAGTAGTGGCATGAAATAGTGAATCAATGGAAATGATTGTATATTGTCTCAGAACAGAATATATACATTATACATAAATACAGGAGACGGTTGGAACTCACAAGCAGTCCACAAGCTTAAAGAAATCACTGTACTGATGTCTAAAAGGTTAAAAGAATAATGCGAAAGGACAAGACTGAACATCGTACATGATCAAATATTTAACATGCTGCTGTTAATGGCATAACAAATAGACTCATTGTATATTATGGGAAGCATTTACTTTAGAAAGTATATGCTGGTAAGTTTTATTTCCAACAGCAATAGAATTTAAGACTCTTTACTTTTAAAGGAAAAAAAAAAAAAACCCCCCCCCCCGCCCCCCAAAAAAAGCTTAGGTAAGCAACCTAAAAATAGTTTGAAGAGTAAAACTTGGTTCCAACTAAGACTGGGCCGTCAAGCTATAGTTAGTTGGAATAGCTCTACCTCAGTGCTATCTGAACTTAATTACATTCTTTAACTATAGGATCCTTATAGTCCATATTTTCTGATTAATTTTTTGTTTGTTTGTTTTTAGGGATTGACCAAGATGGCGGAAAGGACCTGAGCTCACACTTAAAGTTCTACATTTAAAGGCTTTCAGGCTAAAATATGGTAACTTTAAAAATGGAAGGCTATGCATACTGACTCTATCGGCAAAGACTACTTTCCAACCGTCTGGAATTCTTAACCACTTGTTTCTGTCTTCTCTTAGCCGCACCTTTCTGTCCCTAACAGGGGCTGTACTAGAAGGACTTCTGTCTAAGAAAAGAAAAAGAAAAGAGGAAGACAGAGAAAGCAGTAAAGAACAAGAACAAAAAAGCCTGAGGCAGAAAAGCGAAAAGAAACAGCTTATTAGGAACATGACGATCAATGCTAAGTACAAAGGAAAGGATGATGTCAATTTATATCCCGGCATACACCCTCTACTCTGATTCTGACAGTCTCTAAACGTGCTCCAATAAATGATTTGTTCCCAGGCCTTGCTGCTTTTAAACTTAACGAAGAAGGTTCCTGATTTCTCCTAGGTGACGCTACATGCTTACTAGGGGCTTTCACCTTGTACCCTCTACCACATAGACACTGTTGTTCACACGTTAGCTCATCCTTTTGAAGAAAACCATAATGATGTAATCGACTTGACAATTTTATACTTGTTTGAATGAACAACACCATTGGAAAGCTGTATAAATCTGCTTCTGTTGGTTCTTTCACACTGCTACTCCATTTCTTTCGGGTTAAACAGAGTAAAACGTGATTTAGGGAAAGGATGATTGCTAGGAAAACACTGAGTTTATTCACTCACTCGTAAACGGAGCTGCTGACAGACTGTGCGAAACATTTTTATGAATCAGGAAAAGGTGCTCCTTTCTGGGGCAACAAAGTTCTGCCCCAGGACCCGCAGCCTAGGGAGCAGGACATGGTCTGGCCTGCATGTACTCGAATGCAGTGTGTGTGTGCGGTTTGCTGTATACACTACATACTGCACACGGCAGGTGTATGCAGTAGACACTCTGCATTACTGAATGTGATGGACCTATTTGTAGGGGTAGGTTTTTAAACCAAATTGATCAACTACTGCTAATAAAACATTAAAAAAAGGACTGACAGTAACACCCAGGGCACAGAAAATGCAAGCAAATATTACTGCTCAGTATAAATGGCTATTCTTCCCCCCAACTCTGCCTTTATCTGATTCATGAAAGACTGAAATCTTTTTCTCTAAATGACTCCATATCTCACGCTCATAGAAAAAACCAAGCTGGACTGCGTGTGGGAGTGTGTGAAATTTTGTATTCAAATGCATCGACAGAGCTCATACCTGGAATTTCCCTAACTGAAAAGATACAGAATTATTCACAGCATGGCAGGCTATGAACCGAACCCTTGAGTTCATGTGATGTACACGTTTAATCTAAGTTAAATTGTTCCTAAAGTGAATTTCTCGGGATTGCTAGTTAAATTGTGCTCTGTCTAATAATAAATAGAACTAGAATCTTTTTCATCCTTAAGTATTGTTAAAATCTATGTCTCGACAAAAAAAGTCTGTTTGCTCTCTAATCTCAACTGGGAACAGCCTGTGTCTGCCTTCTAGTTTTTAACAGTGTTTTCCCAAAAGAGTTAGAAAAACCCTAAGATTCTAGGAGTTATTATGAAGTGTTCTGTGAATTAAAAGAAAAAAAAAAATAGTTGGGACTTCCCTGGTGATCCAGTGGTTAAGACTTTGCACTTCCACCGCAGGGAGCAAGCGTTTGGTTCCTTTGTCAGGGAACTAAGGTCCCGCATGCCATGTGTCAGGGCCAAAAAGAGAGAAAAATAGTAGTGCTTTGTTTCTCTAAAATTCTTGAAAAAAAAAATACATACAAGTATTAAATATATTTTTGTTACTGTTACAAACAATATATATGTCTTCAGTAATGATGTATCATAACTTGAATTTCAGGTGCTTAATTAAGTGAATTTCATGACTTAATTTTCAACCCTTAATGAACATGAAGGGTTCACTTCATGAATGCTTGATTTTAGATCTTTGTGTAAATGAATACACAAAGCATCCTGAGCACCCCGATGTGAGTCTAGAGAAATGCATTATAAAATGCTCCCAGTGTAAAGCATTTTCTTGAATGGTTTCAAACATCAAGTACGTACGAAAAGAAATATAACTGGAAATTTTTTTATCATTTTTATCTAACATATTTACTTTATAGATATAGTATTACCCTCTGACCCGATATTGGTTTTAGACTTTATGATCTGCTTTTCAAAAGCATTTTTAAAACTCTCCTTAACTTCTTATTCAAATTCCTCACTCTCCAGTATGGAATTAATTAAAATATATGCAGAGCAAAAGAAAAAAAAAAGTTGTCCTTTTTCCTGAAGTAAATAAAGAAAGGTGGATGGGTAACATGTATGAACTGGAAGAAAGGCTGAGCGCAAACGACTCAGAAGGGCTGCTGAGGAAGAGAGATGTTAAGAGAAGACGCTACTTACGGAGTCTTCACTGGATAGGTTGGGGTTCATGGGAACATAATTCTCTTCACTGTCATGCGAGTCGCTGCTTGAAGTTGTGCTGTGCACAGAATCCGGCCGGGGAGACAGGGGGAACCTGGAGGAGCTGAGGGCAGAGAGGGTCGTCACAAACACACAGCCTGACCCAGGTTTCTCAGCTCGCTTCCACAGCAAGAATGAGAGAGAGGGCATATTCTTCCCAGAAGTATTGAAGCTTGTAATCATTTACTATACATATTTACTATAGTATACTTTATTGCAGACATTCGAACACACATCTAGTATTTATAGCTATCTGTAAACAGATATTTAAAGAAAAACTTATACAGATATTAAAAAAAAACTTTGAAAGGTTACTTTCCATTTATAGTTATTATAAAATATTGGCTATATTCTCCACATTGTACAACACATTCTTGAGCCTATGTTTCACCCAGTAGTTTGAACCTCCTACTTGCCTTTCCCTATTGCGATCCCCCGCCCTGTGTGGTAACCACTGGTTTATTCTCTACATCTGCAAGTCCGCGTCCGTAAAGGGATGCTATGCTGTGCTAAGTCGCTTCAGCCACGTCCCACTCTTTGCGACCCTCCAGACTGTGGCCCACCAGGCTCCTTTGTTCATGGGATTCTCTAGGGCAAGAATACTGGAGTGGGTTGCCATGCCCTCCTTCAAGGGATCTTCCCAACTCAGGGACTGAATTCACATCTCCCCATAAAGGGATGTTCTGGGCATTTAATAGCCTTGTGCAGAGCAAAAAAAAAGAAAAAGAAAAGAAAAAAAAAGTATTGCTAGTGATATGGGGGACAAATAGAAAGTCACAGCTTTAAAAAGGAAGATTTAACAATTCCTATTTTTTAAAAAATTGTTATGCATATAAAATATGAACACATCAACACAGGTTTGTACTGTGTACATTCTTTTTATTTCCACATATATATTTAAATGAATCTTTATTAAATAATCCTCACAAGAAACTACCATAGTTTCCAGATCAGTAGTTCTCAGAAATTTCTAGCCTCATGAACCTTTCACACTCTTTAAAAAATTATTGTGAACCCCAAGGAACTTTTGTTTATAGGGTGATATCTATTGATATTCACCATATTACAAATAATAGAAAAAAAATTAAACACAAGCATACACAAAAGCATACTCTATTAGCTGCCACAATGGTGTCACCCAGTATTAGCCACCTCTGGAAAACTTCAGTGTACACTCATGAGAGGAGAGTGGAAAAGCAAATGACATTTTAGTATATCCGTGAAAATAGTTTTGACTTCACAGAAACCCAAAAGGGGAGGGGTTCCCCAGACCATCCTCTGGGAACCACTGTTTTAGGTACTTTCCATTACAAAGAACAATTGAGCTATGTATTTTATACAAAGACTTACTCTCGAGCAAAACTCCTAGTGATCGGAGATCTAACTGGGGCTTGTAATTCTTCCCATTCTGGCAAAGGTTTTATTTCTAAAGGTGCTGGCTTGACTGAAACAAGAGAGAGAAAATGAGATTTTTAGTACATAGAAATTTGGAAAACATGACCTTCTTTCTACACCTCTACTATAGCCAGCATACACCTAGGACTGGCTAGTTTTCACATGAAAAGAAGTTCACAGATGTTATGTGATTTCTCCAAGGTTACACAGCTAAAAACATTAGCGACAAAAGCTAAATTAGATAATTTCCTGACTGTTTACTGAAAGTCTAAATAAAGCTCTATTATTTCATGTTGCTTCTTAAATGAAGTACATATTTTATGACTATAAACTTAATGAGAACAAGAAAGAGTAATGTGGCACAATTCCTTCATAGTTATTTGATTTATAATTTTCATTATTTCCTTATTTTATTTTTTCTACTAATGTTATATCGTCAAACACAGAGGTTTAATTTACTATGTAAAAATGTTCCTCATTATCCACACTGAAGCATGAACTGTGCAACTTTACATACAAAATTATGTTTCGAAAGCAATAAACACAACATTTTGCTAAAACCAAAAACTTAAAAAGGAATCCATGATTAAAGTTTTGAAATTAATTCGGGTCCAGTCTGGAACCAAATAGAACAAAGCAATAATTATATCTTTATGCTCAAACTCAGATCTGAGAAAGGCCATAAAATTAAACAACTACCTCAAATGTTTAGCTTCCTTTAACCAACAATGTCCTCTATTAAGTTAAGTAAAAATAAATGCTAATATTCTTATTAGCTTTATTTGTAAGAGGTCTTCACTAACTTACCCCATTATTGTAATCAATTACTGCAAGAATCAACTACTCTGCTAGTATATACCACAGAGCTCTTTGCCCTCAAAGTAAGACTCAGATTCCAGGAATACAGAAAATGTGCAAAAGAACTACAACAATATTATCTGTTCATATTCATTATAATTTAGGAGACTATTTAAACACATTAGGTAAACATTTTATAGTTGCATTTCATCCTACCACTCTAAAGAAAAAAATTTTCATTTTCTTCTCGGTATCCCTCCTCCAGCCTTTGTCCACATGTATGTACTTTGAAACACCAAGTGATAATTACCTTCAAACTATAAAACAGGTAGCCATTTTAAAGGATTATGTAGATTCAGTGAGGCTTATACCAAAGTATTCTTGTCAATTCGAATACAAAAAAAATACAATGTGTTTTTCTGAAGGCTACACTGATTTCAGTTCGAGTTAAAATAATTTTGTTCACCTATACTTTTAAGATGGACATGTACAGAATATTGTGCTTACTGAAAGCATTTAACTCCGATGTGTCACTTTTTTAAAACCCAAAGACAAATAGGAGTTTAGCTGTCAAATTCTAAGTAATGGCATGAAATAGTGAATCAATGGAAATGATTGTATATTGTCTCAGAACAGAATATATACATTATACATAAATACAGGAGACGGTTGGAACTCACAAGCAGTCCACAAGCTTAAAGAAATCACTGTACTGATGTCTAAAAGGTTAAAAGAATAATGCGAAAGGACAAGACTGAACATCGTACATGATCAAATATTTAACATGCTGCTGTTAATGGCATAACAAATAGACTCATTGTATATTATAGGAAGCATTCACTTTAGAAAGTATATGCTGGTAAGTTTTATTTCCAACAGCAATAGAATTTAAGACTCTTTACTTTTAAAGGAAAAAAAAAAAAAATCACAGAATAATCCCAACACCCCATCCAGCATGCGGTGCTAAAGTACATACCCTTTCTTCTTGTAGCAAAGTCACCTATGGTTTGTGAATCAGTTCGCTCTAAACCATGGGGTTTGGGTCTTAAAATTTTAGGACTTTGACCTAATTGGTAAAAAGAAGACTCTCTTAATATAATGTTATTTTTTTAATTGGAAAAAAAAAATGGATTCTGTAAAAAAAAACAACAGAGCCCTGAGCAGAAACATTACATCTCAAAAGCATCAACATAGTTTGTTTGTGCAGACTATTTCAGTCCTGCTACTGCGTATCATTCATGCTTAAAACCACAGGAACCAGAAAGCTGCATGCAACAATGTCATAAGCAAACTGTTATAAAAGACGGCAGGGTTTTAGTGACGTAACCACCTAGTTAGTTGTTATATTTGGAGGAATGGAGGAAAGATATGTGCCATGTTAGTTTTTCTTCTAACATGTCTTAGAAAACTGGATTGAAGGAAAAAATGATAAAACCCTGCAGTGAGGCAGCAGGTACATCTTTTCTTTGAGGTCTGGTGTCTCATATGAAAGTACCAAGGCCTACTTTCTTAATTTGATGGAGGTGTTTTAAAAACCTTAAGCTGACTACTCCTTCATCTCCTGAAAGCACCCTTCTAGAGAAGCAATGCTACAACGTCTGCAAATCCAAAGTCAAAGCCAAGACCAGCATTCATTTCCCCTGGATACTCAGCGGCTCCCTGTGATGCCGTTTTGTAACGATTAGATGTCTAGATTCCGGAACCGCTGATTACCTGATTTAATGTGAGAATTTTGTTTTGTTTTTTGGTCATGCACCATGCAGCTTGCAGTTCCCCAACCAGGGACTGAATCTATGCCCTTGGTGGTGAGGGCAGAGAGGCCGAACCACTGGATCACCAGCAAATTCCCAAGTTTTAATGTGAGAATTGGCAAGCATAAATTCAGTCGCTATCTCCCTGCCCCCCGGCCTGCCTCCCCCCCAACCCCATAATCTCCGCCATGTACAAGTACTGCTAAAAAGCCTCATGAAAAGTACAGGTTTACCATCCAGCAAGTGGGCTCATACTTCTTCCCACTGAAAGCCTGGAGATGCTGGGGCAGCAATGTCATTTCAATCAGGAATTTAAACTACTTTATTCTCAATGACAACAAATTCTCTTTTTTTCTTGGCATTTACAAAACTGAGTTGACATCTATTATATTAGATGGTAAAATTAGTTTGCTGATTCAACACTGATAGCTAGCACCTCACTGACCGAAATCTACAAATTTTTGACATATGATTTTCTAGCTTATAAAACAGGAAAATTCCCTAATTCACAGGTACTCTCAAAGGTACTCTTTAGTTGTCTTCACAGAAGAATACTTTTTTAAGTGAATTTTTTTTTTTTTACAGAGCATTTATAGAATTTACATGTATTTTCTACTCCATGCAACAATTCAGGTTGATTTTAGGACAAATGTCTAAAGGTGAAAATGTCCTGAATTTAACCTAGCCACTTAGGCATTTTGGTAGCTTCATTTCTTTGTATTTTTATTGCCTGGCTCAATCTGACATTTACATTCCAGACAGAAATTAAAGTGTTAGTCTCTCAGTCATCTTCCACTCTTTGTGACCTCATAGACTCTAGCCTACCAGGCTCCTCTGTCCATGGGATTTTCCAGGCAAGAATACTGGGTGGGTTGCCATTCCCTTCTCCAGGGGATCTTCCTGACCCAGGGATAAAAACCCTCATCTCCTGCATTGGCAGGCAGACTGAAATGAAAACGAAAGTGATACTCAAGTGATGGCTCAATATGATTGGGTTGGCCAAAAGGTTCATTCAAGTTATGAACCTTTTGGCCAACCCAATATTTATGAGGAGAGAAAGGAGAAAAATCCAAAGTATATGTACTCTCCTCTGCAGCTGGAGGCAAACATTTATTTGAATGTTTCTCTGATTACTTAATAAAAGTAAAAAATAAAGAGTAAGAAATAATAATACTAAACTAAAGGCAAAAGAATGAACCAACTTTGAGGATACACTATTCTCAAATTCTGAGGGTTAGTAACAACTCATCTGAGCCTCAGCCTTTAAATCCAAGGCAATCAGAAGTGGGCTTTAGCTAGATTAGTTTTGAACAGAGAAAGTGACACGATACACTTTGTTTAGCAGACAGTACTGACTACTGGTGAAATCCCCATTGCACTGTAACCCTTATAGATTAGAACAATCTCATCCAGGACTGTTAACCTCTGGATCATGTGAAAGCCTCCCTCATTGGTAACACAACTTGGTAAATCTTAACTTCTGATTCAGATCTACTCCAGGATCCTTATTTGCATACTGACAAAGCCGCCCCCACATGGAGGTTCTGTAGGCTTTCACACTATATGTTCAAAAATGGAATTTAGCTTCTCCAACCCACCATGCATCAGCTTTGCTTCCTCTCTCTTCACTTGCTGAGGCAGATCTCTTAGGAGTTACTATAGATTTCACTTCCTCTCTAATCTCCCTATATCAATTTTAATTTCTATTTATAATGACAATAGTTTGTTTTCATTCAGCCAAGAAAATGACAAAATCTGGAGTCTGAAGCTCCTCCTTCCATTTTTAATGTGCACTTTATTTACTTACCTGGTTTGTTTTTCAGAAAATGATGAACTCACATCCTATAGCTAAATGACCTCCATCTATACTTCAAGTGCCCTCCAAGCTTGTAAAAAAATCACTCGAGGTCGCTGACTGGAGGCAGCAATGAGAACCACAAAAGGGACTTTTTCCTTTCTGTCTAATCATCTCTAAAGTAAGGCTTCTAGAACCCTGGGTTTTGAAAACCTGGCAAAGCACTCTTCAAAGATGCTGAAGCAGCAGTATGATTGTATAACACTGTACATCAAAAAAAAAAAAAATGCCATTTCCCCCCTATCATAGCCTTAAATCTTAGAATGAACTTTCTAGAGGCTAATCTGAGTATGTTGCTGCTGCTGCTGCTGCTAAGTCACTTCAGTCGTGTCCGACTCTGTGTGACCCCATAGATGGCAGCCCACCAGGCTCCTCCGTCCCTGGGATTCTCCAGGCAAGAATACTGGAGTGGGTTGCCATTTCCTTCTCCAATGCATGAAAGAGAAAAGTGAAAGTGAAGTCGCTCAGTCTGTCCGACTGTTAGCGATCCCATGGACTGCAGCCCACCAGGCTACTCCGTCCATTGGATTTTCCAGGCAAGAGTACTGGAGTGGGGTGCCATTGCCTTCCCCGCTGAGTATGTTACTTGCCTCCATAAAACCTTTCAGTTGCGTTCTCAGAATAAAACCCAAACTCATTAGCATGGACTATTAGAGCCGCCAGGAGCCAGCATCTGCCAGGCCTTTGGCATTCCTTCCTGCATTCTTAACTTCTTCCCTCCCACCCAAGCCAGTCCTGTGTTCCCCCTGGTATGCTGTTGATTCTAACTAGAAGATCGTCTATCATCATTTAATTGCCATTCATCCTCTCAGACTTTCCTCAGAGGAGGGAGCTAACAGTGCCAAGATCTTGCCTCAACCACAGTGCCTTTCTGTGCTAATTATGATAATGTGTTTACTTTTCTACCTCCTCCAGTAAACTGGGAGCTTCTAAATTACCTTTTCTTCCTTCCGCTTCAAGACCTCAGACCTATCCGAAGGTATATTCAATCACTGGGAGATCCTTCAATCTGTTTTGATGAACTGTCGGATCTCTTAAAGCTTAATCTGATAGTGGTGTTTAATCTGATCAATGTTATAATTTTCTGTTTGTCTTGGAAGAGGAAAAAACAAAAAGCAACTGAATGTTGTTTCAAAAGTGGATCATTCCAAACATGGTCAAGGCAGTCAGTCATACGAGGTGTCAAGCTTCAAAGAAGCAGATGCAGTAGTTTTTGAAAAGTCCACACACGATTATTATTTTATTTTAAATTGCTTTTTATTAATTTTTTTCATTGTACCGCAGGGTATGCAGGATATTAGTTTCCCCAACCAGGGATCAAACCTGTGTCCCTTGCATTGGGAGCAAAGGGTCTTCACCACTGGACTCCCAGAGAAAACTCAAGTATTATTTTTACTTACATATATTCAACTCAAAGTGGAAAATTTATTTTCTCTATCATTATAGGTTTAACTTAGCCTGTTTACTCATCCATCTGAAGTTTCAAAGATGATGCTACTATTTCCAGTAGGCATCTCAAATACCAAGAAAGAAGAAAAATAATTCATAATATTATTAGTCTCTGTTAATTCTAAGAAGCAATCAAGGTAACAGACTGAAAAACTTCTACACTTGTTTGAATGGTCTTATACAAAGGGGACTGTAATTGTGGTGATTATATTGGAGAGCATCAGTTGCTCAGTTGTGTCCGACTCTTTTGGGACCCCATGAACTGTAGCCTGCCAGGCTCCTCTGTCCATGGGATTTCCCAGGCAAGAATACTGGAGTGGGTTGCCATTTCCTCCTCCAGAGGATCTTCCCAACCCAGGGATCGAACTTGGATCTCCTGCATTGCAGATGGAGATGCATTTACCTGCTGAGGCATCATAATGGAAGGTCAGGAAAAGGAAAAAAAGCCCAAACGCAGAGGCTGTGCTGTAAATATGCCCTCTATACTCATGTCCTTTAAACTGTAACCATCAATCCACAAATCTGACTTGAGTCAAACTTTAACACATGCTTATATTTACTGGTGTCATTCATTTATCCATCTTTCAAATATGTATTATAGTACAAACATCATCCTTAAAAAAGCATGTTAATTTTTAACAACATTCAAAAAATTTCTTTAGAAGCTCCCTTGAAAAAATATTCTTATCTAAGATACCAGTGTGCCAAAAGGATCTACCTAGGGAAGCTGCTCGATACATCTTCTGGGTGCTTCCTACACCAAAGTGAAGATCCAGCCAGACATGAAGATACTTTATCACCAGAAGTAACCTCACACCGCTTTTGTGAAAAACCAGTACAACAACTAGTGGTCGGAACTGCTGTAGAAAGCCACAAATGGGCAAAGCCAAACAAAACAAAATAAAAAGCCAGCATATCTGAGGCTTGAACAGCTGCTATTAATATATCATGTTAGAAAGAGACTGAATGAGCCTAGTGAAGAGCGAGGATGAAAGCTGGTAGGTTTATGTAAGGACTTACTTTAAGAGAAATCACAATATTTCACAGAAATTTCTCCAACTTTACAAAACTGCTTTTCCATTAAAATATGAAAGTTTCAGTTGAAGCAATCAAAACAGAATTTGTCTTGCATTTCCAATGACTCCTCTGCTTTCCTAATGTTTAATACAATACATGTAAATGATGATTTTTCTCCTCTATTAATATACATAAGGCATGGCTCAGAACAAATATTCTTGCGACAGAAGTAGTATGGGTGAAAATACAGCTACTACAGTTGGGTGATGGATAAAGGATCCATGAAAATACATTAAGTGTAAGTGTTTGAAACACGTATGCATTTCTGCAGCTTCAATTACTCGGAAGTATTTGAAAAACTCATCTGCTAACTAGTAATTACAGCAGCTGACATCTATAATTGGGGGTATAAACAAGACTAGAATGTCACTCATCTACTGTAGACCCTTCCCAAAAAGACAATCACAGAAACTGGTTATATTGGGTGTTGAATTGGTTATATTGAGTTCTGAAACTAAGGAAGCCATATTTTATAGAGCTAGGTTTGCTTATTATGAGGTTTAGTTAATAAGAGATACTAGAATAACAGATTGAGTCATATATCTGATGTCACAAAATCTGAAAAGACTCATGAGATACTATGCTCAGTGAGAAAAATTTCAGGACAGCTTTATAGGTTAAATTTTTTGTTTTTAAATGTATGCCAATTAACTTAAAAAAAAGTTATTTTAAAGTCTTTATTGAATTTGTTACAATATTGCTTCTATTTTGATTTTCATTTTCAGTCCTGAGGCATATGAAATCTTAGTTTCCCAACCAGGGATTGAACTCACATTCCTGCATTGGAAAGTGAAGTCTTAACCACTGGACCACCAAGGAAATCTCTATAGTTTAAGATTTTAAGGATAAGCTTTTCTCTAAGATTTGAATATTAAAACGTTTTTCTCAAATAGCTATAACTTTCTAAAAAGTGAGTTGATAACGTATGCCCTGCAGTATTAAATACTTTTTCATGCTTCCTCTCATATCATATTAATTTTCAAAAGTAGAGCAGTGCTAAGGAACAGCAAAACACTTTTTTTTTTTCTATTTGCATGCAGTATTTCCAGGTGGTACTAGTGGTAAAGAACCCTCCTGCCAATGCAGGACAGTCGTCCTGGATGGGGAGATCCCCTCGAGGAGGGCATGGCAATCCACTCCAATATTCTTGCCTGGAGAATCCCATGGACCGAGGAGCCAGGCAGGCTACAGTCTATGGAGTCTCAGAGTCAGAGATGACCAAAGCAACTTAGCACAGCATGTGCACATTTACTAATTATCATGGAAACGTTTTGAGGTAAGCAAGATAGATTTGTTATCCCCATTTTATGAGGGATGAGGAAATCAAGTCCCTGAGGGCCAAGGGCCAAGGGCCTTGACCAAGGCTCACAGCTGGGGACTGATGGAACTGGTACCCAAAATACACTTCTTATTTTTTTAAATTACTATGACTTTAGTAATCTCTTTACTGTTTTGCTAAACCTGTTCTCCCTTTTTTTCTTATTTTCTTTGCCAAAAACTATGTGGAAATTTTTTTCTGGGTGCTTTTTTAGTTCACTTCGTATCTAAGCAATGATGCCAAATCAGTCATCTGACCCATGAGCTCAGGATTGTCTTTCAATAATTCTGTTTACTTCTTTTTTCCCTGCTGTGCCATGTAACTTGTGGGATCTTAGTTCCCCTACCAGAGATTGAACTCAGGCCTCCAACGGTCAAAGCACAGTGTACTAACCACAGGGGAAGTCCCTCAGCTCATTTTTTAAAGTCAAAACAGAAACTTTAAAAGTAACTGAGGAATCTACTTTGTTCTATTCTATAGTAGAGTCACCACAGGTTGGTTCAGAGGACTAGGATAATCTCTCATGTACTAGAACATATAGTACTTTCACTACATACATAGGGAGGTATAATTATGCATACATACAATACATATGATGTACAGTACGCATGCCATATTATTATGCTGTGAGCATAAAATAATATATACCATAATGCAGGGTCCATGAACTCTGTCAGACCTATATGATACTAAAAATATATGTTTTTACATATGTTTCACTATGATCCTGCAACTTTTCCATATCAATAGGAATCTTTTCTGATTCTGCATTGTGCTTACCACATGGAACCATGAACCATGAAATACACTGGGAATTTTCAAGCTGTGCTCTGCCGAGCCAGAGGGGAGCAAAGCCCGAAGGACTCATGGCTCTGGGCCTCACCCAAACCACCCCACCTCCATAGTTATGTAGGGACCTCAGGATATAAAACCACTCCAATTGGTGTCAAAAGCTAGCGATCTGCTGCTCATGTGCAATAATTTAGAGGAAAACAAGAGAAGAATCAGTTGAGCGTTAAAATGAAGATCTCTTTCACAGAGTTCATAACACTTGCATCTTAATCCTTCCACCATCTATGGGCGCAATTATAAATCTATCCATGCCCAAACATATGTTTGTTTGTTGTAGGCAAAGAATAGAATGACTAGTGATGTCTAAATAGATTTTAAAGCAAATGAAGACCAAGAGAAATAAGAAGAGAAGTTATCACATAAAAAGCCTGGGACGTTCACGCCCTTTCTAAACCAGCCAGCCCTGATCACGGCCCTGCTGCCAGGGCTGTGTGGATGGCCAGGAGTGTGGCACACGACCGATGGACTGACCAGCCGTCTGACCAAAGATGCGCACTTGACCCAAAGGCGGCCCGCACGTGGGCTGGCCTCCAATCCACAGTGTGGACAGACAAATGAGACCCATCCGACGGCGGCTGAGCGAGCTGGTAAGTCAATAACGAACAAGCCAATTTGCAGGGACATGGAAGCTGTGAGGGCCCATTAAAAGCAGCCATGGGGCAACATCAAAGAAAACAGGGAAGAAGGGAAGAATGTGAGGGAGGAGCAAGGAGGATCAAAGACCTTCCAGAGGACAGAAATGCAAGGAAGGCAGGACAAAGCGACAGCCACCGAGCAGTGTCTCAACTGCTCCCACTTTCTCTGTTCATTTACTTAACAGCGGGACAGAATAAAGCTCATTGTCTTGAAGATATACCCCACTCTCAGTTTCTGTTCCCCACACTGGGAACTTCACTAGAATAACTATTAAAGATCCAAGGCCAAGTTAATGAGAAGTTTACACAAACATTAACATGCTTTTAAAAAATCTACATACAGCACACGAGACTTTTCAAATGTGCTAGATGCCCCAGAGATGGTGCCCCACATCCCACTGCCAACATACTAACTTATTTGGTTGCCAAGACAAAATCTCACCAGCAGCATGCTGGTTTTAACCACTCGAATCCAAAATTTAAAAACGTGGGTATATATGACCAATTTGGCTGAAAAGTTTCTTCTACATCGAGTTCTTGACAAACCATGCCACCTTAGAATTTAATGTTATTCAAGAAGCCCAGGACAAAAGAATAGACCAGAAGCTTATACCCCAGCCAAGGCAGAATCATTTTTCAGAAGTTGTTATATGAACAGAATACAAAGAGTGTATAAGCAACCTTGCTGTTCTTAAACAATGATGTCAAGAGCACTAATAATCTCAAGTCTGCTTTGATATCAAATACTCTGGAGAAGAGGTTACCAAAGAGAAGAAAAGACCATACCTAGCTTGTAAAAGTGTGTGGTATGGTCGGCAATGTTCTGTTCTGTTGTTTCAAATAATTAAATTCGCTAGTACAGCTTAGAAATAAAAAGATAATATACGTAGAACCCACAAATTTGGACTTCTTTTGATAATCAGAATATTTTCCTCTAGGAGCTATGTTAAAGTCACAAGTTTCCAAGGGGTGCCACCAGGCAATGGTTAATTACTCCATTTGGATGGGGCAAGGGCATTTCAGTTTTTCCTAATTATCTACTGCTGCTTGCCAATCTTGGTGAATGTTTTCGTTTGTAACCTCTGCTCTAGAGATAGGGGACTTAAAAACATACAGCATCAACATAGGACATAACAATTCTTAATCTCTAAAAAGGAATACCACTGAAGCAAGTGGATGACTAAGGTAACGTGAAATACTTCTGAATTACTAGTCCAAATTCTCTTTTGGATTTAATGACAGTTAAATGTGGATCTAAACTGGCGACCCTTGGTCCTTTTGCCATGCCATGCTCTCTTTACCTTTTCTGTCTGGTTTGAGGTTCCGATCCACAGGGGGTGGTTCACAGTCTGCAACAGGAACTGGCCTTCTGGGAGGGGTCTTGGGGCTGGACCTGAAGCCCATATGAGCAGGAGGAGGCACTTGCATTCCAAATGAAGAAAAGTCAAATGTCCCTGGCGTCATTGGAACATAATTTGCTTCCTGAATTGGTTCGGCAAAACTGCTGGAATGTTGTCGTGGTGGAGAGTTGGGATTCATGGGCACATAATTTTCATCCAGTTCTTCACTTGATACACTTCCCGCTGTCAATATGTTTTTGATTTTCTAAAACACACATACATTTCTTTTAATAAGCAAGAACTGTTGTCAAACAGGAAAACATATTTGTAAGTCACGCCTATTCATGTGGATATGAAGGGACTTTCATTTCAGGATCTCATTTAGTCTCAGGGCCCTAAATGTGAAGATTTTGCCAATGAAATACATTTGATGATGCCAAGGTCAGTTATACTTACAAAATGGTTGTGGAAGCCTTCGAGTGAACTAGATCTATCACTTGGAAATGTTCGTGGAATATCATAGCAGTCTTGAGAACTAGCATCTAAAACAGAGAACAAACTATCAATTTTCTCCCCATCTCTGCCAGTTCTCAGGGTAATCAGGCATGACCTCCTCTCTCTCTCTTCATGTATTCATGCTTCATGCACATAAATTTTAAAAAGGATGCTCAAAGAAAAATATCTTGAATCGAAACATTAAATAACTAGAAAATGCAGACACTTATAGGCTAACCAGTACTGGTATTTGATTATGACACTGAGACAGGTTATCTAAAGATGGAAAAAGAAATACTTCTACTTCCTCATCTTTTGCACCCTTGGGTCCAACTTACATCTCACTAACTTATAACTACCTCAAGATATAGTACAGCCACTTCGAGGACTAAGTTAGAAATTGGTACTGAATGGCTAGACAAGTATTGGATCAAGCACCATTCACAACACATCAGATCTTCATCTTCTTTAAAACAGCTGGATAACTCTATCACGAACTCCAAAAGTGTCAACACATAGTTTTTAGGGTCTGTGCCTTTTAAACTTTTTTTTTTTTAATTTTCAGATCTCTAAGAACCTCAGAATCTAACCCAGATTCAACGGTACAGAAATTGGTAAAATGACTAGGGGTAAGGGGAGAGAAGATTCACACCTTTAAAAATAAATAAAACCAAATAAACAAAAAGCAGAATGACCTGATTGGAACTGAGTACCTTCCCTTGTAGCTCAGTTGCTAAAGAATCTGCCTGCAGTGCAGGAGACCCGGGTTCGACCCCTGGGTTGGGAAGATCCCTTGGAGAAAGAAATGGCAACCCACTCCAGTATCCTTGCCTGGAAAATCTCATGGACAGAGGAACCTGGTGGATTGCAGTCCATGGGGTCACAAAGAGTCGGGCACGACGGAGCGGCTAACACACACACCAACTGGCAGACATAATGCAAAAACTGTTATCTGGGAAGGAAAGGAACAGAGCCCTGAGTACCACCTGGCAGACACAGTGCAAAAACTGTTATCTGGGAAGGAAGGAAACAGAGCCCAACAGATGTAACACGGCAGTGGCCGTACCAGGACAAAATACAGGAAAGGGCATGACCCGGCAAGGCTTTGTGGCTGGTCCATTTCCTGTTCCTCTGCCCCACGGGTCTGCTCACCCAGGATACAAAGGGAGAAAGAGGGCTGCAGGCTTCCTGAAGCCTAAAGTATTACTAAGGCCATACTTCTTCAGGGATGTAAAACGCCTCCTCTTCTTCCCTTTCAGCGAAACAGGCATAGAGGCACGTGGCGAACACACAAACATACTTCCCAGGATTTGCTGAGACTCTGACACCTGTGGTATCTCAGTGGATACCTGCAGTGCTGATGGAAAAAGGGACTGTCTTTTAACAACACACTTTGCTTCCAAGAACAAAGGAACCACTCTGGTGGTCCAGTGATTAAGGCTCCCGGCTTCCAGTGTATGGGCCACAGGTTCGATCCCCTGAAGATCCCACCTGCCGCAAAGTGCAGCAAAAAAATTAAAAAATAAATAAGTAAAACAAATAAAACATCTTGGGGGGGAAAAAAAACTGCAGGAGAAAATGTTTAAAACAAAAGAGAGATTTTCCATCATTAACCTCTAACCCGGGAGAAGCCAATTGGTGCTGACCTTTTCTCAATTTGTTCAGATCCACAGTGGAAATGGTATTGCTACGTGAGGGCGGCAGCCCGGCTGTTGGGATACAGTAACTGCTGTCAGTGTCCGAGGCCGTGCGTGCGATGCTACACGTGTCCACAGGAGATCGGTCATGAGCCGGATGCGGTTTCGGTGGCCGAGGAGGAGGAATATCTGGAATAGTGTCTAGCTTTGACGTCTGCCCCAAGGCGCCTTCTGGAAATGTTCGTGGTATCTGGTAAGTATTACCAGGTGTTGGAGGAATGTCATAACTAATAGATACATGCCTCATTTGAGGCTCCACGCTCGAGGTCCCAGATGGGGTGTTAAAAACATACAGTTCTCCGTCTGCTTCTGTACTCGATGGAGACACCTTTGGTAAAACGTCGTGGGAGTAACTGCGGGGCAGGTTATAAAGGCTGGAGTCTACGGAGAGGGATGCAGCGCGAGACGGTGGAGAGTCGTACATCATGTGCTGCTGGAAACAGCCGTTCACTCCATGTTTGCTCTGGGAGGAAGCGGGGTTTTTATGAGAAGGTACGTTATCATTGCAGTCGGTTTCCGAAGAGGTGGATTTTGCAGAATCAGCGTGCGTTCTAAATAAAAATGGTTAATGACAGAAAAGGAAACACAGTGAAAACCTAGGACTACATTTTAGTAAATATACTTCTAGCTTAGTAATCAAAATCCATGGCTTTTTCTTTCTCATTCGATTTTTTGGTGTGTGATCCATCCGATTGGAAGCACGAATGTTCCTGAGTTTTTAACGATTATGCACCAGATAACAATACTGCCACCGCAAAACCAAAAGCATTCTCCCTAATTCCTGTTCTGTACCTGCCCACACCCTCAACTCCACCTATGAATTCCACACATAAAACCACAATTCCTGAAGCACTGGAATTAGAAAGGTACAAAACTCGGAGGAAGGTAAATGATGAAGGCACAGGACACTGGGAGAAGCATTTCCTCTGAAGAGCATGCAAAAACTTCATACCAATAGTTTATCAAGGGGATCCTCAGCCCTTTAGCTCACCTGTGGCGCTGTGTTGTCAGATCTAACGATGACCTGGTATTGAATGAATTCAGTGTGATCTGCAAGGTGTCAACTCAATAGGCTCTGTGTATCTTCCTTTCTACTAATTTTCTTTAACAGATATTTAGCCAATGTCATAGGATCAAAGGATCAAAACACAAGCCATGGGGTTAGGCAACTCCAAACAATAATTCACCTTGAGAAATTTCATTAGTGTCTTTTATACTTCGGGTGCATTTTCAGTCTATTTTGTGGTATCACAAAATTTGGGAGTAAGTCAAAATGCAGCTACCAATACCACAGTGCCTGTCCTTCCTTAATGCTAAACTAGATACCTTAACTACCCATGTGTGTAGTTCAAAGTCCTGGAGGAACTTAAACCCAGTATTTAAAAAACAGTAACTTGTGAGAGTTCTTTTCAAGGGCGTATCTTCCTGACATCTTGGTAACATCTGGCACTGGGTATTGCATTTATTCACTGAAACTCTCCCCTCCCGCCCTGTATCACAGGAACTTGACTGCAATATCCTGACTTTCCTTCTTCCTCACTGATTATGCCCTTGTTTCAATGATCAACCTTTCTTTCTATCTGTCCACCTAGAAGTGGCTATCAGGAAACAATCCTCTAAGTCTTTACCGCACACACCATTATGAAATCCTCCTTTCCTGTAACTTCATCTCTACTGAATGCTGACGACTCCCATCTTCTCACCAAACTCTGAGCCCCATGTCTACAAATGGTTCAAATTTATTTCCACTTGCTTATCCCAGAGTTCCCTTGCTCATGTGTACCAAATCAAACTCAGCTTNCCTCCTCTTCTTCCCTTTCAGCGAAACAGGCATAGAGGCACGTGGCGAACACACAAACATACTTCCCAGGATTTGCTGAGACTCTGACACCTGTGGTATCTCAGTGGATACCTGCAGTGCTGATGGAAAAAGGGACTGTCTTTTAACAACACACTTTGCTTCCAAGAACAAAGGAACCACTCTGGTGGTCCAGTGATTAAGGCTCCCGGCTTCCAGTGTATGGGCCACAGGTTCGATCCCCTGAAGATCCCACCTGCCGCAAAGTGCAGCAAAAAAATTAAAAAATAAATAAGTAAAACAAATAAAACATCTTGGGGGGGAAAAAAAACTGCAGGAGAAAATGTTTAAAACAAAAGAGAGATTTTCCATCATTAACCTCTAACCCGGGAGAAGCCAATTGGTGCTGACCTTTTCTCAATTTGTTCAGATCCACAGTGGAAATGGTATTGCTACGTGAGGGCGGCAGCCCGGCTGTTGGGATACAGTAACTGCTGTCAGTGTCCGAGGCCGTGCGTGCGATGCTACATGTGTCCACAGGAGATCGGTCATGAGCCGGATGCGGTTTCGGTGGCCGAGGAGGAGGAATATCTGGAATAGTGTCTAGCTTTGACGTCTGCCCCAAGGCGCCTTCTGGAAATGTTCGTGGTATCTGGTAAGTATTACCAGGTGTTGGAGGAATGTCATAACTAATAGATACATGCCTCATTTGAGGCTCCACGCTCGAGGTCCCAGATGGGGTGTTAAAAACATACAGTTCTCCGTCTGCTTCTGTACTCGATGGAGACACCTTTGGTAAAACGTCGTGGGAGTAACTGCGGGGCAGGTTATAAAGGCTGGAGTCTACGGAGAGGGATGCAGCGCGAGACGGTGGAGAGTCGTACATCATGTGCTGCTGGAAACAGCCATTCACTCCATGTTTGCTCTGGGAGGAAGCGGGGTTTTTATGAGAAGGTACGTTATCATTGCAGTCGGTTTCCGAAGAGGTGGATTTTGCAGAATCAGCGTGCGTTCTAAATAAAAATGGTTAATGACAGAAAAGGAAACACGGTGAAAACCTAGGACTACATTTTAGTAAATATACTTCTAGCTTAGTAATCAAAATCCATGGCTTTTTCTTTCTCATTCGATTTTTTGGTGTGTGATCCATCCGATTGGAAGCACGAATGTTCCTGAGTTTTTAACGATTATGCACCAGATAACAATACTGCCACCGCAAAACCAAAAGCATTCTCCCTAATTCCTGTTCTGTACCTGCCCACACCCTCAACTCCACCTATGAATTCCACACATAAAACCACAATTCCTGAAGCACTGGAATTAGAAAGGTACAAAACTCGAAGGAAGGTAAATGATGAAGGCACAGGACACTGGGAGAAGCATTTCCTCTGAAGAGCATGCAAAAACTTCATACCAATAGTTTATCAAGGGGATCCTCAGCCCTTTAGCTCACCTGTGGCGCTGTGTTGTCAGATCTAACGATGACCTGGTATTGAATGAATTCAGTGTGATCTGCAAGGTGTCAACTCAATAGGCTCTGTGTATCTTCCTTTCTACTAATTTTCTTTAACAGATATTTAGCCAATGTCATAGGATCAAAGGATCAAAACACAAGCCATGGGGTTAGGCAACTCCAAACAATAATTCACCTTGAGAAATTTCATTAGTGTCTTTTATACTTCAGGTGCATTTTCAGTCTATTTTGTGGTATCACAAAATTTGGGAGTAAGTCAAAATGCAGCTACCAATACCACAGTGCCTGTCCTTCCTTAATGCTAAACTAGATACCTTAACTACCCATGTGTGTAGTTCAAAGTCCTGGAGGAACTTAAACCCAGTATTTAAAAAACAGTAACTTGTGAGAGTTCTTTTCAAGGGCGTATCTTCCTGACATCTTGGTAACATCTGGCACTGGGTATTGCATTTATTCACTGAAACTCTCCCCTCCCGCCCTGTATCACAGGAACTTGACTGCAATATCCTGACTTTCCTTCTTCCTCACTGATTATGCCCTTGTTTCAATGATCAACCTTTCTTTCTATCTGTCCACCTAGAAGTGGCTATCAGGAAACAATCCTCTAAGTCTTTACCGCACACACCATTATGAAATCCTCCTTTCCTGTAACTTCATCTCTACTGAATGCTGACGACTCCCATCTTCTCACCAAACTCTGAGCCCCATGTCTACAAATGGTTCAAATTTATTTCCACTTGCTTATCCCAGAGTTCCCTTGCTCATGTGTACCAAATCAAACTCAGCTTATTTCTGAAATTGGTGGCCCCTTCTGACTTGCCTTGACAAGAAATGTCTTTATCTGAATTGTCTAAACTTGGAACCCCATCAGCTTTTATTCATTCTCCCTGATCTGCCCACCATTGCTTGGGCACAAAGTCCTTCTTTCCACCCAAGTTGTCTATTCCTCTTCTCTGTCACCACCCAAGTTCAAGTCTGGGTCTCTGCTCAAATCTCCAACACTGGACCCTCCTCAGTAAACGTCTTTCCTCTAGTTTCTCCCTCTTCCAATATATCCATGGTACCATCCACAGGACCAAGACTGTTAGAAGATCAATATTTTCAAAACCTGGTTTTCACGTCACTCATCTAATTCAGAGACAGTCCTGTTAAGAGTTCCTACAGTCTACGGGAACTACAAAAAGCCTACAGGCTACTCTACTTGGCACTGAGGCTACTACTATTAATAGCCTGGTTCCACCTTGTATGTCCAGTCTTACGACCTACTGGTTCCTCAATGGACCCCGTCACTCCAAGCAGGCGCTCTTCCTTACTGCCTTCCTCCGCTGGCTCTCATCTTCACTTTCCCTCGCCCTTAGGCTACTTTTACATACATTTTTAATGACGGCCTCCTGCCACCAACCAGGTATGGTTCAAAGCCTCCTCCTCCTAAGAAGCGTCTCGCCCTCCATCTCGAAAAAGCATGCCCTGTCCTTTCGAGGAATTTCTAACCCATAGTCTAAAATATGCACTTCATTTAATCCAAACGTGAAGAGGAAGCTAGAAGTTCAACGAGTACTAAGTTCCCTGTCCTTGACTGGTTTAGACTTTAATGGAGAATAAATGCAATTAGCAAGTTACTTCTGATTCTGGGAGCCATGGAGGCACACCTGGGATGCTGTGAAAGCCCAGAGACATTTAATCCTGCCTGGGTGTTTGGGGGAAGGTCTCCTAGAGGAGCAGAAGTCTGAGCTCAGTCTTGCAGGACAAACATAGTTCTCAAGGCAATGCTCACATCTTGCCTGCATCTGTAAGTACCTTCATGCTTTACTTTGAAACTCTGAAGGTGACTGCTCCTGAGGGGGCTGTATCTTATCTCATTAGTTTGTACCTTCATAGAACCTAGGGAAACGGTGAGCCCATAGTGGATACTTCACAAATATTTGCTATTGAACTGTCACTTTTGCAAAATACAGATACAAAATTTATCTGAGTAACGATTTTGAGCATAGTTTCTGTGACAATAGGAAAGCCGTGATACCAGTGAGACTGATGAAAGACACCACATAAAAGAAAATGTACTGAACACTGTCACTTAGCTGTTGGATTTTAAAAAGGCAGATACAGAAAAATAATTGTGGAGTTCCCTAAAATAAAATCTTAGTTAGTAGCATATGCAACAAAGTTGCAAGTGTATAATTTTAAATTCTCACAGCAAACAGGCAAAATCAAGTTAGAATTTTATATTATTAACTTGTGATGATTTGTAATTTTTTTTTTTACTTTTACAGGTAAAATCCCATTATAACAAATATATAGAAACGTATCTTTGGAAGGTTTATGAGCTTCTTCCGCTATCCCAGGGAATGGTTCTCAGAAACTAATTTATGGATCTTAACAAATTCTATATAAAAATTTTTGAACAAGGAGTTTGTATGATCCTAGGGTCTAATAAAAGTCATTTCCTACATGAAAAAAAAAATCTTTTTTTCTGTTACAAAAATAACTCTGGAATCTAATATGTTAAAAAAAATCACATTTCAATGCAATTCGCATCCTCCTTAAATAATGCAAATTAAGACAAGAAATATACCCAATATTACTAGTTCTGGAAACGACTGAGGGCAAAAGGAGAAAGGCATGACAGAGAATGAGATGGCTGGATGGCATCACTGATTCAAATGGTCATGAGTCTGAGCAAACTCAGGGAGATAGTGAAGGACGGGGAAGCCTGGCATGATGCAGTTCACAGGGTCGCAAAGAGTCGGACATGACTTAGCAACTGAAAAACAACAACATTACTAGGAACTAGTTCTGGAAACGACTGAGGGCAAAAGGAGAAAGGCATGACAGAGAATGAGATGGCTGGATGGCATCACTGATTCAAATGGTCATGAGTCTGAGCAAACTCAGGGAGATAGTGAAGGACGGGGAAGCCTGGCATGATGCAGTTCACAGGGTCGCAAAGAGTCGGACATGACTTAGCAACTGAAAAACAACAACATTACTAGGTGTCATACAGCTGTTAATGGTATCACAGGCATCGTGATCATGTTTCTGGCTCAACTCTCATTATTACTTCCAGCCGTCCAGTTATCAACATCAAATGAGAAGAATGATCAAATTAAAATATAATTAGCTTAGAAGAGAGGGGTCTGGGAGCAGAGATAAAAGATGATAGGGAGGGACTTCCTTGGTGGTCCAGTGGTGGGCTTTACCTTCCAATGCAGGAAGTGCGGGTTCAATTCCTAGTTAGGGAACTAAGATCCCACATGCCTACCTAGCGGCCGAAAAACCAAAACAGAAAACAGAAACAATATTGTAACAAATTCAATAAAGACTTTTAAAAGTGGGGCGCATTAAAAAAAAAAAAGGCGACAGGGAAACCAAGAGGTTGGGGAAAGGTTTTATACTTTGGGTCAAGGACTGAAACCCATATACTTCATTCTACTTAAAAATCTGTTAAGTCAAAGCATGTGGTAAGCTCTGCTTCATTGCCAGGTGTGAAGCTTTGAAAGTTTCAACGTTTTTAGCAATATATTTGATTTTGCCAAATTTCAGTAACATCTGATTTGTTTAATCCATAGAATTTGCTGTATTGGGATTTTACCTGTGTGATTAATTTCTCACACAGATTCAAAGCAACCACAACACACTCACTGCAATGGAATCGTTTTGCTTTCAAAATCTTCTAGCAGTAGGTATTCCTCTCCTTCTTCAGAAACAAAAGATGACCCTTGGCTGGTTTACAATCACATAAGAAATGGAGCAAGATCACCATTTATAAATCAGTGACATCTGTTAAGCAAGTAACACTGTGAGTCCGTAACAAAGACTAAGACCCAGGAGACAGATTTCCAAAAAAAAAAGCCATGAAGGCATGAGTGTTCTTTGCCAAAAAATGATCAACAATGTGTTTCTTCAATAAAATCTCCTGAATATCAGAAATCATTAGCGGAGGAACATCGCCCTGAAGTGTAAGCCTGAGAGATGACCTACAGACGGTTTCTGTTAAGCCTTCAAATCAGGGTTAAAACAGTTTCAAGGTGAGAGGCCTGAGTGTATGCACGCACACACGCCGTATGTGGTTTACCTTGTGGGTTCAGGCTTCTTGCTTTGACAGTTGATTAGCAAGAGGTAGTCTTGAGGATCCTCCTGGATGCCAAGGGTTTCCAGGTGTGGTGGAAGGCTGATGAGCTGATAGGGAGGCGGTGCAGCAGCAGCAGAGGCACCCACCTGGGAGGATGGTGGTGCTGTGCTTATCGCCAATGGTAAATCGGCTGGTGCCTGTAAGGAGCTGCCAGGTGCTTTCACAGGATCTGCAAAACCCAAGTGTGGCCATCACTGTCCATCCCATCTTAAGGTTTCTTTAACACAGCTAATTGAAAGTCTGGGGATAAATCGTTTAAACACAGAGGACCTGGATAAACTAGGACAAGGTCAGTTAAACTTTGTACCATGTAAGTGATAATGCTGATACAGAAAATTATTGGTTCTCATTAAAAGAGATCTGAAGATAGGGCTCTTTCTTCCAGATGCTCTTTAAAAAAAAAAACAAACCATGGTTGGGAATTCCCTGGCTGTGCTTTCACTGCTGGGGCCTGGGTTCGATCCCTAGTCAGGAAGCTAAGATTCCATACGCCACCAAAAAAAAAAAAAAGCCACAGTTAACATTGCTTTGAAGACTTTAGATTTTGAGGCTATTGGGAATGGAGATGTTAGCACAAGTGGCAGCAGATTTTTTTCCCCATGATAATCAAGTGGCAAAGCCAACCTTTCTAAGTCAAGCCAGCCTTCTAAGGAGACCCACTTTATTATATGGGATCCACAGGCACGTGATGCTGTATATACCAGGGCCAGCTCTTCTCCCCATGTTCATTTTGCTGTTCATTGTTTCCTTTGTACCTCTCAACTGACTAGGGAGAAATATGTCTAGTTCCAGGATTCACATTTAAGGAAACAGCTTTTCCCTCAGCTCATAGCCTTATTTTCCACTTACTGGATTTTTGTAGTATTTTCATGCAAAAGCAGTCGGCAGAGAAAGTAGTAATTTATTAACCACTTAACTGCATTCTGAGAAGACATATGAAAATAGCTAAACTGTGTAATAAGTAATTTGAAAACAACTGGAAAGCCTAGAAAAAAAAATCTTACTGTATTCACTGACAACTATGGAAATTATTGAGGACCCAGGAGAAAAACTCTCTGTTAGTCTGGTTAGCAATGCGAGGCTATAAATCCAGGGAAAAAGGATAAATGCTCATCAAATAAACAAATCTGTTTATATTAGAACAGAAAAGGCTGGGTTGAAACTGAGATTTTTCACAATAGAACATTACCTAAAGATGCTAAAACATGGTAAGAAGACTTAAAATGTTCTACAGAATAGAATAACAGGCAGGTCATTTGGTCTATCAACTCCCTAGGGAAGGGCTACACATCCGCTCTCCTCTGAATTCTACAGAATAAGTCCACATGCTTTTGAATTCTACAGAATAAGTCCACATGCTTTTGATGAGGTCTTTATGTATTCAACATTAACATCCACATATGCACTACAGCCAAAATTAAGTAACTCATTTCAAAACTGTTCTTCCTAGGCAGAGAAGCTCATATCCTAATGGTAAAGCCTGAATAATAACATGCCAGTATTGTATCTTTCACCCTGGATAGCTCAGTTGGTAAAGAATCTGCCTGCAACGCAGGAGACCCTGTTCAATTCGTGGGTTGGCAAGATCTGCTGGAGAAGGGACAGACTACCCACTCCAATATTCTTGGGCTCTCCTTGTGGCTCAGCTGGTAAAGAATCCACTTGCAAAGTGGGAGACCTGGGTTTGATCCCTGGGTTGGGAAAATCCCCTGGAGAAGGCAAAGGCTGCCCACTCCAGTATTCTGGCCTGGAGAATTCCATGGACTGTATAGTCCATGGAGTCACAAAAAGTCAGACGTGACGGAGTGACTTTCACTTCACTTCTTTGCCATCTTTGGGCTTCCAAGGCGGCTCAGTGGTAAAGAATCCACCTGCCAATGCGGAGACGTGGGTTCAAGCCCTGGGATGGGAAGATCCCCTGGAGAAGGAACTGGCAACCCACTTCAGTATTCTTGCCTGAGAGGAAATCTCATGGATAGAGGAGCCTGGCGGGCTACAATCTATGGGGTCGCAAAGAGTCAGACATGACGGAGTGATTTTCACTTTCACTTATGAGAGGAATTCATTCATCCACTCTTTCTTATTTATGAAAGGCCAGAACAGAAGATGGTGGAAAAATAAAACTTTCCAACATTTATATGAGATAATGCCATAATTTCGTGAGAACTCATATGAACCTCATCATGTGTGATGTTGGTTATAAGTAGTGTTTATAACAAACCTCATGAAATTTTTACTGCTTTGATTCTGTTAACAAATATAAAGAGATTTATTCAAGGGGATTTAAAATGCCATAGATTTATCAGTGACTCAGGAGTAAATCCTGTGGAGTGTTCAACTTCAGAGAACTATGAAAAATATTTACCCTTTAGAGAGCTTAAGAAAAATACATACAACATTGAGGCCAGAAAAGAAGCAGAGAGATCACAGAGTAGTTGCTGCGTCCCATGTACCCTCAAGGGTGTGTTTACAAGTCTATTTCACATACGTCTTTCCTCTGCCAGAGATTTGGTGAAATTGTACAATCCAGTTCAGTGTTTACTTCTGACCAAACAAAATCAAACCAAACACAGCCAAAACATTCCTGTATCAAACAGTATGAATTCTACTTTTCCACTGTAATTCCTAAGATAACTTTTCCAGGTGGTTGTTTTCATAGACACACTTTCCCTATAGCAGAGACTACACTGGATGGCTACATACTAAATGAACTGAGTGATTCATCGTAAGTGGGAAAACAGTCACCCGGCTAAGCAATCAGTTTTGTCTCGCCTTGTTTTTATTAGCACAATGGGACTATTTCATTGTTAGCCTTCCATTTCTGCCACCTGTGAATGATGCAAGAGTCTCTCAATTTTCTGGAAGGAGGGAAAAAATGGGATGGGGATTGTTCACAATATGGGAGGACTTGGGTATACTTCTAAGTGGCAAGAACTAGAGAGAAACTTCCATCATGTTCACCAGCAAGCTCACGGAAGAAAAGGCCTTCAGATAAAGCTATGAACAGCAACCCCAATCATTCCAAAAAGCATTAATGACTTGGGACTCAGATGATGGACCATCTTCAGTGTTTACTGTTTGGGATGATCTTACTCTCGGTAATTTTGACTATGCTCAACTCTGCATATTCCAATGCCAGTATGGCATGGTGTCTAGATACTCTATAACAGAAGATTTCTAGCCAAAGTTAACCAACTGGTCTGAAAGAAGAACCTTCTCTTTGACCTTATAAAGACATGGGATTAGCCCCCCACTCGACCCTATGAGTAGTTGAGCAGACTGTGTTTATCACTTTTTGCCTCACTTGGGTTTCTGACTTACTGATCTTTCTAAGTAATACCAGTATCGTGTTTCTGGGAATCAAACATCAGCATAGGGTGTGCTTCTGTGTGTAAAATTATTTCCTGTCTCTTAATTCAGAAGGCATGAAGAGAATCATTAGCATGTAGTAAATGCCTAATAAGCTACTGTAGCAAACTCTTAGCTGAATTTTACTTAGAAAGCTCATAAGGACTGCTAAGTCTTAACAAGTTTTCAGTGAACAGGAGTAGATTGTTCTAGAGGAGAACCACAAATTATAGATTGGGTCACAGGATCCCTACCTTAATGCACAGGTTTTTTACCTTTATGTATATTATGGTTTCCTAAAGCATAATGCCCTAAAGTAAGTGTTCCTCACACAAGATGGGATGGGGTGCCCAGATAATGCCTCAAAATATTCAAAATAATATATTTTTTTAAACAAATGGAACATGTGGTTAAGCCCAGGGAAGCAATGACACACTTTCTCATTGGTAAGGGAGAATGTTACAAAACTGACATGATGAGATCCTCTGATTTGGTAACTACTGACATACCCTACCTGAGCAAGTGGTACATACATGCTAAGTCACTTCAGTCGTGTCTGACTCTTGGCAACCCTGCGGACTCGAGCCCCGCCAGGCTACATGGGATCCATGGGATTCTCCAGGCAAGAACACTGGAGTGGGTCGCCACGCCCTCCTCCAGGGGGTCTCCCTGACCCAGGGGTCGAACCCGTGTCTCTTATGTCTCCTGCATTCGCAGACAGGTCCTACAAGCACCACCTGGGAGGCCCAAGCCTGTGGTAATAAAATAATTTACAATATATTCACACAGTGGAGGGCTACATAGGATGCAGAACTCCACGTGGAACATGGATGGATCTCACAGACTTACTACTGGAAAAACGTCAGACTCAATTGTTTTATTTGGATAAACTTCAAGCATAAGCAAAACTATAGTGAGAGAAGCAAGATAATGGTTACATTTGAACTTCTGTGTTTTTACAAGGAAGACGCATGATAAAACCTTGTGGGGGATTGGATTTGTTCCATTTCTTGGTCTGAGTGGCCGGTTTCACAGATTTCTATTTCTACATATAGATACAGAATGGATAAATAAAACTATATTGAACTGTACACTTTAGAACTGTACTTTTCACAGTAATTAAGTTATAGCTGAGTAAAAGAGTAAATAAAAGGAAATTTAAGTCCCCCAATTAAGAAGCAGTGCTTTGCAGAAACGGGGGCAGGTGCATATCCTCACACATTAGTTTATCTACTTTTCTAAAAGAAGGAATATCAGAGAATCACATTATTATTTTTTTAAAGCCAGTATTATCCAGGTATTTTGAGAAAAGCAACTCAACTGATGAAGAGGCAATTTTTTAAACGTGCACCTGAAATGAGACCAGGAGCCTTTGCACCAAGCTGGGTTCAGCCCTAAGGCTGAGTTTCCTGGCACTTGTTTAGAAGATTTTATAGCTTCCACCTCAGTGTAGAAACAAAAATAAAACTGCACATTTCCAAGAAAAACAAAAGAAACTAGTTTCTAAGTCTCCAGACTACTAAATAAAAGCATTCATAGGAACCACACACAGTGCAATGAGCTAGAATTGAAAAACAGATTCAGCCTGCCAGCATTCTGAGTATTCAATAATAGCAATGGTCACCTGGGGCGGCGGAAATAACATGGTAATGATATTTTGAGAGGTTCCTGGAATCAAAACACAGGTCAGATTTTTCCCCTTTCCTTTTGTTTGCAGGGGAAAATTAGTTATTCTCCTAGGGATCGGGGACAGTTATGTTCTCAGACTGTAATGCCAAGCATAGTCTATTTCTTTTCACGTCTACTGAAACTAGTTACAGTGAAAAATCATTTTGTGCTATTAACTTTAAGCCAAGAGTGGGAGAAAGTTTGGCTGTCTGGAAAGGGAAGAGCCCAGGGCTCAGGGGACAGATCTAGGTAAAGACAAAGGCATCCATTATTTCGTGAGTGGGGGTGAGATCTACCTGGAAGCACGAGAGTATAAAGCAGGTAGTAAAGTTAATGGATGAACAAAGACATTTTGATACTTGCCTTGTCATATTCAACTGTATAAAGGTGATCACAAAGGATAACAGCAGTTCTCTGTAGTTTAGAATTTGATACAAATCTTTAAAGATGAAGAATTTTTAAAAAGGCATCTAGCAAAGTCAGCTACTACAAATGAATAGGGGAATACAGTGGTGGCTTTAAAGCCTTTTTGCGGTTTTGGTACTGTGCATCAAAAACCAAAATTATGGAGCAAAGTAAACTGTTTGTGTGGATCCTTGATGGGACACAATGAAGACTCCTCATCTTTCACTGATTTATTCCAAGAAACTCAAGTCTCCAACACAGCCTAGGAAGACATTTCTAACTGGTTATTTGGGAGATGGCTAAGATGAATTTGTAAAATATCTAAACTGTAGAATTGAAAAAATAAACACAGCTGAATTCAGATAAAGCTCAGGATCTAAAATCGAAAAGTACTGGCAAATTGAAACTCTTAGGGACTTGTTTTAATAAACAGAAAAGTCATTTGTGGTGAGCATAGCTATTCTTGGTAACCAATTCAGCATTTATACATCAAATTTGATTAATCATACTGAATTTGATCATACATTTTCTTATGACCTCTCACTTCATGGATACTGTGAAGATCACAAGTTCACAAATTGAGAGCGTCAAGACAGATACACTTTTAATCTGTTTTATAAGGATTTGAGTTTTGCTACTGAAAAGCTGGCTTTCAAGTTTTGAAACTTCCCCCTCTCTATACTAGGAAGTTTAGGAAGTGAAAACAGGCATTGTAACTGATTTTGACTACTAATGCCACTGAAACCGTTCCATTAAGGACAAAAATTAAGCTCTCAGTACAGTATCAGTTATAGTCACAGAGCCATTTAAAACTACCTAGGCTTTTCCTGGCCCTCCAGAGACAAAATCAGCTGCTCTCTAGCTTTTTTTCCCATTTAGCAGAGCACCTATCAACCTGCATTATATTTCCTAGTGTTTGCCCCTCTACTATTAGACTGGGCTTCTGAGATGGTGCAAGCGGTAAAGAACCTGCCTGCCAATGCAGGAGACTTAAGAGATGTGGGTTTGATCCCCTGGTTGGGAAGATCCCCTGCAGTAGGGAATGGCAACCTACTCCAGATTCTTGCCTAGGAAATCCCATGGACAGAGGAGCCTGGTGGGCTACAGTCCTTACGGCCACAAAGAGTTGGACACAACTGAAGTGTGAAGGTAAGAAGTGTATTTACACACTCTCATGGTACACAATTTAATATACATGTATACTTTTATATTATAAATTATATAATACATTATATTATATAGATTATACTAATTATACCAACTATACTAATATAGATTATATATTAATATTTTAATATATACTGAAGTATGACATATAAATAAATATAAACATATGTATACACACACACACACACGTGTATAACTTGTGCCATGCCGTGCTAAGTCATTTCAGTTGTGTCCGACTCTGTGACCCTATGGACTGTAGCCCACTAGGCTCCTCTGTCTATGGGATTCTCTAGGCAAGAATGTTTATCAACTGTAATGAATTATTCTGGGTATGAATACTCTCTCAAGATGCTCAGTTCTTTGACTGTAATACTTCATCTGTCTGTCTCCCTAACTAGTCACTTAATATATATTGGTTGAATGAATGCCCAAAGCCTAGCAGATCCCTGGCAAACTCAAATAATTGGGTAGATTAATGAATCAGTTTTTTCAAGCAGACAAAACTTACCTACTTCCTAGAGCTGACTGGGTGGGTGTTCATCAAGTTCCCAGATGATAAGAACCATTCTAAGGTGGACAAATGAACCAGACTCTATGCCTTAACACTTGTAAAGCTAATGTGGGATACCTGAGCATTAGACATTCTCATCTGAGGGGTGATCAACTCTATCCACCCTATGGAAGTGCTTCTAAAAAATTATGCACTCACGTTCCTTGACTGAAGAATGTACTAAGAGGGCACCTAATATCCTTTGTTAACGAGGAGAATTATAAAGAAAACAAACAGAGAGACAGAAGAACACGTACTGGAGTCTTCAGATCAGCTGAATCTGTACCAATGGAAACAGAAGTCTGACTTCATATTCCCCCAAACAAATTCTAAATTGAAAAGGAAGCAGGTAAAAGAACAACATCGGCACAAAGACTATACAAATATTTAAATTATTTTAGCTGACAATCCATTATACTGTGCAACAAATGTGGTGTCTAAATAAATCATTATCATTATTGACCAGCTGTTAAATAACCATTAAAGAGAGAGCCATCTTGTCCGCTGACAGATGAATGGATAAAGAAGCTGTGGTACATATATACCAATGGACTATTCTTGTGGACACAGTGCAGGGAAGGAGAGGGTGGCATGAATGGAGAGAACAGCATGGAAACATACACATTACCGCATGTAAAACAGATAGCCAGTGGGAATGTGCTGGATGACTCAGGGAGCTCAAACCAGTGCTCTATGACAACTTAAGAGGGGTGGGATGGGATGGGAGGTGGGAGGGAGATTCGAGGGAGGGGACAAATGTATATATACCTGTGGCTGACTTATGCCTCCCTGGTAGCTCAGGCGGTAAAGAGTCCGCCTGCAAGTGGGTGACATGGGTTCGATCCCTGGGTTGGGAAGACCCCCCCTGGAGGAGGGCATGGCAACCCACTCCAGCATTCTTGCCTGGAGAATCCCCATGGACAGAGGAGCCTGGTGGGCGCAAAGAGTCAGACATGCCTGAGTGATTAAGCACAGCACAGCACATGGCTGATTCATGCTGATGTATGGCAGAAACCAACAGAATATTGTAAAGTAATTATCCTTCAATTAAAATTAAAAAATATATATATATACCAAAAAACAATTTGAAAAAGAATAGATACATGTATATATATAATGGAATCACTTTGTTGCACACCTGAAACTAATGCAACATTGTTAATCAACTATATTCCAATATAAAATAAACAATTTTTTTAATAAAATTAAAAAATAGAAGATACACTGAATTAAAAAAAAAGAACCATCTCATTTGTGACTTCAACTTCAAAATCCTCCACTGTACTCAACTATAGATCATGTCTGCAAGCAAGAAAGGAGCTTAACTGGATTAAGAAATAATACCCACAGGTCCACTTGAACTGGGAACAATATTTAGTAACTCTTCAAAAACAACCAAAGCTTTAATTCCATATGCGGAACAATTTCTTGAGGCTTTTAATCAGCAGAACTTTGCTGAAGTGCTCTGTGTCATTAGCCTCCTGTCTAAATCAGTCACCTCCTTCCCTTTCTCAGTGCTGTTTTCCCTTGAGCTTTCTGGAGTCTCTCAGCAGGGGGTTTCCCCCCCCCGCCCCCCNCTCTCTCAAGATGCTCAGTTCTTTGACTGTAATACTTCATCTGTCTGTCTCCCTAACTAGTCACTTAATATATATTGGTTGAATGAATGCCCAAAGCCTAGCAGATCCCTGGCAAACTCAAACAATTGGGTAGATTAATGAATCAGTTTTTTCAAGCAGACAAAACTTACCTACTTCCTAGAGCTGACTGGGTGGGTGTTCATCAAGTTCCCAGATGATAAGAACCATTCTAAGGTGGACAAATGAACCAGACTCTATGCCTTAACACTTGTAAAGCTAATGTGGGATACCTGAGCATTAGACATTCTCATCTGAGGGGTGATCAACTCTATCCACCCTATGGAAGTGCTTCTAAAAAATTATGCACTCACGTTCCTTGACTGAAGAATGTACTAAGAGGGCACCTAATATCCTTTGTTAACGAGGAGAATTATAAAGAAAACAAACAGAGAGACAGAAGAACACGTACTGGAGTCTTCAGATCAGCTGAATCTGTACCAATGGAAACAGAAGTCTGACTTCATATTCCCCCAAACAAATTCTAAATTGAAAAGGAAGCAGGTAAAAGAACAACATCGGCACAAAGACTATACAAATATTTAAATTATTTTAGCTGACAATCCATTATACTGTGCAACAAATGTGGTGTCTAAATAAATCATTATCATTATTGACCAGCTGTTAAATAACCATTAAAAAGAGAGCCATCTTGTCCACTGACAGATGAATGGATAAAGAAGCTGTGGTACATATATACCAATGGACTATTCTTGTGGACACAGTGCAGGGAAGGAGAGGGTGGGATGAACGGGGAGAACAGCATGGAAACATACACATTACCCCATGTAAAACAGATAGCCAGTGGGAATGTGCTGGATGACTCAGGGAGCTCAAAGCAGTGCTCTATGACAACTTAAGAGGGGTGGGATGGGATGGGAGGTGGGAGGGAGATTCGAGGGAGGGGACAAATGTATATATACCTGTGGCTGACTTATGCCTCCCTGGTAGCTCAGGCGGTAAAGAGTCCGCCTGCAAGTGGGTGACATGGGTTCGATCCCTGGGTTGGGAAGACCCCCCCTGGAGGAGGGCATGGCAACCCACTCCAGCATTCTTGCCTGGAGAATCCCCATGGACAGAGGAGCCTGGTGGGCGCAAAGAGTCAGACATGCCTGAGTGATTAAGCACAGCACAGCACATGGCTGATTCATGCTGATGTATGGCAGAAACCAACAGAATATTGTAAAGCAATTATCCTTCAATTAAAATTAAAAAATATATATATATACCAAAAAATAATTTGAAAAAGAATAGATACATGTATATATATAATGGAATCACTTTGTTGCACACCTGAAACTAATGCAACATTGTTAATCAACTATATTCCAATATAAAATAAACAATTTTTTAAATAAAATTAAAAAATAGAAGATACACTGAATTAAAAAAAAAAGAGCCATCTCATTTGTGACTTCAACTTCAAAATCCTCCACTGTACTCAACTATAGATCATGTCTGCAAGCAAGAAAGGAGCTTAACTGGATTAAGAAATAATACCCACAGGTCCACTTGAACTGGGAACAATATTTAGTAACTCTTCAAAAACAACCAAAGCTTTAATTCCATATGCGGAACAATTTCTTGAGGCTTTTAATCAGCAGAACTTTGCTGAAGTGCTCTGTGTCATTAGCCTCCTGTCTAAATCAGTCACCTCCTTCCCTTTCTCAGTGCTGTTTTCCCTTGAGCTTTCTGGAGTCTCTCAGCAGGGGGTTTCCCCCC
>SJYX01002864.1:105668-134436 GCA_006410675.1 Oreotragus oreotragus | reverse complement strand
CCCGCCCGGCCCCGCTCCCCACTGGGCCAATCCCAGTCCTAGAAGCCTCCTTCTCCTGGGGGCTGCTTGGCCAGAGAGGAAACCAGTGTGCTGACCTGAGCTAATTAGAGATGATGACTGTTTCACTGCAGTCCAAATCTTGATGTTGATTGTTAATACAATTTTTCCACCCCTCACCAAATCTCCAGTGCTCCTAAATACATGTATTTGGAAATGCACACTTGTCAATGTGAGTATAGCCATGAAGACAATAGGGTCAAAGACCTTGGGCCACCTTTATTTCTACTTTTCGACTCTGCAAACCTAAATTAGTGCTGGAGTCCCCTATACGGGTTCTTAGTGTTAGTTTAAAAAGAAGAGGAACAGAGAAGCAGACAAGGAAAATACATAAAAGCACCCAAAGAGGAATTCCACTTGTAAACTTCTTCTTGAGGTCTTTAATCCCTCCGTCCTCCCAGGCTGTTTTTCAGTTGCTCAGTCGCATCCAACCCTTTGCAACCCCATGGACTGCAGCACTCCAGGCTTCCCTGTCCTTCACTGTCTCCTGGGTTTGCTCAAACTCATGTTCACTGCGTTGGTGGTACCATCCAACCATCTCATCCTCTGTCTCCCCCTTCTCCTCCTACCCTCAATTGTTCCAGCATCAGGGGCCTTTCCAAAGATTTGACTCTTCACATTCGGTGATGAAAGTATTGGAGTTTCGGCTTCAGCATCAGTCCTTTCAATGAATATTCACAGCTGACTTCCTTTAGGATGGACTGGTTTGATCTCCCTGCTGTTCAAGGGACTCTCAAGAGTCTTCTCCAACACCGCAGTTTGAAAGCAATAATTCTTTGGCACTCAGCCTTCTTTATGGTCCAATTGTCGTATCTGTACATGACTTCTGGAAAAACCATAGTTTCTTCCAGGACAGGCACCAAATATTAGATCCTTAAGAAAGTCTTCCCTTGCCTCTATCATTCACAGCCCTCTTCTCCAACCAAGGAGGGGTCTACTCCATCTGTGCGTCCTTCCCTAGCCCCTAAGCCTGCAGGTTCTGCATCCCTCCTTTAATTCAGGTAGACAGAATACTACTTCCTTCAGAAGCCTACAGTTCACAGTTGGGTTTCTCTAAGAAGCTTTTCTTCACTACCTCTGTTTCCAAACTCAGGTCCCTTCTTCCTCCACGTGCTTTATGGGGCATCTGTCTTAAGTAAATTGAGATGTTTTTTCTTTTTCATCATGTTTTGTGACTGATTCTGAATTTTCTTTTCATAGGTATTGATAATCACCTTGGCTATTTCATAACTCCACAATCCAATATAGTTTAAAAATAAGTTCTGTGTCCATTATTAGACGAATGGATAAAGAGGATATGGTGTTTATATATATACATATAATGGAATACAATGTATGTATTATATCATGATACAATATGATATACTGTAATATATACCATCAATATAATATCTATAATGGAATACTACTCGGTCATGAAAAAGTCATGTTGCCACTTGCAACAACATAAATAGACCTGGAGGGTGTTATGTTAAGTGACATAAGTCAGACAAAAAAATACACACACTTTATGATATCACTTAAATGTGGCATTTAAAAAATGTTACAGACTAGTGAATACAACAAGAAAGAAGCAGACTCAGACACAGAGATGAAATTAGTGGTTACCAGCAGGGAGTGGGAAGGGAGAGGGGCACGGTAAGGGTAAGGGACCTAAAGAAAAGGGCATTAAGAGATTCAAACTATTATGTATAAAAAAAGCTATAAGGATATATTGTACAACACAGGGTATATAGCCAATATTTTATTCATAATGAGTGAAGTCGCTCAGTCGTGTCCGACTCTTTGTGATCCCATGGACTGTAGTCTACCAAGCTTCTGTGTCCATGGGATTTTCCAGGCAAGAGTACTGGAATGGGTTGCCATTTCCTTCTCCAGGGGATCATTCCTGACCCAGGGATCGAACCCAGGTCTCCTGCGTTGCAGGCAGNCTTTGTGATCCCATGGACTGTAGTCTACCAAGCTTCTGTGTCCATGGGATTTTCCAGGCAAGAGTACTGGAATGGGTTGCCATTTCCTTCTCCAGGGGATCATTCCTGACCCAGGGATCGAACCCAGGTCTCCTGCGTTGCAGGCAGATGCTTTATCCTCTGAGCCACTAGGGAACTGTGAATCATTATACTGTACAGCTGTAACATATAATACTGTACAGCAACTATACTTCAATTTAAAAAACTTCTAAAGAATTCAGCTGCATGAAGATGTTATTTTAATAGGATGAGATATCAAGTATCAACAATGTTAAGGTTTAACTTAGTATTTACACTGGAACTCAAGAAACACTTCTAAATAAGTATGCCTTCCTGTCATCTTCAGGACATTATTTGGACAGTGCCCCACAATGATAGTCTTTCCTTCTAAAATTTACATAAAGTTTCTCTCCAGATGTTGAGAGGTGTGCTTTTTCTACTGTTGTTATTATTAAAATATATATATTGTGTAACTGAAATAACAATGAATTTTATAATGGCTTTTAAAATGCAGTAATAAAGGAGAACTCGGGGTGCATCATAAAATCCTGAACTTACCTTCTTCTGTAGGATTAAACCCACAGATGTCACAAATACAGCGAACCCACTTATTCATCTCCTCCTCGCTGTCGGCTACCAAGTAGAAAATCCGGTCAATGGTGTTGATATCAAAAATGTAGCTGTTTTCAAACTCTTTTTTGTTAAATGTCAATCCAGCGTCAACTTGCTGACATAAATTTAAATCAATAATTCGGATGGGCTTCTTGGCGTGATCATTTTTGTAATATTCCAAGACATCTGGGTCTCCAGTTAAACGGCCACTGCGTAACACAAACCATCTCCTCTTCCATGCCTAGGAACAAAACAAAAATATTCACCCAGTGTTAAGCTGAGAGAAGTTTTTCATATGCACATTTGTCAAATCAAATTTACAAGATCATTGACTAGAGAAAGTCACATATGCTATTTTGTTTTCATAGAATAATCTACCATTCAGGCCAAGTTTACTGGTGTCTCTTCAATTAACTCAATAATGTGTGTGTAGACACACTTATTATTCTCTATCATCTGATAAAGCATTAGAAGACACTGATTGATATGAGAAGACATTTACACTGACGTACTATCAAGTCAACAAATCAAGGAAGATTTAGTTTTCATTAAATATAAAAAAGTAAATGGTGCTGGAAAAACCGGATATCCACCTGCAAAAGAATTAAATAAGACCCTCACCTTATATTATACAGAGATGAACTCAAAATGGATCAAAAACCTAAATGTAAGAGCTAAAACTATAACACTCTTGGAAAAGTACATAGGGGAAAGCTTCACAATGTTAGATTTGACAATGATTACTTGAATATGACACTAAGTGCATAGGAAAAAAAAAGAAAAACAGATAAACTGGATCGAAATTTAAAACTTTTATATTTTGAAGGATATGATCAAAGGGTGAAAATGCAACTCACAGGATGGGAGAAAATACTTGCAAATCATATATCTGATAAGACATTAATGTCCAGAATATACACAGAACTCCTACAACTCAGCGGTAACAACAGAAATATACAACTCAGTTCAAGAAAGGGCAAAGGACTTTCATATTATACCTAAAGAAGCCTAGAAATTCTTTCACTACTACCCTCTTTAACCTCAACATTGGTCAAATTAAAAAAAAAAAAAAAAAAAAACAGAATCAATAGTCTGAAAGAGTTGACTTCGTCAGTTTTTTAAACCCAACATCTCTGCCCAGGGACGAAATGAAGCCTTAGTCTTCTGTGAGGGTCTTCATGAGTGGGCAGTCAGACCAAAAAGAGGCCCATTTTAGCGAGATTCAAGTTACCTACTAACAGTTATTCTCTGTTCTAGACTGAACAACAGGGTCAGACCACCAGGAAGGGGAACAACTGAGAGACAGCAAGTTATGAACCCCATGGGAATCAAATCTTCCATGGACAGTGTCCACTTCTGTCCATCTGGAGAGCATGATGGGGCACCAGTCGCATCTCAGTCCCCGAGTTCTGGAAAAGTGTAACAAGACCGAGTATGTCTCCTCCAGTGCTAACTTGCGGGTACTGACCGCTTTATGCTTACGGCGTGTTCAGACATTTTCTTCAGAGCAGTATATGAGTTTGGTGCTCTCCCTACAGTCTACTCAGGTTTCCCAGGTGGTGTAGTAGTCAAGACTATGCCTGAGAGTACAGGAGACATGGATTCGATCCCCGGGTCAGGAAGATCCCTTGGAGAAGGAAATGGCCAGCCACTACAGTATTATTGCCTGGAAAATTCCATGGACCGAGGAGCCTGGGGAGCTACAGTCCAGATGGGGTTGCAAAGAATCAGACATGACTGAGCAACTGAGTGTATACACACAAATACACATGCGTGCACACATACACACACACAAATAGTCTAATCAGACAAAGAATGTTCATAACGTTGGTACTATAACATAGGCTGATCCCCCTTCCCCAAATATTATGTTTCTTCATTAACATATAGATCCCTTTATTTTAAAAAATCAACAAAATTTATAATCACTGAAAGGAGTACTAGTAGTGACATGATAGGATCTCTCTCTATTTTTTCTTTTGCAGAACTTGGCATCTGTAACACAAAAGGCATGACAGTATCCACTAAAAACTGCTTTATTTTATCCTGAAAAATACATGTAAACCGAGAGGAGGACTAACTAAATTCCACATAAACTTCTCCAATAGATGTTTAGTCTCAGCCTCCAAAACGCCCACCTTTTAAAATTCTGACACGAGTTAATTTTCACTTGCAGTTCACTGATGGAGTCACAGCTGTGACAATTCTCTGAGGCAGAGAAAATGAAAATTAAGGGACTGGAGTGGTGCAAAAACCAGTTCATTTGGTGTATAATCATTTGGACAACTGTACTGATAACTGAATTAACTAGGGTGATGACTTCAGGTTTTAACATTTTAAAAGATGCTTTAAATTGAATTCACCCAAGAAAATTTAGATATATTAAGGACTAAGTCAATGAAATAATCAGCCCGTAAGTTATTGATTATACTATAATGACATGCTAGGTACTTGTGTGAAGAAGTGATAAGAAATTCATGATTTCTTCTCTTCAAGAATCTACTGCCTATGAAGAAAACACTCATCACACATGCAAATATTTGAGTATACAGCAACTCTAGTAAAATATATGCAGAACTACAGACAGAGGAGCCTGGCAGGCTACAGTTCAAGTGGTTGCAAATGAGTTGGACCCCATGACTTAGCAACTCAATAACAACAAATTGTCAATGGATAGGCATTCCTTCATGGAAAAACTTATGCAATCCTTTAATAAGCAGATCAGGTAGAAAAATCACAAAGAGCTAAAATATTATATCTGTACTTCTTTAATATCATCAAGATTTTAAAAAAATATTTATTGGGCTGCACTGGGTCTTAGCTGCAGCACACAGGATCTTTAGTTGCGGAGCACAGACTCTCTAGGGTGGCACACAGGGTGAGTTGCTTCTGGGGCATGTGGGATACTAGTTCTCTGCCCAGGAATTGAACCTGTGTCCCCTGTATTGCAAGCTGGATTCTTAACCACTGGACCACCAGGGAAGAGCCTATCATCAAGATTTTGAATTAATTTCTCAGTCTGACTGCAGCTCAGTTAAAAGCAAACGATTAGTGTCCAGAAGAAGGCAGTGTTGGAATTCTACAGATGCTTCAGATAATACTGAAAAGCTATAAAGTGTTAAATTCACATGAATTTAGCACTGGATTCTGAATTATAAAAATCCATTCATAAATCTATTTATTTCAAAATAAATAAATATCATCTCTTAGTAAAACTCATGCCCTCATGGATACCTCCTTATCAAGCAGTAAGCTTTAAAAAGGAAGAGACAAGTAAAGAAAATGGAAAACACAGCACTATGTCACTTATCCAGGGCCATCAAGAAATCATATCTTTTTTGTAAGTGATTTCTCCAGATGGTGAAAGTTCTGTCTTTAAATACAGAAATGACTTTTAAAAATTTTAATGTGGTTGCTGCAAGGAAATCTTTCTAAAATGCCTTACTACATAATTCGTTGAACATAATTCATGCATCCCCCAGTGACTCAGACTAAATATTACAGGCATCAATTTCTATACTGTACTTCAGTGCAGCTCTCAGGCTGTAAGACGTACGCAGGGTTGTGTCTTCTTTGCTCAGTCGTGTCCAAATCTTTGTGACCCGTGGACTGCAACCCGACGGACTCCTCTGTCCATGGAATTCTCCAGGCAGGAACACTGGAGTGGGTTGCCCTTCTCTTCTCCAGGTCTTCCCGATCCAAAGATCGAACCTGGGCCTCCTGCACTGCAAGCAGATTCTTTGCCATCGGAGCCAGCAGGGAAGCCAGTATGCACAGTTATCTGCCCCTCTACTAAACGCTGCCATATTGTTGTGCTTGTCTAGTCCATCTCTCAATTCCTAAATAGTCATTTTTTTTCCTCTTTAATCAGCTGCCCCTTCTCCTATTAATCATATGATTTATAGGATGTCAAACGGTCTCCTGTCTTGGGAACTTTGCACATGCTGCTTCCTAAGTCCAGAATGTTCTTTCCTCTCTTTGCCAGGCAGACTTTGACCTTTAGGTTTCTCTTTCTTGACCACCCCCAACCCATCACTCCTCAGTGTGGAGTAGGGCATAATTTTACGGATCTCATCACTTACCTATGTAGTGATTTTTATAATTCTGTGATCCAATTTTTCTTTGTATTTCTTTACTTAGTATCTAACTTCCCCTAGGGGCTTCCCTGGTGGCTCAGAGGTTAAAGCGTCTGCCTGCAATGTGGGAGACCTGGGTTTGACCCCTGGGTCAGGAAGATCCCCTGGAGAAGGAAATGGCAACCCACTTCAGTATTCTTGCCTGGAGAATCCCATGGACGGAGGAGCCTGGAGGGCTATAGTCCACGGGGTCGCAAAGAGTTGGACACGACTGAGCGCCTTCACTAACTCCCCAAGCATGTAAAGTCTGAGTAGACTGTGACCATGTCTGTTTTATCCGCCATTACATACTCAATGCGTAGCCCAGGGCCAAGTACTTAGAAATATTTATACGATAAACAGAATTCCCGTAAGACTGTGAAGTCGTCACAATTTTCAGACTATTAGATTAGATATATGGGCCACCCTGAATAGAAAGGCATACTTTCAAAACCTCTTCCACCTGAGAGAAGGAGCTCCAATGCCGAATGCATACATAATAAAGTAGACACAACTGAGCTTTGCCAAAACGCAGGCACAAAACACCCCGGGAAAATGGCAAAAAGAGAGAACAACGCAGTATGTCCCTTTGCTACAGTTCACGTGTCACTCTTGGTCATCCAGTTGACTGCAGCTGCCCCATCCATTTCTATGTTTCCCTCTTGAAATGATACTGCTAACATGTAAAAGGCCCTTGGAAACTAAAATAAACAGCCAAGAAATGAGCAGCAGTGAATCACGGGGCACTGGGCAGATTGGGCGAGCGATTACAGAGGCTGAGAAGACATTATCTAAGAGATGAACCCTTGCAGCAGGAAATTACAACATGAAAACACAGAATTTAGCCAAGCAGCACCTGCCACTTATTTATTTATTTTTAACATGGTCCAAATGTGAATGTTTGTCTCAGTCACAAAATGAGTCATTCTCATTGAATCTGGCACAGATTAAACTGGAAAACAAAAGCAATTACATAAACTACACACTTTAATAAGGCAGATACAAAGGTTCTCTGGATTAGGGTACAAAGCACAATTTAGCCACAGAATAAAGCTTGATGCTCAACAAGAGAACTGACATCAGCACCCTTGCTAATCACAGCACAAAAGCTTCTCTATGTTTTGTCTGAGCACAAAATGGGTCCACATAAATCAGTCTTTGTTATCTGAAAATATCTGGGATTCTTAAAGTTTGCCCTATTTTTATCCTTGCTGCCTTGTTAGCCCCGGAGAAAGCTGTACATTGCCTTACCAATTCTACACTGCAGTAACGGACAAAAAAGGACACTTTCTAAAGGAAACACTCGAAGCCATTTTAAACAAAACATATGTGAAAAATCATTTTACCACTGGCTAACAAGCAGATGTGGTTAAGAGAGTTATGCAAACATTTATTTTGTTGTCATTTCCTACATGCAACAGTCAGTTCAACCTGAAGTTGAATAAATGATGTGTTAAAATAAGATTGCATCAGCAGGTCTGCGTTTTGAAGCATAATAGTCTGATGACAGTGTCCCATCTCAGGGTTTCAAGATTAAATGTGGCTACTATATGAAAATCAAAAGAGAACAGCACAGAGAGTGCATAGATCCCAACGGACATATATTTACATCAGGCAGTGAAACTAAGTATCTACAATGCTTAGAATATTTGCATTACTTTTACCTATCCCCTATACTCGGTAACTGCCTGTAGGATAAGCCAAACTCTCTCTAGCAAGTACCTACGGGGCTCTCCTAGCTTTTGCTATCTCTCCAGCCCCACTTTTTGCGGCTCTGCCTTTCAACTGCATTGGAAATACATGCAGGTCCCTTAATACTCTACTTCTGTACTGCCTCTGGCCCTGAGACATTCTGACCCTTAGCACATAATCCATTCCTAGATTTAGCTCAGACTTTGGGAAACCACCCCTGAACGGCCCTCTCCAAGCTCTCTGTTTCCTCCTCATTTCCAGTTACAGAGTTTGACATCCCTACAAGTGAGCTTCTTGAGGACTGGAGCCATGTCCCAGCGAGGTGCTCAGGCAATGCTGAATATGTCAAAGGAGACACGGATAAAAACACGGAAGTTCTCACACTCCCTATGCATTATAGGGATATTGCTGCTGCTGCTGCTAAGTTGCTTCAGTTGTGTCTGACTCTGTGGGACCCCATAGATGGCAGCCTGCAATCTTCCCAGCCCATTTGCAACTGGGCTGAGAAGAATTATTCAGGAAAGATAGAGGTGCATAAACCATAAATTCATCTGTTTTAAAACTCTACCGCTATGAGGTTTTCTTGTTTTTTTTTGCCACACCATGCAGCATGTAGGATCTTACTTCCCTGACCAGGGATCAAACCACAGCTTCTGCATTGGAAGTGTAAAGTCTTAACCACTGCAGCAAAAGTGAAGTCTCAGTATAGGGCGTTTAAAATGCTCACCAGGTGATTCAAATATGCTCAGACAGAATTAGGCTGGTTTTCAAAAGAGAATTAAGCAAACAAACAAGTATAGAGGTTCTTTTAAGATTTTATCTAATTCCTTCTCTTCTGAAGCCTCCTACTGCCACCAAAGCAGTTTATCTGTTTTCTCCTCATTTTTGTCCACAGTATTTACCCCACTGGAGAGTATATTTGAACTCCTTTCTACTATTGGAAACCTAACCATTCTTCAAAGTTCTGTTCAAATCTTTCCCTTGTCTTGCCACACCTGCTCTCGAGAGTCTTGGCCAAAGTCTTCTGCATGGCTATGGACAGCTTAGAACCATCTGTTATTTGGTCATTTTCACTGGTGGCTCAGACGATAAAAAATCTGCCTGCAATGCAGGAGACCTGAGTTCGATCTCTGGGTTGGAAAGATCCTCTGAAGGAGGAAATGGCAACCCATTCCAGTAGGCTTGCCTGGAGAGTTCCATGGACACAGGAGCCTTGTGGGCTACAGTTATCTTTCTATGTACATTTCCAAATGTTCCAAATACTCATGAATTATTTTCCCAACCTGACATCCAGTTCTTTGAAAGCTGAGACCATCCCTTAAATTTTTTTGTGTCCGTTGCGGAGAGCCACTGAACTTAAATCAAAAGACCTCAGCAGGAGAAAAAAAGAAGTCCACTCTTGTTATTAGGGTAGCCCAATCTCCCTTCACAGGTCGGTGTACAAAACCATATTTATTATAGATCAAAACAATACTTACCCTCCCTGCCTCTCCAGCCAACACACACATTTTGCTGTTTTCAGTCTAACATATCCTCTTTCTCTCACCCAATGACCCTACTCTGCCTTCAAGAGTTAGCTTAAGACCTCTTCTTTGCAGCTTTCCTCAGCTTGCTCTGAGTTAAGGCACCTGACCGACTTGCTCCCGCTTCTCTCAGCTCCCAGCATACAGGTCCTAGGTAGCGTGTTCCCTTCGGGTGGTTCAGAAAGACCTCTAATGACTACATCCAGGTCTACAGATCATAGCTGCTGAATCCTCAACTTGACCTTGACCGGACAAGCTGAAGAATAGCACTTTCTATATTCTTGAGTCAACCGCCCTTCCATCACGAAACATCACCATTGTAATTTTACTAACCCACTATTATCCTAGGAAATTGGTGGAAAAAAAGAGTGGAACTCTTTCATGACTGAAATTTAAGGAAAGAAGGTCACAACTGTGAATCCAAAACTTATGTATAATCTTAGAAATCTGTAAAATGTTAACAAAGATAGGTGTTTCACTAAATGAAAATGCTATTTTTTAATAAGGGAGGTTTTAATCTAAACTTCACCAGAAGGATAATGGTTAAATAAATCTGAGATACAGATACAATAATAAATTGATGCAAAACATTTAAAAAGTGAGACAAATCTGTATATATGAAAAATGCATGCATAAGTTGCTAAGTTTTGTCCAACTCTCATGACCCCATGGATGTAGCCCTTCAGGCTCCTCTGTCCATGGGATTTTTCAGGCAAGAATACTGGAGTGGGCTGCCATTTCCTTTTCTAAAGGATCTTTCCAACCCAGGGATCAAACCTACGTCTCTTGCAGACGAATTCTTTATCACTGAGCCACCTGGGAAGCACATATATGAAAAATACTCACAAGATAATTGTTAAACTTAAAAAAATAAGCTACAGAATTGTATGATTCCATTTTGTCTGAAATGATTGTGTGTATGTATAAACTATGTTTAGAGAGCAGGTGTAGAAGGAGACACACCGGAAGTGTTAACTGCGGTCATTCCAGGAATAGGGTTGGGAGGGTCAGACCAGTTTCATATTTTTATATGATTTTGTGTCTGATTTTTTTTCAAGGACTTTCCACTCAATACTGTTATAATTTTAAAAATATTACAGGTTCTAAAAGCTTCAAAATGCTCTAAAAAAGGATGCCTATTAATATTTTAAAGTCTAGGAATGATGTACATAAGACAAAGGAGCTTACATCTGTATGGAAATGCATATTCCTCTTCATATTCTGCAGCTAGTGAATAAATTTAGCCTTTCTTTTAAATATAGAATTCCAGGATGCATCTGGAGAGACTGAGTCTTAGTCAGGAAACAGCTTAGACAAAGTATAACTACTTTGTTTTAAAAACTGGAATTTAGAGGGTTAAAAAAAAGGAAAGTTGGAAGCACTTAAAACAGAGAAACACATTTCTTCTCCCAAAGTCTGGTGGTCTTAATATTCTTACAGTTTTAATTTATTTGAAAAACCGTATCTGTAAACGGTCATACACTTAGATATTTAAATATCTAAAATAAGCACTTTGGGAATTACTTTTCCTATGAAAAACATTAACTTTCCATAATAATAATACAACTGGGGTAAATAAAATAAAGAAAAACAAATTAGCCAAGAAGCAGGGACAAAAGAAAACCATTTGCTTTAAAATACTTGAGTTGTTTTCCAGGAAGCACCATCTTTTCTCATAGAGCAAAATAAGGAAAAAACAGGCTCAGTGGAAGTTTCCACTCCATTGGCTCTGTCATTAAGATCATCTGTTCCAAACACACACAAGCCTAAAATTTCCTGTTTTCCAACTATTGTCACCATCTTCTAGCCTAGTGTTATCTGTGCTAACTTTAGCTTAGTAATATAAACAAAAGAATACACCAAAAATAATGCAAGACAATGCCTAGAGGTAGGCTAACAACTGCCACAAACTTCTTAAATAGGGGTTTACATACAGTGTCTGGACAAAAACAAATTAGCTAGACGTAAAGCAGTTTCCTAATAGCAAACCTAACAAAAATAACAAAAATCGTATATAACTCAAACACTATGGTAGCTGGAAAGAAATTTCAGGGAATTTTAAATGATTAATGAAAGTGCATCTCACTTACTTGTTGACATCATTGCTAAACTGATGCCTACCTCAAAACTCTGGTGGAAGCCCTACATCAAAGGAATAAATTAAACAGCAGTGACCAAAACTCCCTGATATTTTATAAACACAAACGAGTTCTTACACCTTTTGGGATCGTTAGACCGTTCTGCGAATCTTATAAAAGCAATAGAACCTTTTCTTTAAAAAAGGCACATAAATAACATCACACAGTGTCAGGGGTTCACAGGACCCCTGGGCCACATGAAAAGAATGCTTCAAACAGGACTTCCCTTTAATACTTCTTACTACAAAGAAGAGTTTGATATGAGACTCTGGACCCCAACTAGGCACATTCATTTCTAAAATTCCACAGGAAGGTAGGTCACCTCTCAATACAGCATGGTGGGGCAGGTTGAATATTATTTTTCCTTGTGAATACTAGTTCATCTCTCATATTTCCAAGTGTACGGGCTATGGGACATAGTAACTCTGGGTTTCCGAGGCTTCCTCATCCTGGCGAGGAGGAGGCTAAGAGGCAAGAGACTGGCTAATAGCGGATGCAAGGTAAGCTTGCAACGTCCTGTGTGGCTGGATGAAGGCTTGAACCAGCACTGGGAAGAAAGACCACCTGCCTTGGGTTTCATTTCATCTCACCCTTTTCCTGTGACCAAGTACTCTAAGAGTCAATGTGTTCACACCAGGGTGTGATCACAGGACGGTGGGGTCAGGGAGTCCACCTCAACTTCAGGAGTCAGCCTTCAGGCTGCCTTTGGCCTAGACGAAAGGTATTTGGGAGTCCTATGCCATCAGGTTGGCTGGAGATTTAGAACGGCAGCTGTAGTTACTTACAGAGCAAGTGTGTCTTTTGTGTATCTCCCTAAGAACCCATGGAAGCAGAGGTAGCACAAATGTCCAGACAGATTCCTCCCAATTCAGCTGAAAACAGCAGAAGTACCATAAAGGGCTACGAGCTTCAAACACGTCCAGAGTCATCAAACCATTCATTTCATCTCTAGGAATCTCACTAAAGGCAATAATGCAAAAGACAGCTAAATACAGAGGATATCCAAGCACTCAGTACAATGTTGGTTACATCAGCAAATATTTGGAACGATCTAAATATGCAACAATAGGTAGGGTGACCAACCATCCCAGTTTCCCCAGGACCATCCCTATTTTTACAAGTCAAAATTCCACATCCTGGGAAACTCCTCAGTCCTAAGCAAACCAGGAAGCAAACTGGGGACAGCAGGAAATTGAGGAAATAAATTAAGATACGTTTCTATGAAGGAGTCTGACACAGTCATTAAAATGATGCCTTTGAATGGCATCTTAAACACCTCCCTCCCCCGTGGTTTGAAAAATTTCCAAACACTGAGAGGGCTTGGGCAGGAACTAATCTTTTCCATTTTGGAGTAGCTGGAATCTGCTGTGAAGGGAAGCTGCAACTCCTCCCTGTCTATCAATACGTTCTCTGGCTCTGTCACCTGCTCCAGGTAAAGCTGACTGCTCCAGGGCATCCAGAGCACCTGTGCAAATTTCTATTCGAGTATGCTTCTCCTGACTGCCGTGAAGTCCTTTGAACAGCTGTTTCCTACCCAAGATCTTGTTTCATTTCTCTTCCATCTCAGTGCTTAGCAGAGTGCACAGTAGGCAAGGATGTGGTGCCTTAAAAGACAAGTGTGACAAGTGTTACCTGAACAAATGAATGAATGAATCAGTGTCTCCTGGTGACCCTGAAGATGCTGTCTCTTCTCTTTACGAAGCTAGTCTCTGTGCAAATTAATGCTATGCCAAACCAACAGCGGGTCTTATTGCTGTAAGAGTTCAGCCACAAATCCTGTCAAATCTCCTCCTCTGCAAGGTTCAGTCAACAAAAAGTGAAACTACTTAATCAAGATTAAGTCAATGTGAAACCATATGGAACCATGCCAGTGTGCTACAATCCAGGAACCACGGCTTCAGGCAAGTCCCTACAGTACTGAGACGTCTACGTATTTTAGTTATAAAACATTTATGTTAGTGTATTTAACTGTATATACAACTAACTCTCCTGTGTGTTCAACTTTGGGGTGTGTGTGCGTAATGACATCCCTGTCTCTGAGGGTAGGATGTAATATTAGGAGAATAAAGGCAACAAGCCACGTACTATGAAGAAGTACAGTAAAAACGGACATGTTTAAGTGAAGAATAAGATGTGAGAACTTTAAATGTTGTTGTTTCAGTGGCAGGAAATTGACATCGCATCGGAAAGTTACCATGTTTTCTAGCACAGACACAAATTCTAACTGCAGCTTTAGAGCAATGCTGCCCAACAGAACTTTCTGCCATGAAGAAAATGGCTATGCTGACCGTCACAGCAGCTACTAGTCACATGCAGCTACAGAGAGCTTAAAACGAGTCTGGTGCAACTCAGGAGTGGATTTTCCAGTTCATTTAATTTAGCCACACGAGTGTAGTTGCTATTATGGGACGGTGCTGCTTTAAAGTCTATTTCTTCGACTTGAGCAAGAGGCAATACCAATTGCTAAAGAGGCTGCAGTTCTAAATAAGAAAACCCACAACGAATGTTTCAAATTGTGAAATGTTACTGTAGGCTGCTGTGCCTGAGATGCTAACAATTATGTGAATATGTTCCCTGATTTTACTGGGCCCTGCAAATGCATGTCCCCTGCGCTGTTTTTGTTAATATTATTCTTGGGAAAAGAACATGCTTGCTTAAATAGTGACTTTAAAAATATATATAACACTAATAACACTTTGAAATTAAAAAATTAATTTATCTTCCATAAATTCCACAAGTGTCTAAACTCTTTCTTCTTTAGCTATTCAATCAAAATTAATAATTAATTCTGGAAAAAGCTAGCATTTTTAGTTTCCAGCAAAACATACAAAAACATTCTCCTTTTCTCTCCTGCTTTGTACTGAACATTCACAATTCACGATAAAGTAAAACACTGCTATTTGGATGACAGTTCAGAAACAACACTTTCACATTAAGAAGTAGAGGAGAAGCACAAAGTGGTACAAAACAAAATTCCAATTTCCATAATTACATTTATCTTGAATGAGCCAGAATAATGCTTTGTATAATTTTCTTCTTAACATGAAACTCAATCTAAAGCTTCTGGAACAAAAGATATGTGGCAATGAAAGGCTTTCTTGGAAAGACATACTTCCAAAGAGATGAATTATGCACTCTGGAGTCATTGACTATAAAACACATTAAGTTTAAGAGGCAAGGGAGAAGAATCTCACCCAAAGAGAAGTAAGCACAAAGCCGAACAGGACGCAAAAATTACTCCACAGATAATGAATGAAGAGGATCTTGGATGGGACCATAGGAGACTGACCCCGAGTGCTGACAGTGATGCTCTCCCCGCCGCCTCCCTGCAGTGACAGAGGGGAGCACTATCCTTCGGAGAGACACGATTCTTTGGGGGGAAAACACTTTTTCATTCACATGTCATCCAGATAATCATCTCACCCTATACGAAAAGCTGTTGATCATTTACCTTTCTTTTTCAACTAATCAGCACCATCTTGCCTGTTCTATTTGGAACCAGTCTGTTGTTCCATGTCCAGTTCTAACTCGTTTTGAGCTCTTGACCCTCAAAAGAGCCCAGCTTTCTTTTTTCTGTCAACTTTCCATCTCCCGCTATACCACCCAAGTCTTATAACCTTTGACAAAAAGGAAGTAAAAAGGGAAAGACTAGAGATCTCTTCAAGAAAATTAGAGATACCAAGGGAATGTTTCATGAAAAGATGAATACAATAAAGGACAGAAATGGTATGGACCTAACAGAAGCAGAAGATATTAAGAAGAGGTGGCAAGAATACACAGAAGAACTGTACAAAAAAGATCTTTACAACCCAGATAATCACGATGGTGTGATCACTCACCTAGAGCCAGACATCCTGGAATGTGAAGTCAAGTGGGCCTTAGGAAGCATCATGATGAACAAAGCTAGTGGAGGTGATGGAATTCCAGTTGAGTTATTTCAAATCCTAAAAGATGATGCCGTGAAAGTGCTGCACTCAATATGTCAGCAAATTTGGAAAACTCAGCCGTGGCCACAAGACTGGAAAAGGTCAGTTTTCATTCCAATCCAAAAGAAAGGCAATGCCAAAGAATGCTCAAAGTACCGCACAATTGTACTCATCTCACATACTAGCAAAGTAATGCTCAAAATTCTCCAAGCCAGGCTTCAACAGTACTTGAACTGGGAACTTCCAAATGTTCAAGCTGGATTTTAAAAAGGCAGAGGAACCAGAGATCAAATTGCCAACGTCCACTGGATCATCGAAAAAGCAAGAGAGTTCCATAAAAACATCTACTTCCACTTTATTGACTATGCCAAAGCTAAAAAGAGAAGGGAATACCAGACCATCTGACCTGACTCCCGAGAAATCTGTATGCAGGTCAGGAAGCAAGTTAGAACTGGACATGGAACAACAGACTGGTTCCAAATCAGGAAAGGAGTATGCCAAGGCTGTATATTGTCACCCTGCTTATTTAACTTATATGCAGAGTACATCAATGAGAAACGCTGGACTGGATGAAGCACAAGCTGGAATCAAGATTGCCGGGAGAAACATCAATAACCACAAATATGCAGATGACACCACCCTAATGGCCAAAAGCGAAGAAGAACTAAAGAGCCTCTTGATGAAAGTGAAAGAGGAGAGGGAAAAACTTGGCTTAAAACTCAACATTCAGAAAACAAAGATCATGGCATCTGGTCCCATCACTTCATGGGAAATAGATGGGGAAACAGTATCAGACTTTATTTTTTGGGGCTCCAAAATCACTGCAGATGGTGACTGCAGCCATGAAATTAAAAGGGTCTTGCTCCTTGGAAGAAAAGTTATGACCAACCTAGATAGCATATTAAAAAGCAGAGACATTACTTTGACAAAAAGGTCCATCTAGTCAAAGCTATGGTTTTTGCAGTAGTCATGTATGGATATGAGAGTTGGACTATAAAGAAAGCTGAGTGCTGAAGAACTGATGCTTTTGAACTGTCGTGTTGGGCAAGACTCTTGAGAGTCCATTGGACTGCAAGGAGATACAACCAGTCCAGTCCTGGGTGTTCACTGGTAGGACTGATGCTGAAGCTGAAACTCCAATATTTTGTCCAGCTGATGCGAAAAACTGACTCATTGGAAAAGACCCTGATGCTGGGAAAGATTGAGGATGGGAGGAGAAGGGGATGACAGAGGATGAGAGGGTTGGATGGCATTACTGACTCAATGGATATGAGTTTGAGTAAACTCCAGGAATTCGTGATGGACAGGGAGGCCTGGTGTGCTGCAGTCCTTGGGGTCGCAAAGAGTCGGACAGGACTGAGTGACTGAAGTGACTGACACTGGACTGAAAAGAACAGCGACTGGAAGGATTTAATTGTACATGATTTAGTGCTGAGGACTGGGAGAGAAGGGCTGGGGGAAAAAGAAAAAGACCAGCTATTTCTGCTGGTCCCATTTGGCAGGACCCAACTCATCGTAAACTCCAAGAAAAACTGTTACCCAAGCTGTACAGTTCATAAAAGCTTAAAAAAAAAGAGCATATGTATAATAATACATATAGACATATCACATGCAGTTGACACAAGATAACTTATACACTTCTCTGCTTTAAATATGTTAGAAACCCAAGACAATCAGTCATTCACAAAGTGCTGGCATCTGAGGTAACAGACGACAACTGACTGCGTCTGACTTGCCAACTTGGAAGTTCACTAAAGTCTGCAGAAGCTAAAAATAGCCACACAAACATGTTTACAACACTGTGAAAATACAGGATCCACACTGTTTTCTAAATATAAACCTTGAGTTCGAAGCACAGGGATTGGCTCTGGGTTTTCAGAGACGTCACTAGGACATCCCACACTTTGCCACAGAAATCCATATTTCAGGCTTTTACTTTAAATATATAATTGGTGGTATTTAACTAGAGTGAAGGTGGAGTGTATCTGGAAGGGAGAGGACAAGCAGGGGGAAAAAAAAATGGCATCGCTTCCTCCATTTAATTAGAGGGCTTCAGAAGACCACAAACCCCCAACTCCTTGTGGTGGCATCAGCCTGTCATGAAATTCTGCAAGAGGATATCCTGTCTATATTTTTCCACCCAGTATATCCACTCTCCGATCTAGTCCCTGCCCCGTTCCTAAGACTGTAGGTGCTACTGAAGTAGATACATGTAGACAGGAAGTCAGACGGAATATGTACATATGTGTAAAAGTCCCTGCACCCCACTTGGTCCATGCGTAGTGTAGGCATGTTAAAGGCAACAATTCTTTGGCTGAGCTACATGGCTCATGGGATCTTATTAATAGTTCCCCAACCAGGGATCGAACTTGTGTCCTTGGCAGTGGAAGCACAGAGTCTTAACCATTGGACCGCCAGGAAATTCCCACAGGCAATAGTTCTAATTCTTGTCCTGTTCCTAAAAAGTGAAATCACTCTAGCTCAAACAGAGGGGAAATTTCTAGCTAAAACCCTCAATGCTTTATCAACTGGGATTGCTGGCAGGAGGGGAAGGGTGCACTAAGACTATAAAACATTCAAAGGAGTATGTTATTAGTGTAGAAAAAAATATTCAGTCTAAGTTACGCAAAATTATTTTTTGTTATTAATTGCTGGATAGAATTTGTTTAGATTTTATCCTCTGCATTTAATTCTAAAAAATCAGCTATTAAACAAAATAAGAAAAAGAAAAACCTATAGCAACAGACTTAGCCCTATACTATCTANGTCATGTATGGATATGAGAGTTGGACTATAAAGAAAGCTGAGTGCTGAAGAACTGATGCTTTTGAACTGTCGTGTTGGGCAAGACTCTTGAGAGTCCATTGGACTGCAAGGAGATACAACCAGTCCAGTCCTGGGTGTTCACTGGTAGGACTGATGCTGAAGCTGAAACTCCAATATTTTGTCCAGCTGATGCGAAAAACTGACTCATTGGAAAAGACCCTGATGCTGGGAAAGATTGAGGATGGGAGGAGAAGGGGATGACAGAGGATGAGAGGGTTGGATGGCATTACTGACTCAATGGATATGAGTTTGAGTAAACTCCAGGAATTCGTGATGGACAGGGAGGCCTGGTGTGCTGCAGTCCTTGGGGTCGCAAAGAGTCGGACAGGACTGAGTGACTGAAGTGACTGACACTGGACTGAAAAGAACAGCGACTGGAAGGATTTAATTGTACATGATTTAGTGCTGAGGACTGGGAGAGAAGGGCTGGGGGAAAAAGAAAAAGACCAGCTATTTCTGCTGGTCCCATTTGGCAGGACCCAACTCATCGTAAACTCCAAGAAAAACTGTTACCCAAGCTGTACAGTTCATAAAAGCTTAAAAAAAAAGAGCATATGTATAATAATACATATAGACATATCACATGCAGTTGACACAAGATAACTTATACACTTCTCTGCTTTAAATATGTTAGAAACCCAAGACAATCAGTCATTCACAAAGTGCTGGCATCTGAGGTAACAGACGACAACTGACTGCGTCTGACTTGCCAACTTGGAAGTTCACTAAAGTCTGCAGAAGCTAAAAATAGCCACACAAACATGTTTACAACACTGTGAAAATACAGGATCCACACTGTTTTCTAAATATAAACCTTGAGTTCGAAGCACAGGGATTGGCTCTGGGTTTTCAGAGACGTCACTAGGACATCCCACACTTTGCCACAGAAATCCATATTTCAGGCTTTTACTTTAAATATATAATTGGTGGTATTTAACTAGAGTGAAGGTGGAGTGTATCTGGAAGGGAGAGGACAAGCAGGGGGAAAAAAAAATGGTATCGCTTCCTCCATTTAATTAGAGGGCTTCAGAAGACCACAAACCCCCAACTCCTTGTGGTGGCATCAGCCTGTCATGAAATTCTGCAAGAGGATATCCTGTCTATATTTTTCCACCCAGTATATCCACTCTCCGATCTAGTCCCTGCCCCGTTCCTAAGACTGTAGGTGCTACTGAAGTAGATACATGTAGACAGGAAGTCAGACGGAATATGTACATATGTGTAAAAGTCCCTGCACCCCACTTGGTCCATGCGTAGTGTAGGCATGTTAAAGGCAACAATTCTTTGGCTGAGCTACATGGCTCATGGGATCTTATTAATAGTTCCCCAACCAGGGATCGAACTTGTGTCCTTGGCAGTGGAAGCACAGAGTCTTAACCATTGGACCGCCAGGAAATTCCCACAGGCAATAGTTCTAATTCTTGTCCTGTTCCTAAAAAGTGAAATCACTCTAGCTCAAACAGAGGGGAAATTTCTAGCTAAAACCCTCAATGCTTTATCAACTGGGATTGCTGGCAGGAGGGGAAGGGTGCACTAAGACTATAAAACATTCAAAGGAGTATGTTATTAGTGTAGAAAAAAATATTCAGTCTAAGTTATGCAAAATTATTTTTTGTTATTAATTGCTGGATAGAATTTGTTTAGATTTTATCCTCTGCATTTAATTCTAAAAAATCAGCTATTAAACAAAATAAGAAAAAAGAAAAACCTATAGCAACAGACTTAGCCCTATACTATCTATTATAAACTTCAAATGAATAATCTATATTTCTGGAGGCTATCCAAGATCCAAGAGAAGTGTTCTTCAGAACAAAACTGTGTAAGTTGTACAGGCATTTTTTTTTACAAAATAAACTACAATCAACAACAAATTCAACTGAAAAACTGGAGGAAATTATATACAATCCTACCACCATCAAAAATACATTTTCCCATATGTTCATCTAATTTTTATCCATGTATATACATACTTTCAAAGTAGCTAACTTTTTTAAAAAGTTGGAGGATAATTGCTTTACAATGTTGTGTTGGTTTTTGCTGTACGAAAGCGTGAATGCGCTGTAAGTATACATATATCCCCTCCTTCTTGTGCCTCCCCCCCACCACTGTGCCCCTCTGGGTCATCACAGAGCACCAAGCTGAGGTCCCTGTGCTATATATACAGTAGCTTCTCGATAGCCATGTATTTTACACATGGTAGTGTATATGTACCAATGCTAAGCAGCTAACTTTCACAATACAGATGATGTGTTTTTGGTTTCCTGAGCCACACTTCTAACTTTTGGAAGCTTAAAATTCTTGGGTTTAAATTTTAATTCATTAATATTTCACTAATATTCACTAACAGTCATTAATTTTTCCAGGTATTGCTTATCATGCTAGAATTTACAGAAATAAAGGTGAAGTCCTCACTGAAATGCTTTCTGAAACCTGATAAAGAAAACATACTTAAGGACTATAAAAACACAGGACATTTATTAACCATGGGCTTAGCACAGAATCCCAGATACACTCTAGCAATTAAGATATTTAATTACTCAAAGGATGTCCTACTGGGCCTTGTCCAATTTTGTACAGCATGCAGTTAATGCTCTAAGCACATAATGGTGAAAACAAACATGTATTATCTTCTCGAAAGAAATGGCAGCATTTGTTTACCAATAATGGCAATCTCATTCTGTATAGAATGATTTGTTAAATCTAACAGAAAAATAATTTATTCTAGAAAAAAGTTTTTTTGATATTTCAACTTAACGTTAGGCATTGTAAACTGAAGATATTCTCAGAATAAATGTTTATACGTTAAGATTAAAAGATTAGGCGATCTAGTTATACATTATCTACAATGAACAGAGGATAGTTTGGTCCAAAACTGAGGAGAAACCAAGTATCTCTGGGATTCCTTGGTGGCTCAGTGGTAAAGAATCCACCTGCCAATGCAGGGGACCCAGGGTTTGACCCCTGGGTAGAGAGGTCTCCTGGAGAGGGAAACGGTGACCTACTACAGTATTCTTGCCTGGAGAATCCCACGGACAGAGGAGCCTGGTGGCCTGGAGTCCACGGGCCACAAAGCATCTGACACGACTCAGCCCCTAGACAACAGCAACGAAAGTTATCTCTAGTTAAAATCCGACGAGCTTTAAAAAAAGAAAATAAAATCAAAAGCACCGGTTCTATATCTTGTTGAATAACTGGCCATGCAAAGACAAATTGACGAGGTTTTCATTTAAAGATTAATATTCTGTAACCCTAGGCTGGCAGAGGTTAATGAGTTTCAGGTAACTAGATCTAGTTCTTGGTGGAGCAAAGACAAAGAGAGAAAAAAAAAAAAAAAAAAAACACCTTTAGCTAGTCTCCTAGACCTGTCACTGAAGTCCCCACACCAACCCCATATGGCTTTCTAATCTTTAGGAGCAGTTGGGAAAGAATAACCAGAAATAAAAACTACCCAGCATTGTAGCCATCACGTATTCCTTGCGGGGAGNGAAAAAGAGAGAAAAAAAAAAAAAAAAAAACACCTTTAGCTAGTCTCCTAGACCTGTCACTGAGGTCCCCACACCAACCCCATATGGTTTTCTAATCTTTAGGAGCAGTTGGGAAAGAATAACCAGAAATAAAAACTACCCAGCATTGTAGCCATCACGTATTCCTTGCGGGGAGGAGGACAATTCCTTGCAGAGGTGGGGGGGTGGGGGTGGGCGGTACAAACTACTGGCTGTAAAATAGGCTACCAGGATGTACTATATATACAACATGGGGGATATAATAATCAATACTTTGTAATAACTGCAAATGAAGTATCACCTTTAAAATTTTTATTAAAAAATTAGAATTGAAAGGAAAATAAAGAAGAACCCCTTCTTTGTCCTCTCAGCCTAGTCCTTTCACCAAATGGCTCAGGGAGCAATTGCACATAAACATCAGTTATGTGCAGCCTCCCAAGAACTCTCTCTTCACTGCTCTAGTCTCAAAACCTAACCCACACAATGCTTGACAAAAGTAGGAACCCAATGAGTGGTTACTGAGTGAATGAATGAAGAAGAGTATTCGGGGATAAGGTGAACCTCACAGGGACCATCATTATGGTCATCCATAAATAACAGTTAGTGGTTTGAGGTCCGATGCCAGAAACATGCTAGAAAAGCCAAAGAAATATACTGTGATAATGAATTAATTGAGAAACTTATCATTAAGCCTGAATAAGCATTTACACTTTATTTTTTAATTTTTTTATTTTTTGGCATTTATACTTTTAAATATGTAGTTATAAGCATGCTATAGATGCTATTATGTGAAATACACAAACTAGAAAGACCTTCCCCCAGTGTATCCAGAAAGTGTAGCAAACACAGGCCATTACACTGTAGCACCGGCCATGCACGCAATAGGTTTCCTTTGAATTCCAGTCTGTTGTCTGCCCCCTAGTGGAGTCCTCGTGAGCAGAGAAAACGTAAGAAAGGCAGGCACTGCAGAAATCAGGAAAACCCAAAACGGGACAGAACAAAGTGCAAGGCACACCGAGCCTGCTTTGGACTGCTACGAGTCAGTTACTAAGGGACAGAAAGCTGACTTCTAAATTCCTATTCAAGACTTTCGCTCCGAAGACAAAACTCTTGTACCAGCTTCGGTAGGTTCACTATTTCCTTATGCACCTTTGGACCTTTCATCATTACCTTTTAAGGAAAAGTTGGCATCTCTAGATTGCATCCAGGTGGCATATGGGTTTCTGGATCTTTAAGAAGACAATTGACTAACTGCTAGCTTCTAAGTTCACGTGGTCAGCCTGCTTTAATCTCAGGTGTTTTTCAGGTGTCTTTGACATGAGTGGCTAAAACAGAATCACTTCCACAAAGATGCCTCCGGCAAGCTCTGTATTCATTTTCACTGCACTTCAAATCGAGGGACAGGTAAAGTGAAACAGAGACGCTACACAGAGATGGCAGACGTGGCTGAGTGACTCCTCCCAGAAAGCAGGCTTATCTCCACGGGGATCTTTCTGTCTGGAGAGGGGTGTGGGTTTTGTCTATGATCTCATCTGCTGCAGCAGCCGACTCGCCTCCAAACCGGCGGCCCATTTTATACCCGAGTTTCGCACTAACATGTACGGTTCTTTAAATATGTAAGATGACAGATACTGCTACTGACTTACATAAACAACCAGTCACGTGACCCCCTCTGCTCCTTATGACTGGTGACCCAGCTCTGCAAGCCAACCGGCCGGGGTTACACAAACTTCAGTAACCGAACAANACGGTTCTTTAAATATGTAAGATGACAGATACTGCTACTGACTTACATAAACAACCAGTCACGTGACCCCCTCTGCTCCTTATGACTGGTGACCCAGCTCTGCAAGCCAACCGGCCGGGGTTACACAAACTTCAGTAACCGAACAAAACATCCGAACATCACTCCTGAGGGGAGACACAAGTCTTAAGCGTTTCGGGGCTTCAGTGACCCAGTGGTTCCACTTCTTAACCTCTGAAAGAATCAGAATGCTAAATAACTTATGATTATTTTAAATAAAACGATCTCCAGAGATGTGATACTAGATTTTCTCCCGTATGTAAGTACTTGCACGTCTCAAGCTCCTGCACTGGTAAGATCTGTCTCCCAGAATTCTATAAAACAGTCAAATGAGAGGACCCATACCAAAAAACATTCAGAGATGAACAAAGGGACTAAAATAAACAGTCCCCTTAATTATCATATTTACCGCCCTTAGTAGAAGTACGTTAGTATGATGGTTCTGGCAGGTTCTAAAAACAGTTCATTTCCAGTGATTTATGACTATGTCTTATATGTGACACAGTTATCAGCTTTAAACACCCTCACCAGCTTTTTCATGGAGGAAACAGAGGCCCAAATCAGGGGAGATGGAGCAGTCAAGGTTTATTTTAATAAGCAAATGCTCAGGGTAGAGGAACATAAGATGTAACTTTTTTTTTTTCTGTTCTCAGACTGCTGTGAATGCTATGAAAGGCGAGAGGAATGAGAAGACAGCTGACATACATCTTCCTCTGTTCATTTCTCTTTTCCCTTTGGACAAACCCTCGGCAACAGGAAGTATCAAGAACACAGAGGAAAACTCTGTGCTGGTAATGCCTTCCCAACTTTCTTGTTGTTCAGATCTCCACTACAAAGGCAAGGAACGGCCAATTTCCACCTTTGAGGACCCTCAAAAGATTTACTCTAAGCATCACAGTTCCCATGTCAGGGAGAAAGGATGTGGGGGAACTTCCCCAGCTCTCTATACTTGGATGTTACGGATTCTTCGGTTAATTTTTATATGCTGTTTTACTACCACGTTATTTATAGAGGGCAAAGTAGCTAAAAAACCGACTTTCTTAAAACTTACTATATTTAGACAATGATATCACTACTAAATTTGAAATATGATATTATGATATAATTCTTCAAGTATGCTTATATATCTAATTTAACGTTTTGAAGTCTGTTCAAGTGATTCATTAAAATGAGTAACAAGGGAACAGATGAGACAGCTGTTGTGTTTGTAGATCTGATGTGCAGCATGCCGTTTGAGCTCAACAAGCTACTCAAGAAAAGAACTGTTCCTATTCTCAAATAATTATATTTTAAAACTCAGTGCAATATCTCTATTAGAGACTTAAGTTTATACAAGTAGCACTAACTTTCTGCATGCTATGAAATTAAACTTACAGCATTCACCACAATTCGTAATCTTACTGATTATTTTGTTATGGTTGGTTTAGCATCTTCTCTCTCCAAGAAGACAAGAGCCTCTCCAGTCCACCAAGCTTCTAGCACATCGCATGATACGACAGGTGCTGAATAAAGGTATGTATATTAAAATGTTCTATTAAATTCATATCTGCAGAAGGTCAAACATCAAGTTGTACAGAAGAGCTTGTCACACACAATACTAAACTGCAGGCATCCTCACCCTGAGCTGGACTCTAAAGAGAAGCTAGTCCTGGTTTGGGCTTCTCTTGGTGGCTACCCTGGGTTGGTTATTCCTGTTTTAACCCCTCGCCACAGACCCATTCTCCACCTGTCTCTGTGTCTGGGGAAGAGGCGAGTGTATTTATCCCCCTCTCTCCCAGCTTCACCTAATTCCTGGGCACAGAGCCCCTGGGCGGTTACTCCTCATTGTTTCAGGGCTCAGGGGTCTGGTATACACAGCTTTTTAAATGAGCATTTATTATTTCCTCCCCTGTCCCTCCAGGCCTAAGGGTATCAGGACCCTCATGTAAGCCCAACCCACAGCACCACAGTTTCTTTATTAAAGTCTGCATTTGAACCATCTGAACTGAGTCTCTTCCCAGTACATAAAAGATACACCCTATTTCCAAATACTATGCTTCTATATGACTTCTCATTTTCAGACATGATCTATGGAGGTCCAGCTTGGACAGCTCACTTTCCCCTACTGCCTTTTCCCCACTTCCTCCCAAAGTAGTGATAACCCCAGTTGAGCCCCTCGACCAGATGGATTCTGCACCACATACTAAGCCACTGTTGTGGTTTATCAGGCATAGAGTGTAATTTTCTAGGAACAATTTGTTTTCATTCTCCTCCTCCATCTTTCCTCAATGACCTCCCACTGCCTAATTTTCATCTGCTATCCACATAACTCTCACACCATCAAGGCTGATAACACATTCTGTCCTACAACCATCTCAATTTTCAGGTGTGGTTTTTTTTTTTAACTCTATAAAGATTGACTCTAAGAGTTTAAAGTCAGTAATGGGCATTTCTGCTCTCATGACCATGGATATGTTGTTTCCCACGGCCCCTGGGAATAGAACTGCACTGGCTTCTTGGCTTGTGCAGGGTCAGCACCACTAGCCCCAGGCCACACCACGGAGAATGCTCCTCAGGTTCAGGTTTAACGGAGTCTCTGTTTTCTACTTCATCAATTCCCTTTATCAGATCATCAACCTATCCCAAGCCTCCCACTGTAACGCCTGCTTTATCAACCCTCTCCTTTCCTAGGTCCATTCTATTGAGTCCTCCCTTGCCCTGAGCATCTGCTTCAGCAGGGGTTCCTTCTGTGATTTCCCGCTGTATTTTCCCAGGGTGGGTCCACCGAGCCCTGCAGGCAATGCTTTCCTCCTTCTTGGGTTACTCCTCATTTTGTTACAGCCAGACCCTAAGAAAGGGTATGTGGAAGGTATGCTTTAAAAGATGACAGCAAAAAAGATGTATGCATCCCATTGTTCACAGCAGCACACTCTATAATACCCAAGACACGGAAGCAACCGAAATGTCCACTGATAGATGAATGGACAAAGAAGGTGTGGCCTATATATGTACACACACACATATACACAATGGACTGCTGCTGCTGCTGCCGCCAAATCGCTTCAGTCGTGTCCGACCCTGTGCGACCCCACAGACGGCAGCCCACCAGGCTCCCCGTCCCTGGGATTCTCCAGGCAAGAACACTGGAGTCGGTTGCCATTTCCTTCTCCAATGCATGAAAGTGAAAAGTGAAAGTGAAGTCACTCAGTCGTGTCCGACTCTCCACGACCGCACAGACGGCAGCCCACCAGGCTCCCCCGTCCCTGGGATTCTCCAGGCAAGAACACTGGAGTCGGTTGCCATTTCCTTCTCCAGTGCATGAAAGTGAAAAGTGAAAGTGAAGTCGCTCAGTCGTGTCCAACTCTCCACTGCAGCTCACCAGGCTCCTCCATCCATGGGATTTTCCAGGCAAGAGTACTGGAGTGGGGCGCCACTGCCTTCTCCCAGTGGAATACTACTTAGCCACAAAAAAACATGTTATTTGCAGCAACATGGGTGAACCTAGAAATTATCATACTGAGTGAAGTCAGAAAAAGACAAATACAGTACGATCGCACGTGTATGTGAAATCTAAAATAGGATACAAATGAACTTATCTACAAAACAGAAACCGATTTACAGACGTTAAGAACAGACTGGTGGTGCCCAAGAGGGGATGAGCATAGGGGAGGAAGAGTTTGGAAATTTAAGATTAAGAGATACATGCTACTATGTATAAAACAGATTAAAAAAAGGACCTACTGTATAGCACAAGGAACTATATTTGATGTCTCATAATAACCTATAACAGAAAAAAATCTGAGAATGAACACACACACACACACATTTGTATAATGGGATCACTCTGCTGTATACCTGAAATGAACACAATACTGTAAGTCAGCTATACTTCAATAAAAACAATGTTTAGATTGATTTTTAAAAATGGCAGCAGAGCATAGTGGTTAATAACACTGTATAATCAAATGCTATCGGAAAGAACACTGCTTTAAATATTGGTAATTATGCTATTTTCTTCTAATAAAGGGAACAATAATACAGTCTGCTCTCCATATCTGTATGTTGCTCATTCATAGTTTCAACTGATCTCAGATCAAAAATATTTGGAAAAAAGAAACTCCAGAAAGTTCCAAAGAGTGAAACGTCAATTTACCGTTGCAGCAACTATTTACACAACATCTACATCATAACAGGTATCACAGATAGTCTACAGATGATTTAAAAGTACTAGTATAGCCACTATGGAGAACAGTGTGGAGATTCCTTAAGAAATTGCAAATAGAACTGCCTTATGACCCAGCAATCCCACTGCTGGGCATACACACCGAGGAAACCTGAAAAGAAAGAGACACATGTACCCCAATGTTCATCGCAGCACTGTTTATAATAGCCAGGTCACGGAAACAACCTAGATGTCCATCAGCAGATGAATGGATAAGAAAGCTGTGGTACATATACACAATGGAGTATTACTCAGCCATTAAAAAGAATACATTTGAATCAGTTCTAATAAGATGGATGAAACTGGAACCGATTATACAGAGTGAAGTAAGCCAGAAAGAAAAACACCAATACAGTATACTAACACATATATATGGAATTTAGAAAGATGGTAATGAGGAC
>SJYX01002864.1:75223-91984 GCA_006410675.1 Oreotragus oreotragus | reverse complement strand
AAAGCTGAGCACTGAAGAATTGATGCTTTTGAACTGTGGTGTTGAAGAAGACTCTTGAGAGTCCCTTGGAATGCAAGGAGATCCAACCAGTCCATCCTAAAGAAGATCAGTCCTGGGTGTTCACTGGAAGGACTGATGTTTAAGCTGAAACTCCAATATTTTGACCACCTGATGGGAAGAGCTGACTCATTTGAAAAGACCCTGATGCTGGGTAAGATTGAGGGCAGGAGAAGAAGGGGACAACAGAGGATGAGATGGCTGGATGGCATCACTGACTCAATGGACATGAGTTTGGGTGGACTCCAGGAGTTGGTGTTGGACAGGGAGGCCTGGCATGCTGCGGATCATGGGGTCACAAAGAGTCGGACACGACTGAGCAACTAAACCAAACTGAACCCCCCCTAAACTTCAACGGAATCAGACAGAAGGCCAAGCTGAAAGAGGCTTCTGGTTGAAACTTTACCTCCTTTCCAAAATTCTAGGATCTGACCCACAAAGCCCAGATCTGTACCTCCACTCAGTGCTCCCACAAAGGAAAAATTCATAATGAATGCACTTTGGCTACGTTTAGTACCTTGCTTATTAAAAGCTGAAAGAGGCTTCTGGTTGAAACTTTACCTCCTTTCCAAAATTCTAGGATCTGACCCACAAAGCCCAGATCTGTACCTCCACTCAGTGCTCCCACAAAGGAAAAATTCATAATGAATGCACTTTGGCTACGTTTAGTACCTTGCTTATTAAGAAAGGGGCCATGAAACCCTTACCCAACACTGGAGTGTTCCTTTCATTAATAATAAGGCCACACACCTTCATTTCTAACAAACCTTTAAACCTATAACCAAGAGACATGCCAGGAACGTGTGTATTGGAGGAGGTTGGCAGGGTCAGGGAAGGAGGGGTATTGGAAGGATAAGCCTCTTTTGTCTTTCCATGTCACCTCTGGAAAAAATCATTTTGCTTTAGAATCCATTTCATCTTCCAGAAAGCTCTTATGATTAAGTGCCAGAGTCGACTTATCTATTCCTTCAACATGTACGTATTGAATACTTACTGTTTGTTGATGACTGCCAGGCTTAAGACACAGAATAGTTAAGTACAAGACAAGTTAGGAGATAGAAGGTGGTTTTTTTAATACTAACTTAAGCTTGAGTAAAAATTACAGAATAAGTTGTTTCATTCTTTACGAATTGCGAAACGCATAGATTATAAGAAAGGAAGACCCCTCCCTTCCATCCTTGCCAACATCCCTCCATCAGAGGGGGCTATTAGCACTATCTGTAGATGTGCTTCAATTATCAGCTCTTGGGACGTTTCTGGTGGTCCAGTGGTTAGGACTCCGGCTTTCACTGTCAAGGGCCAGGGTTTGATTCCTGGTCAGGGAACTAAGATCCCTCAAGCCACATGGCTCAGCTTTAAAAACACACACACACACACACACACACACACACACACACACACACACATTCAAATACTACTTCAGGTCTGAAGAAAACACTTCCACAATGTAGTGATCTTTCTCTAAAAACTCGCTTAAAAACTGCTCTGAGTTTTGAAGATCTTAGGTGGCACTTACGTTCCACAGAATTATTACAGCCCTGTTTTCATTTGCACCTAAATTCCTCCAGGTCAGTCAGTGCTCTCTTTCGTGTGAGGCATTCACTTCTAAAGAGCATCACTGGACTACTAACTGGCTCAGAGACCCGACGGCTTCTGTGAGACCAGAAACACAGACGGGATGACTCTTAATCCTGCACAGAAGGAGCAAACGCCGAGCTGGGAGAGATCACGGAAGCGCTAGAAGCATTAGAGGAGGGAGAGCTTCTCCTCAGGGTGGGAGACAGGGCCCAGCTGGAAAGGAAATTTAAGTGTGAAAAGCATCAAAAGGAAGACAGGCCCTGTATCTGCCCAGCTGTGAACATGCCTACCCCGTACCACGACCTCGATCTCCAAAGCCAGCCTTTCAACAGTGTGAGGCTGGGGAAACAACAGGAGCAGGACCTCCCTGGTAGCCCGGTGGCTAAGACTGCACTCCCAACGCAGGGGACCCAGGCTCGATCCCTAGTCGGGGAGCTAGATGCCACACGCGGAAAGTAAAGATGCCAAGTGCTGCAGCTAGGAACTGGCTCAAATAAATAATAAACACTTAAATGTTTTTTAAAAAGATGACAACAATGGGAGCAAATTCATGGAGACGGCCAAGCGCAGACTGGGCACGAGGTATTTCTGTGAGGCTGGAGACTAGAGTGTGTGTAAGGCTGTAAGGAAAACAGGATAGGAAATCAGGTCTAGGGCCAAAGAGTGGAAAGATCTGGAGTGACCAGCCAAGGAGCTGCGTCAGTATTGAGCAGCTAGTGATACCCCCCGGGGAAGGCAATGGCACCCCACCCCAGTACTCTTGCCTGGAAAATCCAACGGACGGAGTAGCCTGGTGGGCTGCAGTCCATGGGGTCGCTAACAGTCGGACAGACTGAGTGACTTCACTTTCACTTTTCTCTTTCATGCATTGGAGAAGGAAATAGCAATGCACTCCAGTGTTCTTGCCTGGAGAATCCCAGGGACAGGGAAGCCTGGTGGGCTGCCGTCTATGGGGTCACACAGAGTTGGACACGACTGAAGTGACTTAGCAGCAGCAGCAGCAGTGATACCCCCGGGAAGTCCTTTCAAGGGGAGGAACATCAAAGCCATATTGAAAGGAGTTCCCTTGGATGTTCGGAGGCTGAGGTTGCGCAGGGGAACCAGTGAAGAGACTATGGGAAAAGAGCTGATCTGGTAGCGGCAGTGGGAATGCAGCAAGCATCAAGTGCCAGACAGAGGGGTGGTTAAGACTCTGCCTTCCAGTGCAGGGGGCACAGGTTCAATCCCTGGCCGAGGAACTAAGATCCCACATGCCGCACGGTGCAGTGAAGAAAAAAAAAAAGAGGAGTGGACTGCAGGAAGGGAGAGGGGGTACTTGAGATACGAGGCTCTGCGTTAAAGATGGAAGCTGACTTCAGGAGGCCATCTCCTGTCTTCACCCTCTTCACCTCCACCAGGCTCCTCCACACCGGGCTCCTTACAGCTTTCCCAATACTGCTTCTTCAACGACTACCTGCATACCCACCCACTGTCCCAGGGATCACCAGTCTTCATAAGATTCAACTCCTAACTCTGCATCTCCAAGGCAGTGACTTACCTGCAGAGCGCTCCCCTAATAGTCATTTCCCCCTTTTCTAGAGTGGAGGTCAGCAAACCTCTGGAAAGCACCAGGTAGTCAATACTTTAGCCTCGGGGCTTCCTCAGTGGCTCAGTGGTGAAGAATTTGCCTGCCAATGCAGGTTCCATCGCTGGTCTGGGAAGATCCCACCTACTGCAGAGCAACTAACCCATGTGCCACAACTACTACAGCCCAGCTCTGCAACAAGAGAAGCCGCTGCAGTAAGAAGCTCACATACCAGAACTAGAGAAAAGCCCGCACATCAACAAAGACCCAGCACAGCCGAAAATAAATGAACAAAATTATTTTTAAAATACTTTAGGCTTTGCAGGCTGGAGAAGGCAATGGCACCCCACTCCAGTATTCTTGCCTGGAAAATCCCATGGATGGAGGAGCCTGGTAGGCTGCAGTCCATGGGGTCACTAAGAGTCGGGCATGACTGAGCATCTCCACTTTCACTTTTCACTTTCATGCACTGGAGAAGGAAATGGCAACCCACTCCAGTGTTCTTGCCTGGAGAATCCCAGGGACGGGGGAGCCTGGTGGGCTGCTGTCTCTGGGGTCGCACAGAGTCGGACACAACTGAAGCGACTTAGCAGCAGTAGCAGGCTTTGCAGGCAATTAAGATCTCTCTCACAGCCCCTCACCTCTTCCGTGGTAATATGAAAGCAGCTACTGACAATTCATAAATGAATGGGTGTGGCTGTGTTCCTGTAAAATTTGTTTTCAAATTTTTATTGATTTTTACTGAGGTACAGTTAGGTAGACTGAGGTATATACAATGTTATATTAGTTTCAAGTGTACAGTAAAGTGATTAATTTATACATACATACATATATGTATACATATTCTTTTTTAAACTCTTTTCCATTATAGGTTACAATAGGATATTGAATATAATTCTCTGTGCTATCCAGTAGGACCTTGCTGTTTACCTATTCTATATACAACAATAAGTATATATTCTAAACTTCTGATTTTCCTCTGTACCCTCCACCATCCCCTTTGGTACCCATAAGCCTACACAATTTTATTTACAATACTGGTAGCTGGCTGATTTGATGCTCAGGTCATTGTTGGCCAGCTCCCGTTCTACAGTACCAGAAGTTTCCACAGGGTGTCTGGCTTGCTAAAGATGACATTTTCCAGCCTCTCTTACAGCTAGCTGTGGTGGCGTGACAGTTTGGTAATAGGGTGTGAGGGAAAATGATCTGTACCACATCTACATCGTGTCCCTTCTCAGGGCTGAAAAGAGGTCAGGCTGAGTCACCTTGACTATAAAGAGGGGGACTCCCACAGAATGGCAAAGAAACAAAACGGAAGGAATCTGTTGAGGTTCCCTGCCAGTCCTCCAGGAAGGATCATGTGGACTGTTTTGAGATAGAGAAAGAAAAAGCCCCCAACCTTTTAACTGAAGTCATTGTATCTTGAGGCATCTCTATACAAAGCTTTGCATAGTCAAGTTTAGCTCAGTGCACAGAGACTATACTCAGCAAGGCTGGGCTACTGAATGATCAATCATCAATCAAGAACCCACACAGTGGTCGGATGACTTGGAACATATCTATCAATCATCAAAGCACGCATCTATCATCATCATGGGAACCAATATTGAGCAAAAGCTTACTCTGGGCCATGCACTTACAAAATACAACGCTCACTTATCTTGAAAGCAATTCTTCTTCTCATCAGCTTTTACAGATGAGGCTGAGAGAGATTACAACATATGCTTGTAGCCACCCTACTCCTAAGTAGCTGCACAGATATATAAACGGGGATACATGATTCTCCAGCACATTCTTTTGCTCCCACCAGCAGCTCCCTCGTGTCCAGGACAAGTCATAGTAGTCAAATCCAGGGTGATTTTTAGAGATGGCTCTGTGACTACAGGCTTCAGCACTCAAACTGAAAAGTGGCATGAAGATCTGGTGACTGACGGCTCCATTTGGTTTCCTCACTACTCCCCTTCACAAGCCAAGTATGCCAGAATGACACAAGGTTACAAGACTTACCCAGATTCCTCCGATATAGTTTGAGAACGTCAGAGTGCGGATTTCATGAGACAGCCACAGGGGCTGCCAAACTCGGCTTCAGCTCTGCTACCACCTCCTCCTTCACTGCCCATTAGGAGTTAACTGTCTCGACACCTGCTACTCCAGGCTGAAGGGAGCCTATGAAGCCCTTTCAGAATATGCCAGAGGAGGGGAAGAGCTTCTCTTCTCTCCAGGAAAGGGTGAGCAAGGCTGCTGACGTTTGCTGTTGACCCTGAGCAGTCAGGTGGAGCAGCCGTCTCTGCTGGGGGCTTGGCATCCATCATGGGGACCATCTGGCTCTGTTTCCCTGCCTGCACAGCCTTTCCGGTCCTGTGCATCCAGGAGGCCCAGGGAAAGTCAAGTTCACCCCTAAATTACAGCCTAGTCAACAGCAGGTGAACCCGAAATTCAGGTGAAAAAGATTTTAATCTTATTTCAAGTTTAAAAGGAAGAACTATTTCAAAATTCGTTGTTTTTTTTCTTCTTTTTGGTTTTGCCATGTGACACGTCAGATCTCAGTTCCCTGACCAGGATCGAACCTGTGCCCCTTGCAGTGGAAGTGTAGAGTCTTAACTACTGGACTGCTAGGGATGACCCTAGTCTGATTTTTTTTTAATAAAATTAGTTCATTTTAAAAAAATTTCACTTGTTTAATCAGCTGTGGATGGCTAATCAAAAGTTAAGTACTATAATTAGTTGTTACTATGCCAAGAACTACATAAAGAAAATGTTTTGCTACAGAAATGTTTATCTTGAGTAAAGCACAAAATTAACGTGTTCTCAATTACTTTTTTAATGCACTTTTTTCTTTGGCACATTTTTAATAAGTATTTTCAGAACCAATCTACAACGGAAGACAAACTGTGCAGCTATTTAAAACCATATTTTCAAAGAATATTTCTGGGATGTGAAAAAAGTTCTTACGTATATCATTAAGGTTCTTTTTTTTTTTTTTTAAGCAAGTTTCAAAAATGTTTACGGACAATTTTGCAGAAGAATAACTACCTATCCATATAAATAAGCATAGAAAATTAGTCTGGAAGTAAATACCTCAATATTTTCATAGCAGTTTTTCTCTGAGTGGTAAAATTGTAAGTAATTTTTATTGTCATCTAAGCATTTTCAAGATTTTCCAACATATCATAAAATATGTTTTTAAAAGAGCTGGACTATATAAAGAATAACAAAAAGCAAAGCTCTCTCCTTTCACTGCATTCTGTAAAGAGATGCAGAATATGGCTTATGCAAGCTATTTCATGCCCAAACCATATAGAAAAATCTCAGAAAGTCCCATATGAAAGACCAAATCTCAGTGCTGTAACAGTAAACATTTCAGAAGCATCAGAGGGGCACCATAACATATGGAGACAGGAAGCCACTGGGGAGAGGGACCAGATTCATTACACCCACAGCTATTATCTACGTTTTATCTCCACTAAATTGACATTAAAAATGGAGTAGGCAGTGCGTATAGCACTCAGACACCTGTGACATATCATTATGGGAGAAAAGTATTTCCAGGAATTCAAATTCCCTAGTACTGCTTTACAGATTGAGAAAACAGCAGAAAAACAACCGTGAAACTGAAAAGAAATACGTGCCTGTCACAATTTAGCCATTGCTAAGACCAGCTAGAAATCAGTTTCTGTTTCACAATGGGAGTTACTAAAACCACAGAAAACCCCCACAATTAGGGAACAAAAGTCAGAATCAAGTCTAACCCTGGAGGACGTTATCTCCCACCCCTAGCTGCAACGCCCATCAGGGCCCAGAGACACACATTTGTTTGTAGATAAGAGAAGAAAAAAAAAGGACTGTCATGGCTCCAGCTAACAAATCATTGCCCCAAGTTTCACACTAATGGTCATATGATCCCTCAAGTGCTGTTTCTCAGACAAACAGTTTCTTTCTTTCATAAAGTCAACGAATCACCAGAAAGGCCTAGGCCAAGCAAGCTCCAGTACTTTTTAAACGATGGAATCGCTTAACAGAGGAAAACAGGACTTTGAGAGAAATATTTCAGGAAAAGTGAAGGTAGGGAGGGCTCAGGAAAATGTCTGATAAAATTCCACTGCCTTTCCCAAACAACAAAAACATCGTTTCCCAAGCCCCTAACACAAAAGCAGAACAGAAAATAGAAGCGTGTTCTCAAGCAACATGATATGTGAGAAAAACACACTTTCACTCACTACTTCAACGAATATTTTCCCCACAGGGCTACATTACTTACAGAGAAAGAAAAAGACAATATAGAGTGAACAGTCCCCGAAGGTCACATCTATTTATATATACACACTCTCCAGACATTTACAGCTTCATGGAGAAATTTTACCTGCCTTCAATAAACTGAAGAGAAGATTTTCAACCATAAGACAACAATGGAGAAAGATGTACAGCAAATCAGCATTAGTCTGTCTAAATCGAAAACAAGTAAAATGACCACTAAAAGAAGAGATAGGAGGTTTGTAGGGTAAGAGGAAAAAAAAAAATTACTAAGATACTACATAAGATTCTGGTCCATCAGCATCAGTTACGAAGAAGAGGGCAAACACACCTTTCGTGCCTAGAAGGACAGCTTCGCCGTACCGCTGATATCCACTATCCTATTCAGGACCAGCCCAGGAAAGTAATATACGCCCTCAGAAACACTGGCCTGGCCGGCACCCAAGTCAGTGACTTCAACTGCTCCACATTAATAACAAAAGCTGTACAGAGTGGACAGGCAGGGAGAGACATGAAAGACCAGAGCAGACTTCTAAGAGCAAATCTATCTGCTCTGCAAGTGGCTGGCCAGGCCCTAATCCTCCTTGGTGGAAAATAATCTGGTCTCTTTGTAAAGCCTACAGTCATTTCATGCAACGGTTTTAAAGTCTGCATGACACTCTAAGAACAACAAGAGAAGATTTTCATGGCAATAGACTGCATGGACTTGTTACGTACCAGAAGCTGTTGTGTGTGCTGCACACAAGTGAGCACATGAGATTTCTCTGACGGAAGTGCTACTAGCCTTAGTTTACAGATCTGAGAACTGAGGCACTGAAACGATGAGTGACGTTCCTGAAGGCCACAGTGCTAGTACGGTTGAACCCGGGCCCTTAGGCTCTGGTTGGCCAATGACTTAACCATGACACCAGGCTACCCTATGCTAAATCCTGCTGGTGCCTCCATCCCTCTGGACCTTAACCCAGGGATCCCCAACCTCTGGGATCTAATAACGGCTGATGATCTGAGGTGGAGTTAATGTAATAATAAAGTTCACAATAAACATAAAGTGCTTGAGTCATCCCGAAACTATCCTCCCCCTCCCCTGGTCTGTGGAAAAATTGTGTCTTCCACGAAACCAGTCCCTGGTGCCAAAAGAGGTTGGGGACCGCTGAGTTCTCAAGACACTGCTACTCCACTGGCTGCAACCGTGTTGCTGCTCTCTGGCTGCTCCAGGGGCTGGAAGAGAAAGGCAGGGAGCTACCTTCCACAGAGGGCCCTACTTTATGTCAGCCCCTTCAGAAAAGGGGAAAGTTCTCCTCTATCCTATGAGTGGCTCAGATGGTAAAGGATCTGTCTGCGATGCAGGAGACGCGGGTTCGATCCCTGAGTTGGGAAGATCCCCAGGAGAAAGCAACGGCAACCCACTCCAGTATTCTTGCCTGGAAAATCCCTTGGACAGAGAAGCCTAGCGGGCTACAGTCTGTGGGGTTGCAAAGAGTTGGACATGACCGAGCGACTAAGCACACACACACACACACGCACACACATATCCTATGATCTCAGCCTTGTAATTGTAATTCCCATTGTACAGATGAAAATCAGATTCTGAGGTTAAGTATCTTGCATGAAGCTAGTGAGAGGCAGTGCTGGCATCGGAACCTAAATCTGTTTTTACCTGCTCTGTGTTCCCGCCACTACAGAAGGCATTTCCTGCCTCAGTCACAGATTCATCCCTTACCTGGGGGATGCATCCAACAGCCACAGGTGAATTCCTTGATTTTAGCTAATTGTTTCACAAATGAATGCTGCCTGAATGATCAGGAGGAACACAGAGTGGAAAAAAGGGAAGTAAAAGTCCAACACAGCAGCCAAAAAAAAAACACAAAAAACCAAAACCCTCTTACACTGCAGAAAATTCCAATTAATTACCAGAAAGCACATTTTCTGTGTACATACTCAGCACTGCTGCAGAATGAATTATCAGTGTACAGAACTGGATATTTCTGGTGTACATAACCTCTGCCTATCANACAAAAAACCAAAACCCTCTTACACTGCAGAAAATTCCAATTAATTACCAGAAAGCACATTTTCTGTGTACATACTCAGCACTGCTGCAGAATGAATTATCAGTGTACAGAACTGGATATTTCTGGTGTACATAACCTCTGCCTATCATATTACATTTTAAACGCACTGGAAGAACTCGCTATGGAAAAGAATTCTGTGATCAAATCCCTCTGTAAAGTCAAAACCTTCTTTACATTCTCTAAGTCAGGGGTCCTCAACCACCAGGATCTAATGCCTGATGATCTGAGCTGGAACTGATGTCATAATAATAGAAATAAAGTACACCAGAAATGTAATGTGCTTGTACCATCCACAAACCAGCCCCCTCCCCCAACCCATGGAAAAAAATGTCCTCCACGAAACTGGTCCCTGGAGCCCAAAAGGCAGGGAACCACTGCTCTAAATCTTTGAATATTTAAAAGCAGGCATATTCTATTTTACTAATGAGATGTACAATAATCCAAATTATTTTATATTCTGCCTTAAAAAGGAAGAAATGGACCATTATACATTTCCCTACTTTTTCCAGCCTGTGGTTCTCTAAAGTTCAAGTTGCCAATCACCCATCAGTGTATAAATTAAGATCTATATCTTAGCTAAGAGTTTCTAGAAATGAAAAGAATAAAAGGGATCAAAAGATTGATGATTAAAAGTTGCAGGAGACTGTGACTCACAAAAGGTACAGATATGAAGGCTTCAGGTCTCGATATCCTCACTTTATGGATAAGAAAACTAAGGCCCAAGAAGTAAATGATCTTTTCTAAATTTTCACTAGAATCAGTAGGAGAAACACTAATATCCAATTCAGTGGTACTGCACGGTCCAGAATGGTCTCCCTTAATGATGTGAGATAACACGGCATTGCAAGCTCTAAAAGGGCAGAAACTGTGTCATGGTTTCTGCAGCTCCTACAAATTGTTTTGCATAATAAATAGTAGTAATTCTGTCTACTGTGGGAGAAGGGAATCAGAGGTGGTATGGTAGGCTACCTGCTACTTCATTCCGATCTTTGGAGACTGTTAGGCAGATCCTGGGATTTCAGCGAACTGCTGGGCACATGAGCACCAATCTTGCACAGAGAAGAGAGAGGGTGTGTGAGTGTGCTAATAAGTTGTTTCAGTTGTGTCCGACTCTTTGCGACCCCACGGGCTGAAGCTCATCTGGCTCCTCGGTCCATGGGATTTTCCAGGCAAGAGTACTGGAGTGGGTTGCCACGCCCTTCTCCAGGGGATCTTCCCTACCCAGGGAGACCCAGATGTAGTACCTTAAGGACATCCTTTGAAAGGGCTCAAGATCTGAAGCCATGAAACACTCGTACTTCGGTTTACTTGTCCAGCTCAAGGTTTCTCTGCTCCTGATCTCTATGACTGCTTCTAACATTAAATATTATTCTGTTTAGGTCTGAAATTCATAACTTTGACATGAATAACAGTATTTTACTAAGCCCCTTTTAATGTGCCTCTTTTCATGCTTTTGAATTATGGTGTTGGAGAAGACTCTTGAGAGTCCCTTGGACTGCAAGGAGATCCAACCAGTCCATTCTGAAGGGGATCAGTCCTGGGTGTTCTTTGAAAGGAATGATGCTAAAGCTGAAACTCCAGTACTTTGGCCACCTCATGCGAAGAGTTGATTCATTGGAAAAGACTCTGATGCTGGGAGGGATTGGGGGCAGGAGGAGAAGGGGACGACAGAGGATGAGATGGCTGGATGGCATCACTGACTAGATGGACGTGAATCTGAGCAAACTCTGGGAGTTGGTGATGGACAGGGAGGCCTGGCGTGCTGCGATTCATGGGGTCGCAAAGAGTCAGACACGACTGAGCTGAACTGAACTTGGTGGGGTACTGTGACTTTTACACATTACAAATAGTCCCACCTGACCTGGCCCAGTGAATGAGGTGGGGGATAGGAAAGACTGGCTTTGCAAGGGTCACTGAGCCCACATTTCCTTTCCTAATACCACTTCCCCCAGAAAAGCTCTTGGGTGGGGGATGAGGCCACAGCACTAGGAGTTTTACCTCTAGCATCAGAGTCTAGGACCAGGTTTATAACATTAAAAATACATTCACCAGGCTGTGGTCCCTCTGGACAGGCCGCCCCTGTTTGGTGTCCAGTGAAGCTTTGAGCAGAAGGGGGCCCCTCCTGCAAGCTGGTCAGCTACAGGGGCTGCCGACACTGCAGGGCTGGTCTGAGTCCAGAGGCGCGGGTCACAGAGAGGCCAGGGCCACTGGGAGGCCAGCCTGGAGTGGGAGCCTGGCTATGTAACCTGAAACTTGAGAAGGTGATTAAGAAAGACAGACTCAGACAAGGAGAGAACGGGAGCGGTTTGGAGCCTAGAAAACTGACAGCATGAGAGAGTGACTACTTAGGAAATTCCAAATAAACGTCTTAGAAAGCAAATGCTATTGTCTCCCAAAGAAATTAAAAGAATGTCTACTTATTGTGTCTGTGAGCTATATGGGGTCTCATTCATCATTAAACATCAGGAGTGTTGCTACCAATACAAGGGTGTCAGGAAAAAGAAACAGCCTGGTCATAGGACTCTCACAGTTAAAAGAAAAGAACAGCAGAACTTACATTGTGTCTCTGTATGTTAACAGAACTCTACAGTTTACAGATTGCCTTCCTGGGCACTTTCTGCTCTGATCGCTTCTGATCCCTACAACTACTTCACGACATTTGAATAAACCGAAAGGCCAAGAGGCTGACTGACTGCTCTAAGAGGTTCAAACTGCTACGGAAAAGCTCTTTAGGTTCACCTGGGGCTCTTCCACCATGCCAAGTCTCTTTAGAACTACTTTTCCTCAAAATCCACCTTTGAAGAGGAAACAAACGTATTCTTATGTATTAATTTTTTTTTCCAGTTTTAATGTCTAGCACTGAAACAGGCTGGAGGTTGAAAATCATTAAACAGCATTTGTTTTTTTAATTTATCTTATTGAAGTATAACTGATCTACAAAGTTGTGTTAATTTCTGCTCTAAAGCAAAGTAAGTTACACATACATTGATATTCTTTTCCATATTTCTTTCCATTATGGTTTATTACAAACTACTGAATATAGTTCCCTGTGCTATACACTAGGACTTTGCTGTTTATCTATTCTATATAGAAAGTTTGCATCAGTTATCCCCAAACTCCCAATCCTTTGCTTCCCCACCTCCCCTCCCCCTGACAACCCCAAGTCTGTGCTCTGTATTTAAACAGTGTTCTGATATGCTGTACAGCACTGTCCCTTTGCTGCAAAGCGTGTTAGCGTATGATGGGTTAACTAAGCTTCGAGGGCCAGTCTGGAAACTTTAGCATCACACATACTATCCTATTGTTTCTATGGGAAGTTCTGTTCCAAGTTCCAGTCACCTGACTTAAAATAAAAGAGAGCTTTTGGAGCATATGAACACAGCCTAAAAATAATCACCCCTGCAAACTAAAGGCATTTTCTTGGATTTAATTTTTCATTTCCATTTCATTTAAATGTATACAGGCATACACAGAGCCTGTTCTCATGGAGCATCCTGTCCGGTATGAAAAGCTAAGAATTTCAGCACAACAGAAGAAATTTCACCAAATACTCCCACATGTGACAGTGTGGANGCTGCGATTCATGGGGTCGCAAAGAGTCAGACACGACTGAGCTGAACTGAACTTGGTGGGGTACTGTGACTTTTACACATTACAAATAGTCCCACCTGACCTGGCCCAGTGAATGAGGTGGGGGATAGGAAAGACTGGCTTTGCAAGGGTCACTGAGCCCACATTTCCTTTCCTAATACCACTTCCCCCAGAAAAGCTCTTGGGTGGGGGATGAGGCCACAGCACTAGGAGTTTTACCTCTAGCATCAGAGTCTAGGACCAGGTTTATAACATTAAAAATACATTCACCAGGCTGTGGTCCCTCTGGACAGGCCGCCCCTGTTTGGTGTCCAGTGAAGCTTTGAGCAGAAGGGGGCCCCTCCTGCAAGCTGGTCAGCTACAGGGGCTGCCGACACTGCAGAGCTGGTCTGAGTCCAGAGGCGCGGGTCACAGAGAGGCCAGGGCCACTGGGAGGCCAGCCTGGAGTGGGAGCCTGGCTATGTAACCTGAAACTTGAGAAGGTGATTAAGAAAGACAGACTCAGACAAGGAGAGAACAGGAGCGGTTTGGAGCCTAGAAAACTGACAGCATGAGAGAGTGACTACTTAGGAAATTCCAAATAAACGTCTCAGAAAGCAAATGCTATTGTCTCCCAAAGAAATTAAAAGAATGTCTACTTATTGTGTCTGTGAGCTATCTGGGGTCTCATTCATCATTAAACATCAGGAGTGTTGCTACCAATACAAGGGTGTCAGGAAAAAGAAACAGCCTGGTCATAGGACTCTCACAGTTAAAAGAAAAGAACAGCAGAACTTACATTGTGTCTCTGTATGTTAACAGAACTCTACAGTTTACAGATTGCCTTCCTGGGCACTTTCTGCTCTGATCGCTTCTGATCCCTACAACTACTTCACGACATTTGAATAAACCGAAAGGCCAAGAGGCTGACTGACTGCTCTAAGAGGTTCAAACTGCTACGGAAAAGGTCTTTAGGTTCACCTGGGGCTCTTCCACCATGCCAAGTCTCTTTAGAACTACTTTTCCTCAAAATCCACCTCTGAAGAGGAAACAAACGTATTCTTATGTATTAATTTTTTTTTCCAGTTTTAATGTCTAGCACTGAAACAGGCTGGAGGTTGAAAATCATTAAACAGCATTTGTTTTTTTAATTTATCTTATTGAAGTATAACTGATCTACAAAGTTGTGTTAATTTCTGCTCTAAAGCAAAGTAAGTTACACATACATTGATATTCTTTTCCATATTTCTTTCCATTATGGTTTATTACAAACTACTGAATATAGTTCCCTGTGCTATACACTAGGACTTTGCTGTTTATCTATTCTATATAGAAAGTTTGCATCAGTTATCCCCAAACTCCCAATCCTTTGCTTCCCCACCTCCCCTCCCCCTGACAACCCCAAGTCTGTGCTCTGTATTTAAACAGTGTTCTGATATGCTGTACAGCACTGTCCCTTTGCTGCAAAGCGTGTTAGCGTATGATGGGTTAACTAAGCTTCGAGGGCCAGTCTGGAAACTTTAGCATCACACATACTATCCTATTGTTTCTATGGGAAGTTCTGTTCCAAGTTCCAGTCACCTGACTTAAAATAAAAGAGAGCTTTTGGAGCATATGAACACAGCCTAAAAATAATCACCCCTGCAAACTAAAGGCATTTTCTTGGATTTAATTTTTCATTTCCATTTCATTTAAATGTATACAGGCATACACAGAGCCTGTTCTCATGGAGCATCCTGTCCGGTATGAAAAGCTAAGAATTTCAGCACAACAGAAGAAATTTCACCAAATACTCCCACATGTGACAGTGTGGATTACATAAAGAAGTGGGAAAGTCCCCTTCTACCCTAGACCTGTGCCAAGACATCTGACATGCGCATATCTGCCAGGAGTCTACAGTTGGAATCCATGTTTTAGATAAATCAGCATAATATTATAATGATCCCAAAAGTTCAGAAAGGACTTCTTGCCAGGAGAACTGCTTTACCGCCCCTCAAAAGATCTGTTCTGAGAAAAATGTCTCCCTGCCAAGGATTTCAAATGCTAAAAGCAGAAGGGTAAGTTTCCAGTGCTGAATTTTCAACAAACGACCCAACATATTACATGGTTGAAAGTTCTCTCATCAAGAATCGAGGTGCCGATTTAAGAAGATTTTTTACAAGTCCAGCAAATATAAAAAGATAAATCAGAACAGGGTTGGGACCACTGGGTCTATTGAAGGATTCAGATAACCAGAACATTGGGATAAATTCCATTAACAGGTTTTCCTGATGCTTTTTGATTCTTTAAAGATGGATTTATCCACTATTTTTAAGAAAAGTTTCTGCTGCGTGGATTCAGATGTGGGTTATGCTTAAACCAAACTGAAACCACAAGAAAGCGCAATCAGGTGGAATTTAAAGATAATACTCTCAACCAAAAGTTCAGGCAACCATGTGTCCATTGCATTTCACCCTACCTCAGATAGGAGGGAATGTGTGGACCCATGCCCCAGGATCCTGCCATTTCTCTTCTGCCCTCACTCAGGAGAGTCCTTCCAGCAGAATCTTGAAAAAGACAGACTAAGAATGATAGGGATCGAAACAAAAGGCCGCTTACATGCATGAGAAACTCTGAATTGCCCAATTTCAGTCCCCAAGCGTCTCAGTCGGCCGATCCTCTATAATTTTTGATGAAGTACAACATAAACCTCTTTAAAGCTGTTTGTAGTCAAAAGGTACAAAGTGTGAGAACTGAACCCTCTTGGTTATTGAGATGAGTCTTAAAATAACCACAGCAGTTAACACTTAATTCAGTGTTCTTGCCTTTCTGTGAGAATTCTCAGTAAGATAGAAAATGCCCTTACAAAACACAACTTAACCTACAGTGGAAATAGCTCCTGGGGAGACCACTGTCTAACTTACCTAGAATGAAAAGCAATTCACTTTATGAAAAAGCCCAATTACTGTTACTTTAAATATTGTTCTGCTTCTTTTTATATATATGCACTTAAAACGGTCTAATATGAATCCTATACAGCTTCACAGGGCTGTGCCAAAAATCCAGTCATATTCTAGTGGGTTTGCTCTGCTCTTCTTTTAATCTAAAAAATATTCCATAAATACTTTAAGTTCTTTTTTGAGTGGTGCTAGCCTTTCAATTTTCTGTGATATGAATCTTTATTCAGCTTTCTTATCTATTTCCATAAGCTTATGTTTTCTTATGAGTTGCTTGAAAGAAGATACACTTTCATAATCTGTTCAGTTCAGTTCAGTTGCTCATTCGTGTCCGACTCTTTGCGACCCCATGAATCACAGCATGCCAGGCCTCCCTGTCCATCACCAACTCCCGGAGTTCACTCAAACTCACGTCCATCGAGTCCGTGATGCCATCCAGCCATCTCATCCTCTGTCATCCCCTTCTCCTTCTGCCCCCAATCCCTCCCAGCATCAGAGTCTTTTCCACTGAGTCAACTCTTCACATGAGGTGGCCAAAGTACTGGAGTTTCAGCTTTAGCATCATTCCTTCCAAAGAAATCCCAGGGCCGATCTCCTTCAGAATGGACTGGTTGGATCTCCTTGCAGTCCAAGGGACTCTCAAGAGTCTTCTCCAACACCACAGTTCAAAAGCATCAATTCTTCGGCGCTCAGCCTTCTTCACAGTCCAACTCTCACATCGATACATGACCAC
>SJYX01002864.1:58268-74195 GCA_006410675.1 Oreotragus oreotragus | reverse complement strand
TTTTTTTTTTTTTTTTTTTAACACACTAGCACATCTGTGTGCTGGGAGGATGGGGGGTGTCCAGAGCTATCCGACCTCAGAGGCCCTGCCAGATGCGTCTGTCCGGCTTGCTCTTCTGCTTGACCTGCACTCCAGGGAGGCGCCGAGGTATTTAGCCGCTGTATCCCCTGGCAATCTGTTCAGGAACACCGACCAGAAGGGCTGCCTTTGGCTGCGCCAGCTTCAGAATCCTGCTGCCACCTAGGGATGAGATGCAGTCTCGGCGCTTGCGGGCGCGGGACCCAGCGCGCAGCCTGGCCAGGGCGCACTCCGCGCCGCCAGGGACCCATGCCTCCCGCCCAGTGTGTCGGGGTTGGGGAAGCCTGCGACCCAGAGGGAACGTATATTAAAAAACATCGAGAGGGAAGGATAGTGAGAGAAAAAAGCTGGGAGAGAAGGGCAGACACCTACAAGGACAGGACCGGAGAGGAGACGGAAGGTAGACGGAAAGGGTCGGTGGGCAAAAACACTGCGCCTTAGTAATGATCGGAGTGTGTGTTTCAGCAGCCTGTCCGCTGTCCCCACGCGGCTGTCCAAGGAGGTCACAGCGTCCAGCTATTTTATTCCCATGTGTAATTGTCAAGGTTTCCTCTTCCAAAGGGGAGGGGGGCGAATACTGCCTTCGGAGACGATTGTACAGAAAATCTGGAGAGGAGATTTACGGAGTTAACTTTACGCATCATATCACCGTGTAAGAGTCTCTTTCTTCTCCAAACAGAACAATAGGGCTTTCAAAGAAGCGTAGAGGAGAGGACTGACTAGAGGGGAAAGGAGGAGGGGCACACAGATTGGGGAAGGGGTCCTGCTGTTGCTGGGGAGGCCCTGCTGGGAGACTTCAAATCAAATTCTTTCTGAAAGGAAGTGTTATTAAAAGTAACTTTAATCCTTCTAGCCAGACGGCTCATAAAAGCATACAATTAAGTCAAACAAATGACGAGAGCGTTTTCTCCCCTACCTGTTTCCTCCTTCTGAGTGTAATTACCACAGGCTAGTCCTGTCTCATTCTGTGCAAACAGAAGGAGGGCTTCGGAGGTGCCAGGTTCTCTCTCCCTCTCCTGCCTTCTCCGCTGCCCCACCCCAAACCCGTATCAGCTCTTGGTACCAACCAGCCTGTCTGCAGATCCAGCCAAGAACAAAGGGGCGAATTTCAATATTTCCTCTTTGTGCAAGGTTAATTGAAAATCAAAAAGTCACTTTTCAAATGTCATATTAAACCCGCCACTGCATCAATTTCCTTTTGGTTCCCCTCTCCATCGGGGAGAGAAAGTGTTTGCGGGGATCGGGAGGAGGCAGGGAAAGTAGGGACACAATGAAGAAAAAGAGGAAGAAAGAAGTGAAAGGATTCAAAAAAAAAATCACAGATACACACAGACTTTGATTGCAGATATGCTAACAGTGCAGTGGAAAATTGTTTCCCAGACTGTCCTCAGTCAAAGGCTGTCTTTGCATTTCATACTGTTACTTGATATTCCAGAGACAGAATTGCATCCTAAACCTGGGGAGATTAGGCCTCCATGTTTTTATGTTTTAGTAGATGGATCACAATATGATTGTCACAAATGCCACGTTTTAAAATCTTAAAGGGTAATGCAATAACCTAACCATCTTCATCCTCCCTTCCAACTTTTATTCCCCTCTGGAAGAGGTACACGGGTGGGCGTGCACGTGTACACACACACACACACACACACACACACGCTTTGCACACAGAAACACATCTTTAAGGCAGAAGCACAGCTCCACAGGCTTCAGTTTTGTGTCACAGGGTATTTTGAAAGCTTTGGGCTTTGTGCTAAAATGTAATGACCCAGCACCATGAGCTTTGCTGCTGATACAGTAACTGTCGTTTCTCTTTCTAGCGTTCTGGAGACACAGTTTCATCATCTGCAAAATGGAGTGCACATCTGCCTCCTATGTGAGGTGCCACTTGGACGGAACCAACATATATGGGTTCCTAACTGAGTCTCAGGTTCCCTAGACCTGATCTTGTTCTTACAGGTTCCCAGGGTCTGGAGACTGGCCTCTGATTCCAGCTTCAAGGAATCTAGATTGTGTGTCTGCTTCATGCCCTGCTCTAAGCACTCACCAGTCCTCCCTGAAGGCATAATGCCTGTCGCCTTAATTTCTGGAAAATACTCAGTATTTCCCTTTTGTAATGGTCAAATAGATTGCTTCTCTAAGGATCAAAATAATCACAATAGGCTTTTCTAGTGGGCATCATTTGATTTGGCCCAGATTGAACTTTGTGGTATACCTGCAAAAAACAGGCTTTAGCTAAACGGGTAGAGATTGTCAGGAGAAATATCAATAACTTCAGATATGCAGATGGCACCACCCTTATGGCAGAAAGTGAAGAGGAACTAAAAAGCCTCTTGATGAAAATGAAAGAGGAGTGTGAAAAAGTTGGCTTAAAGCTCAACATTCGGAAAACAAAGATCATGGCATATGGTCCCATCACTTGATGGGAAATAGATGGGGAAACAGTGGAAACAGTGTCAGAGTTTATTTTTTGGGGCTCCAAAATCACTGCAGCCATGAAATTAAAAGACGCTTGCCCCTTGGAAGAAAGGTTATGACCAACCTATATAGCATATTGAAAAGCAGAGACATTACTTTGTCAACAAAGGTATGGTTTTTCCAGTGGTCATGTATGGATGTGAGAGTTGGACTGTGAAGAAACCTGAGCACCGAAGAATTGATGCTTTTGAACTGTGGTGTTGGAGAAAACTCTTGAGAGTCCCTTGGACTGCAAGGAGATCCAACCAGTCCATTCTGAAGGAGATCAACCCTGGGATTTCTTTGGAGGCAATGATGCTAAAGCTGAAACTCTAGTACTTTGGCCACCTCATGCGAAGAGTTGAGTCATTGGAAAAGACTCTGATGTTGGGAGGGATTGGGGGCAGGAGAAGGGGATGATAGAGGATGAGATGGCTGGATGGCATCACAGACTCAATGGACATTAGCCTGAGTGAACTCCGGAAGTTGGTGATGGACAGGAAGGCCTGGCGTGCTGCAATTCATGGGGTCACAAAAAGTCACACACGACTGAGCGACCGAATTGAACTGAAGTGAAATGGGTAGAATTGTTGACTAAATTCCTCCTGTATAAGCCACGGTCATAAGCCATCTTTCCCTTTCAATGATATTGTATTATTGTGATTATACCAGATGTGTCCCCCAACCCCGAATGAAGGGAAGGTGAGAAGATATCAACTGTCTAATCTCAGCAGATTGTATGTACAGAAGGAAGCACTCTACAACATCAACCATCTAGCTTGTGTCAAAATTCTAGTAGCGTTTTTTTCATTGGAAAGATTAACTAGACAAGCTTTTTTTTTTTTTACCTTTAATTCATCCCTGTATAAATGTACCCTGTGTCCTGTTGAACCCTTTCTTAATTAAAGGTCTTAAATAAATTATTTCATCTAATATATGACTTTTCTTAATATGCCCACAGTGGGCATGTGGACCAGTTCCACGGGCAGAACTTGTTCTCCTATGAACTTTTATGAGTGTATCTGTAGCAACTTGTTGCATATATTTGTTAAAATATATGTGCCTTCTGACTCTCTAAACTTTTTGAAAACCATGATCATATCCCTCCTCTTTCTAACCCAGAAAATTAGAAGTAGATGCTTAATAAACAATTGTGGGAATTTGAAGAATTATGAAAAAGAAAATGAATCTTGAGCTTTATCAGCATTGTATTTAGACAATTTCCAAAACAATTTTTGTGACGAAAACCAACTTCATGATTGCATTGGTTCAGCAGAAAAACAATCAGATGACTGGATGAATTTATACCTTTAAGAATTTGTAGATATAGTCTAAGTTGACAAAACATACATGTGCATCCCCAAATATTCTTTTATCAGGTGAGGTTGTTTATTTAACACAGAGTTGCACTGAAAGTGCATTAGCAAGACCTACTGGTTTCTTTTATTATTATTTTATTTATTTTAATTGGAGGCAAATTACTTTACAATATTGTAGTGGTTTTGTCATACATTGACAGGAATCAGCCATGGGTGTACATGTGTTCTCCATCCTGAACCCCTCCTCCCACCTCCGTCCCCATCCCATCCCTCAGAGTCATCTCAGTGCACCAGCCCTGAGCACCCTTTCTGGTTTCTTAATCCATTTGGGTTTCTTAATCTTATGCAGAGCTTCCCTCATGTAACACCAGTCTCCAAAAGAGACAGCAAAAGTGAGAGAGGAAGGAGAGATGGAAGAAAAGAAGGTAAGTAATCAGCTTTACTTAACTGATAAATGTGCTCTGGATTTGGAGTGGAATTCTGACACACTTGTAGGACATTTTTTAAATCCCTGCCTTTAAGACATAGGTATGCTTAGGATGGAGAGGGCAATGGCATCCCACGCCAGTACTCTTGCCTGGAAAATCCCATGGATGGAGGAGTCTGGTAGGTTGCAGTCCATGGAGTTGCTGGGAGTTGGACACGACTCAGTGACTTCACTTTCACTTTTCACTTTCATGCATTGGAGAAGGAAATGGCAACCCACTCCAGTGTTCTTGCCTGGAGAATCCCAGGGACGGCAGAGCCTGGTAGGCTGCCATTTATGGGGTCGCACAGAGTTGGATACGACTGAAGCTACTTAGCAGCAGCAGCAGCAGCATGCTTAGGATAATATATCATTTTTCCTCATTACTGCTGTGTTATACTTCCAGAAAGAGATTCTTTAGAATCTTTATTAAGGTCTTTAGGAATAAGAATTGAAAACTAAACACATGAAAAAAATTTATTCACAGTAGTAATAGTAGGTATTAGAATCTATGGCTATGCATAGTAAGAGAAAACTCTGAGAACTTGGTTTTAGTAAAACTGGAATCTTGTCCTGACATTTCCTATAATTTTCTATATAACCATGGGCAGGAGCTAAATCTCTCAGATATACTTTTGCTTTTTTTTATTTTTCCCCCCTGGACAATGCCATGATAATCCTGATCTAACATGTGGATTATGGTGAGAATCAAATGAGTCAATATCTGTGAAACTGTTTTGAAAGTTATATGCATAATAGAACTAGAGGGTGACATTTATCTGTACTCTATTTTAGTAGCCTGTGTGAGTATACTGAATGCTTACTGTCTGGTGACTTTTTTTTTTTTTTTTGCTATTCTGGGGCTGGGAGCTGACTTGCAGTTGGCTTTAATCTCTTAAACAATAAAAGATGCTAGATTGCAGTTTATCATTATTACAAATAATTTTGATTGTGTTCCAGTGGTGTTCCCATAGGTTGTGATCTCACAGAACCATTCTTGTGGGAAAGATGGATGTAAATGTTGCAGTATCTGAAGGAAAAAGAGTCTCAGTGAAGGCAAGACAGCTAGGATTTGCAGGGCCCAAGTCTCTGTTCATTTGCATTGCAGTCTTTTTACTTCCCTCTCTCACTCTCTTTTTAAAAACCTCTGTCTCCCCCTTACTGCTAGTATTTTGTGAGATATTCAAAATGTGTATTTAATCCATCCAAGTTTGTAGTCTCCAGTGTGAAAGCTTCTGCTTAATGCTGAGTTAATGCTCGGTCGTGCCAAAGCTTGAAGCTTTCAACGCAGCTCGAAAACCAGCTGCGACACATCACTAACGCGGAGGCTTCGGCTCCAGAGACTGCTGCCTGCATGGAGTAAATGCATCATTTTTTAAAGCTTTGTCAGTGAAATCTAAGATCTGTGTAGAGTGTAATTGGGGATCTTTGAAAAAAAAATGTATATTTGAAATCATTTTACAAGAATCATCTGGGAGACTTCCTTGAAATTTTGTCTTCTAAACATCTCACTGCCCCAGAAACAGCTCTGTCATTTTGGGCATTTTCTGTTTTTGATCGGATAGTGTTTTTTTCCTTTCCTCAGCCATCTTTTCCCTTTTTGGTGAGCTGAGGAAAATGAATTTGATGAAGCAGATATTTTTCTCTGTCTGTATTTTAGAATTACTGATCTTGAAAGGAAGATGACCCTGGATTATACACTGCTACTCCAAGTGTGGTCCATGGACCAATAACATCTGCATGTACTGGAAGTTTATTAGAAATGGAAATTAAATGCTGAATCAGAATTTCTGAGGTTATGGCCAGGAATCTGTGTTCAAATCAGTCCTCTGAGTAATTTTTCTCAGTGCAAAGGTTAGAGAACTATCATTCTAAATTACCTAGATTCAGAAAATCTTGATGCTGTACCCTTGGGAGATGGGCATACACTCTCACTCAGAACATTTTAAGGATGAGTGACTCACTACAGTTAAAACAACCTTTTCAACTAAGAATAACTGTTAAAAGTCCTTTTCAAAATGTATTGAGCAGATATCTGCTTCTTTAGCATTTTTTAATTCTTCAATACATGGTATACGATAGGCAGTCAATATACTTGCATTAAAAGGAAGAAAATATTGATCTTAGTTTTGCCTTCTAAAAATGCACATGTAATCCAATTAATCCATCTGATATTTGGTCCCATCACCTGAAGCCCATCACACATGTGAAAACTGTGAAGATGTCCTAGTCCTCTCATCTATAGGTTAGCCATGCCTGGAGTTCTCACTTTCTCTGAAGAAGATACTGCCCTGGGCTCATGCATTTCCTGCTGACTCACCTCTGGATCTATTTCATTATTTAGAACAATGAAAACCTAAGGACTTTTATGTATTATCTGAAAATAAACCAGCTTTCCATGTTTCATACAAGTGCAAATAATTTTAAGAAAACTTAGAATTTTAAATTTAAATCTGTTAAAATTAGTATTATTAATTCTGCTATGTTGAGCTTCTGCTATTTTATCATTTCTTTGTTGACAGTATTCCCCTGTAGAGATCTAAAAATAATAAATGCTTGTTAAAGAAAATACTTTAAGAATGCCTAAAAGAGAATCCTAAATACCCATGTTTATACAACTCAGACAAAATAGCAGACAGTAATACCCTCTTTAAACCTTACCTATCCTATATATATATATATATATACAAATGTGAGTTGTTAGGTTTATGGGAGCAGATGGAGCAAGAATTAGGTTAATTTAAAATATGTGTTTTAATATACATTTTGATATATGTATGCTTTTATTTATATTATTTTCTAAATAATATATTATCTATTTTTAAAATAAACTCTTTAACATGAAAACTTTCTTAACACCCAAGAATATTAACAAAATACTGTAACTTGAAGTGACTAAAGACTATAATTACATGTACCATAATAATTTTAATGGCTTTTCTATTATGGGACTGCTATGGGCTGAGTTGCTTCCCCTCTAAATATGTTGAAGTCTTAACCAATATCTCAGACTGTGACTATATTTGGAGATACGATCTTTAGAGAAGCAGTTTCGCTGATGGCTCAGACAGTAAAGAATTTGCCTGCAATGTAGGAAACCTGGGTTTGATTCCTGGGTCTGGAAGATCCTCTGGAGAAGGAAATGGCAACCCACTCAAGTATTATTGCCTAGAGAATCCCATGGACAGAGGAGCCTAGTGAGCTACAGTCCATGGGATCACAAAGAGTTGGACATGATTGAGGAAGTAATACTTAAGTCATAATGAGGTCATCAGAGTGGGATCTAAGGCAATATGACTGGCATCCTTGAAAAAGACAAGAACACAGAGGCACACAGAACGACCATATGAAGACACAGAGAGAAGATAGTCATTTACTAACTTACAAGTTAGTAAGTTAGCATTAATACTTAGATTATAAAGACTAACTTGCTTACAATATAAGTTTAGTGTCAATAAACTTGATCTGATTATTTACATAAATACAACAAGAATGGTGCTTGACTGTATAGATCTTTTAATCTGCTTTTCTTGAAGAAGTAAATGGCAACCCACTCTGGCTCTTGCCAGGAAAATCCCATGTACAGAGGTGCCTGGTAGGCTACAGTCCATAGAGTATAAAAGAGTCGGACATAACTGAGCAACTAAACTTTACTTTGCTGTAACTTTTCATAAAGAATCTCAAGATTGAACATTTGGCCTCTTTAGGCTAAGCAGCCAAACAAATGATTTGCCATTGGATAAAATTATAATACTTATAGATTTTGGCGAATTCCTCTTTTCTCAAGGTTTCCAAGATATCCTGAGAAATTCTTTGCCTGACAGGATGTGACCTTCCTTACTCACCTAGTAAGGCTTCCAGAAATGCTATAAGCAATATATCAGGTTGTTCCCTCCCTACCTACCCAAGGGGCTTTATGACTCCATAAAGGCAATCTTAGTTCCTATTTGAGTCTATGTAACCAATATTTTCAACTGTGCTGTTACAAGAACAAATACGTAGTTACAGTAAGTAAACAACTATACTGTCATAAAAATAATAATAGTCACTAAGAGTTCAAATCCTGGAGGGAATAGGTGGAGAGAAAAAGATAAATGTTTTCATTTTGCTTGTGTGTGTGTGTGTTTGTATGTTAGTCACTCAGCTGTGTCCGACTCTCTGTAACCCCATGGACTCCTCTGTTCTTGGGGTTTTTCAGACAAAATTACTGGAGTGGGTGACCATTCCCTTTTCCAGGGGTTATTCCTAACCCAGGGATCAAACCTGGGTCTTCTGCTTTTCAGGCAGATTCTTTACTGTTTGAGTCAGCAGGGAATTTACCAAACTGTTGTAAATCATAATTAGCTTAAAAGAAAAGGGAAAAAAATTCCTTAAGTCTGGGAAAATGAAGATTAAAAAGCCAGGAATAGTTCAGACAAGAAGTCATAAAAATTATCATCATTTTCACCAGGTCACTGAGTCCTATGTAATTAATTATTTTTGATCTTGATCGTTTGTTAGCAGCTTTGTAAAGCAATCAGTTTTTCCATTAGTTCTATAATTTCTTACTCAGTTCAGTAGTCTGGTCTATAAGTTATCAGAAACATGCATTTGTCAAAAGTCCTGTAAATCTTCTTGAAGAAAAAGCATTTCTGCAAAAGCATAAAAAAAAAAAAAACCTGTTTATAAATAACAAGAGTTAAACTGTTATGATTAAATATTTGATTATCATGCAATTGACAAAGACATTTAGTTATTTCTATGTTACAACACCTAAAATAACTAGAATTATGACTTATCAGAACATATCAGAATTTTATCAATTGCATATAATTTTATATAATACATATTAATAACATTCATTCACATAATAATACCTAGGAAGTTTTATTATCACCTATTTGACAATGCTTCTCATGCAATTTAACATGTCAAATAAGACTAATTAGTTTAATACCTCTCTTTGAGATTTTTAAGTTGTCCTCTGAAAAATCTCAAAGATAGCTAGAGAGCAAAAGAGTTTATTTAGCATTTAATTTGGGAAAGTTTGTCAAATATATCAAAAGATTTTAAAATACCTGGTCAAATAAGGTCATAAGTTACTGTGAAATAGTACTGTTCACTTAACCAAAGCAATAATAAAATATTTCAAAGGCAAATACAAAAAGTTACAACAGATTAATTAAAAAGTAAAAAAAATTCATAATATGTACCCAAAAGCAGATCAATAGTCAATGAAAACTTTGTTCTCTTTACACAGAGATAAAATCAAATTTTAGTCTTGTACTAGCTTACTTTTAACATTAATATTCATTTACTCAACTAAATTCATTCTATCTTAGCCAGGCCTGACCATGTAAAATATTCTTCTCTCAGGGCTTTTTTTTTTTTTTTTTTCCACATACCTTATGCAACTTCCTTTTTTACATTAAAATTGTGTCATATTATTTCCCTCTATTTTTTAAAATTAATTCCTCTTTAGGACAGAATTACTTTCTTTTCACTTAACAAAATATATTTCTATTTCTTATATCATTTAAGAAATTTCCTTGCATAAAATACATTTTTCTTAATAAAGTATTTTAATTGTATCTATTTACTAGAATTCTTTTTTTAATTTTTATTTTTACTTTATTTTACTTTACAGTACTGTATTGGTTTTGGCATACATTGACATGAATCCGCCACGGGTGTACACTAACTCCCAAACATGAACCCCCCTCCCACCTCCCACCCCACATCATCCCTCCGGATCATCCCCATGGACCAGCCCCAAGCATCCTGCATTGAACATAGATGGGCAATTCATTTCATACATGATAGTATACATATTTCAATGCTATTCTCCCAAATCATCCCACCCTCTCCCTCTCCTTCTCCCTCAGAGTCCAAAAGTCTGCTCTACACATCTGTGTTCTTAATTCTAGAAACCTTATTTCTAATGAACACTAGGAAATAAGCATTGTGTACTGTTTGTTATACCAATATTCTTTTTGTTTAGCAAACATAATTATATTTCATAATTTCTAGGAACATACATTTCCTCAGTATATAAACTTAGCCTTGTTTAGTAATTAATATTTAGCCTTCCCAGGTGGCTCAGTGGTAAAGAATCCACCTGCAGAGCAGGAGAGGTGGGTACGATCCGTGGGTCAGGAAGATCCCCTGGAGAAGGAAAATGGCAACCCGCTCCAATATTCTTGCCTGGGAAATCCCATGGACAGAGGAGCTTGGCAGTCTACAGTCCAGGAGGTCACAGAGTTGGACATGACTTAATGATTAAACAGCAATAACAACGTTGTATCTTACTTGGAAACAACCAAGACTAATTAAAAGAATTCTCATTATTTAACTTAGCAAAATTTTAAGTTATTAAAAGATTTTAGAAACTATTTTTAAGTTTTATCCCACTTACATCTATCTAAATCACTTGTTCCCAACAATTATGTTTAGATTACCTACAAAAACTCCATGACACAGTAAGCAAAATCAGCCATCATCCCAAGCTATTTTTCTTTCTGACAAATTTTGTACAAGAGATAGCATAAACTTATTTACTTGACTTTTGGTAAACTTACGTAGAATGAAGTTTTATATTTAATGATGACAACTCTAAAGATATCTGATTCTAATGAAACAAATAGTGTTGAATTTTCATTTTTTTATTTACTAAAGACTAATACTAAATCATGTGAATTAAAAAAATTAGATTTGTTTTTATTATATATTTGAAAAATTGCATATAAGTACTTGTTTATTTTAGCTAATTGGAGCTATTCTTATAAATTAATTTTGGCAATAAGACCCAAAGGTAGGATAATACCATATTTATACTATTCATACATAGACATGCATACATACAGATAGACATTGACAGATATTGTATAGTTTTCATCTTAAAACTTTAGTCATGAATCAGGAACACTACAAAACTTACCAGTTTATAAATAACAGTTGAAGTGAGTTAAGTTTATCTGCTCAGATGGCTAAGGCTTTGTACCGTTTATGGAAAAGACTTTTTAAGACTTGAGTTTGTCCTTGACCAATAATTTTTAAAGTGAAACTGGAAGTGAAGTTGCTCAGTCGTGTCCGACTCTGAGACCCTGTGGACTCTGTGAACTCAGAGACCCTGTGTCTACCAGGCTCCTCCATCCTTAGGATTTTTCAAGCCAGTTCCTTTAGGAGGCAGTTTTTCCAACAGTTTGTACTTTTAAAAGCCTTTCTCCACCTTTACTTCTTTTGGTTTCAGGTTCTAGCTGATTGAATTAACTGGGCACAGTTTCAGGTGATTATGGACTGTATTTATACTTCTGATTTTGTAGAGATTTGCAAAACAAAGACTGTTTTCAGTTCCACAAATAACTGGTTTGAATGATATCAAAAGGCTGCCCATCCAACTATACTTACAGTTTCTGTAATTTTATGTTTTATATCAGGGAGATAATTTCCAACAAAGATGGAAATCAAAAGATTTCTATGTTCTAGAAATTCAGAGTTCAATGTAGCATGCCTTCCAAAAGTTTGTACAAAGTATTCAATAAAAACCCTCTTTTTTGAGCAAGTAAGCCTGAGATCAATTTCTCTGGAGCAAACAGCATCCACCATGGCTTCTATGAGCCCCTCCATATCAGCCTCTTGTTTCCACCTCACACTGTGTGAGCTCAGGCAATCTTAGTGGCTCCCTTTAACATGTTGAATTAACACTGCTGGAAGGACAAGATCCCCATGGACAGAGGAGCCTGGTGGGCTACAGCCTTTGAGGTTGCAAAAAGTTGGACATGACAGAGCAAATAAGCACAGCACAAAGAACAGATTTACATGCTCTGTTTTACAATACCAGGCAGGGGAAACTTTCAACAGTGAGACACAGTGTCTGTCCCCAGAATACAATTAGGCAAAAGAAACCCAACCATTTTATATAAAGCCTGTTCAAATACACCAATTTTCTTACAAAATTTCACCTCAATTCCATCAACTCATAACTCTAAATGTAGCCTCACATAAGCAAGTCTGAATCTTACAATATGGTAGAAGTGTTCTGCCAGGCATAACACCCATTTCAATAAAACACTCAGGCAACATTGACATAGACTCTTTATGTAACACTGGCTCAAACATTCCAACCTTTATAATCCCTTCAACCCTTGCACTTTTATGCTTGCTTAACCTAATTGTGGAGGCTTCCTTTGTGGCTCAGTGGTCAAGAACTCACCTGCCAATGCAGTAGATATGGGTTCAATTCCTGGGTCAGGAAGATCTCCTTGAGAAGGAAACAGCAACCCACTTCAGTATTCTTCCCTGGGAAATCCCATGGACAGAGGAGCCTGGGGGGCTACAGTCCATGGGGTCACAAAAAAGTCAGACATGACTTAGTGCCTAAACAACAACAATAAACTTGTTATAGCATGAGTCAGTGTTCCACCAGTGAGTTTGGTATCACAGCTTGTGGGGTTTCCATACTGAGCCCTGGAAACTTCTCTGAAGCCCTTAGCCATTTTACCTATTCCCATGTGAAGGGAAAGAGCAAATTAGCCAAGATGGCGATGGTCAGGCTCTCTCACCTCATGCCTTCTTGCTCTTGCCCCATGTTTTATAAATAACGGTTATATAACAGCACTGCACATGCACATCACGAGGTACTCGCTTGGTTGTGAGCTACTTTGTGCATTATGCCTATATGAGTACTGGTGATGATGTCCAAGTACATCATCTGGGAAGGCTTTGCTGCTGTGGCTTTGGGGCTACATTGGAGCGGCATCGTGGTTATGTTATGTGAGGTTATGTTACGGCTCCGTTACAGTTATGTTGCGGCTGCTGCTACGGCTGCTGTATCAGCCAGGAAAGAGGCTGTGTTATGGCTGCCCTGCCAGCCAGGAGAGAATAAACGTGTCTGCAGTTCCTATGGCTCCTCGGATCTTCTTCCAGCCTCTTAGCTTGAGCCTTGCCTTCCCTGGGTTCAGCAAACAATGAAAATAGTGTGAACAGCAAGACAACTGGCGTCACGAACAGGATCAGCAATACAGTATGTAAGAGGCCTTGGATTCCCAGTGAGGGGTTGAGCAAAGGGACCAAGAACTTTGAATAAATCTTTAATTGTCCTAACTGCTATCTCCAATTAATTGCTGATCAGTGTAATTTTTGTCTTCCCTTAAAAAAAAAATCTCCAAATTATAGTGGACTTCTTAGGGGTCTTTAATGCTAGAGTGCCGTGGCAGGGGGTGGGGCGTGGCAGTGCCTTTTGCCCATGAACTTTAGTACAGAACTAAAACTTTAGTTTGTCTCCCACTTATATCCATTTTATTCATCTCATTTCTTAATAACCATCTAAAAATTTCCATTCTGCTGTATGATTTCCATGACTCTTTCTTTTCCAATTCCTCTTTGTTCCATCTCTTTCAATATTAGCTTTATTTACCTTATTTCTTAATAATTCTTTAAAAATATCCTCCTTATTGGGAAGAGTCCCTTGACTTTCTCATTGGCTTCCTCTCATTCTCTTGTTAATTAATCTAATGTTTTTATTAACATCTGTAAGACCCATGAGGGGAAGCTGAGACTGCAAATTCAATAACACTTCCAAAACCATGTTTTTTAATTAAACGGTTCTTAGTTTTAGTTGTTATATTTCTTTGTATTCATCTTTTAATTTAATATTTCCATAGGTACCCATAAACCTGTTGCAAGAACAGGGACCCTTTCCAGGGTCCAAGAATAGGCTTTTATCTATCATTCAGGAATGAATTTTCAAGGGAGACAGACATGCTGACAAAGCAAAAGACTTTATTGGAAAGGGGTACTTGGGAGGGGAGCAGAGGGGTAAGAGAACCCAGGAAAATTACTCTGCTACATGGCTTGCAGTCACGCGTTTTATGGTATTAGGGTTAGTTTCAGGGTTATTGCTGGTCAATCATTCTAACTCAGGTTCCTTACTGGTGACGTGAGCATCACTCAGCCAAGATGGATTCCAGCAAGAATGATTCTGGGGAGGTTGGTAAGACATGAACTGGTGTCTCCTCTCTGCTTTTGACCTTTCCCAAATTCTTCTGGTTCATAGTAGCTTATTACGTTTTCATTCGCTACCAGACTCTCCTGTTGTAAGATAACTCATGCAAATGGTTACTATAGGTTCTGGCTGGAGTAGGCTATTTTGATCAGTGGTTCCCCCAGCAAAACAGCTTTTTTATGACGTGGTGGTTTAGTTGCTAAGTCATGTCTACCCCAGGGACTGAAGACTGCCAGGCTCCTCTGTCCATGGGATTTCCCAGGCAAAAATTACTGTAGTGGGTTGCCATTTCCTTCTCCAAGTGATGTTCCCTGACCCAGAAATGAACCTAGGTCTCCTGAATTACAGGCAGATACTTTACTGACTGAGCTACAATGAGAGTTATCTAAAAATTCAGCAATTTAAAAGTGTTTCCAATTTAAAAGATCCAACATCTGGCCATTAATGAGTAGAATCTTAATAGCAATTACAACCAATAAACCATTTTATGAATTAACTATGAATGGAAGGGATTTACCATGAAAGAGCATAAAACTGAGTAACTCACCAAAGCAGCTAAAGCCCCCACATTAAATACTATACTATCTTTAGTTAAAAACAGAAAGGGATATTGGGAATAGTGATTTGGGGCTTCCAAGGGGAGGAAGACAACTCACATGTGGATGGAAAAGCAAATGTTTGGTAATCAAATGTCTTCTGGGCCATACAGAGATAATGGGACATTATCTGAGTGAATTCTGATCTCTAGGTTCTGCTGAGTTTCTCCCATCATACCTATCTCATACTGTTTGTATGTCTCTGGGGACAGCACTATTCCAGAAATAGGCTTTTTAAAATCTAAATACTTTAGGTGGCTAGAAGTGAAGTGAAAATTGCTCAGTCATGTCCGACTCTTTGCGACCCCATGGACTATACAACCCATGGAATTCTCCAGGCCAGAATAGTGGAATGGGTTGCCTTTCCCTTCTCCAGGGCATCTTCCCAACCCAGAGATTGAACCCAGGTCTCCTGAATTGCAGGTGGATTCTTCACCAGCTTAGCCACAAGGGAAGCCCTTAGGTAGTTAGTTCAGTTCAGTTCAGTCGCTCAGTCGTGTCCGACTCTTTGCGACCCCATGAATCGCAGCACACCAGGCCTCCCTGTTCATCACCATCTCTCGGAGTTCACTCAGACTCACGTCCATCGAGTCCATGATGCCATCCAGCCATCTCATCCTTGGTCATCCCTTTCTCCTCCTGCCCCCAATCTCTCCCAGCATCAGAGTCTTTCCCAATGAGTCAACTCTTCACATGAGGTGGCCAAAGTACTGGAGTTTCAGCTTTAGCATCATTCCTTCCAAGGAAATCCCAGGGTTGATCTCCTTCAGAATGGACTGGTTGGATCTCCTTGCAGTCCAAGGGACTCTCAAGAGTCTTCTCCAACACCACAGTTCAAAAGCATCAATTCTTCGGCGCTCAGCTTTTTTCACAGTCCAACTCTCACATCCACACATGACCACAGGAAAAACCATAGCCTTGACTAGACGGACCTTAGTCGGCAAAGTAATGTCTCTGCTTTTGAATATACTATCCAGATTGGTCATAAATTTTCTTCCAAGGAGTAAGCGTCTTTTAATTTCATGGCTG
>SJYX01002864.1:0-55806 GCA_006410675.1 Oreotragus oreotragus | reverse complement strand
CGTACTCCTTTTCCTATTTGATACCAGTCTGTTGTTCCATGTCCAGTTCTAACTGTTGCTTCCTGACCTGCATACAGATTTCTCAAGATCTGGTATTCCCATCTCTTTCAGAATTTTCCACAGTTTATTGTGATCCACACAGTCAAAGGCTTTGGCATAGTCAATAAAGCAGAAATAGATGTTTTTCTGGAACTCTCTTGCTTTTTCCATGATCCAGCAGATGTTGGAAATTTGATCCCTGGTTCCTCTGCCTTTTCTAAAACCAGCTTGAACATCAGGGAGTTCACGGCTCACGTATTGCTGAAGCCTGGCTTGGAGAATTTTGAGCATTACTTTACTAGCATGTCAGATGAGTGCAATTGTGTGGCAGTTTGAGCATTTTTTGGCATTGCCTTTCTTTGGAATTGGACTGAAAACTGACCTTTTGCAGTCTTGTGGCCACTGCTGAGTTTTCCAAATTTGCTGGCATATTGAATGCAGCACTTTCACAGCATCATCTTTCAGGATTTGAAATAGCTCAATTGGAATTCCATCACCTCTACTAGCTTTGTTTGTAGTGATGTTTTCTAAGGCGCACTTGACTTCACATTCCAAGATGTCTGGTTAAGGAAGAGGTAAATATAAAAACTCCCAGAGTTTTGTTTCTTAAAATAATCAGTCTAAATTAACCCTATGCCAAATAGACTTATTTAGGGATGGCATATTTTGCTTCTCTACATATGTATAGAGGATGCTTCCCAGAATCATAGATTCCTCTTGTGGAAATAAAGATTAGAGAACTGTCTCTACAGATCCCTTCAGATATCATTTACATGTCATCTGCACAGGGAAACCTTATGCTTGCAAGAGCTCATCAGCTTATTAACAGCTTAGCATGTTTGTGCTATTGTTTGTTGTTTCAAAACAGTTGACCAAGTCATCTTTATCCAGGAAGGAACAAGATGTTTCTCTACTTTACCTCCAGATAGAGGTATTTTTAAATTGGTTCCACCATTGGATCCTTTCAAAAACAGCAGATCTAGTGATATCAGTGGTGTCTACACTCTGTATAAGCTTCCTAGAGGTGGCAGTCATACAGGAAAATGTTATTTGATATCTACCATGGCTATCAAGTTCTACATAACTTGCACACATAGAAAACAGAAGGCAGGGGGGATCTTTGGGAGATTTTTACGGGACTAATGGCCTGGCAACCCACTCCAGTGTTCTTGCCTGGAGAATCCCAGGGATGGGGGAGCCTGGTGGGCTGCTGTCTATGGGGTCGCACAGAGTCGGACACGACTGAAGCGACTTAGCAGCAGCAGCAGCAGCAGCAATGGCCTCTAAAAGCAGATAATGATGAACAAGCATCATAACAATTGTCACCAATTTAAATTTGACTCAGAGCTGTGAAAAGCACAATTGCATCTTCAAGTAAAGCAGAGCCCACACCTAGAGACTTCCAGGAAACTTTATAAGCAAGTAAATCTAGCCAGGATCGGTGGCCTCACTCACAAAATGTTGACATGATCACATTGTGAAATTGGGGCACCTCACTACATAAAGTGTGTCACCTCACTACATAAAGAAGCAACATGATACCTGAGGTAAGGTACACAGAGAGAAAGTACAGTGGTTGACAACCTGGTCTTTGCTATAAGAGTGACTTGGTCTGAATCTTCACCCTACCATGATCCCCTATATGACTTAGCAAATGATATAATTTCTTTAATCTTCAATTTCCTCATCAAGATCATAGTAATAGAAACTATCTCACTGATGGGTTTGCAGAGATTAAAAGAAATAATGCATACAAAGTACTTTATACAACACCAGCCGTATTAGCTACACAGAACTGCTATTATTATTGTTCTTAAACACTGGATTTGGCACCTCCAATATGTCTTATTCATGCTGTGTGACTATGATGTTATGATACGTGTCTGATGAGTGTTTGTCAAATGGAAATTGTTTGAAATTTAGATAGCTTAGATACGAAATCCAGTGGTTCCATGGTGGTCTGAATGATGACCTTGTAAATTTAATTTTACAAACACTATAATTGGGGGATTAGGGATGAGAGTCCATGAAGCTCACTGGGTGCAATGACTCTTCCAAATCTGCAGGTATTGGTGTGGCCAGTGGCAAATGAGGGGGAATATGTTAAGATGTCAGAGGAGGGAATAACTGTGGTTATTCAGTGAAATTTCCACAGCTCAGATGTCTCCAGCCACTGGGTCAGATGTGTGTGTGTGTGTGTGTGTGTGAGAGAGAGAGAGAGAGAGAGAGAGAGAGAAGAGAGGAGGGAGGGAGAAAGTGAGAACTCTGTTCTATTTTGGACCAATCAGATAATCTTGGGGTCTTGACTTCATTAGGTTTATTGAACAATGTTGTTACCACAGTTTGGATACAGTCTACTGAAACCCATTCTAATTCTCACAAGACTTTTCATTAACTTCTTTCCCCCTTGGACATGACAGTTAAGATGTCAAAAGTCTGTATCCAGCTGCCAGAGTGAATTTCTTATTACTGCCTCCTAAGATGTTGGCAAATAAAAGCACACATGACACTTTTCAGTAATAACCTTTGCATCTATTTCATTGATGTGAAATTTTAAAAAAAGATAAGAAGAAACAACAAACTTATGAGATTAAATAATGATTTTCTCATTTTTATATCCCATACTTCTTATTTTTATAGTATCAATATAGGCTGGATGAAATAACTCTCTTGCAAATTTCTCCTGGGGAATAAAATTTTCTGACCATCCAGGAAAATAATTATCAGGAACACAACTACTAATCAACAATTATACAGAATATTGATCACGCTATTCTCATCTTTCATCTAGGCCAAAATATATAACCAATGGTGGATAAATCATGCTTACCCTATTCTCTTTACTTGACATAAAACTCTGCAGTCAAAACTCTCACTCTAGTCCTGGCAACACAGATGCCCATGTTTCAATCTTAACTAGTTAGTTAACAAAGCAGAAGACAATTTAAGACAAGTCTCTGGCCACGGAGGATCAGATTTAGCTCTTCCCTTGTAAATACATTGCCTCCTTTAATTATTCCCTCAAACAGACCCAGAAAAGGAACAGTTTTTGTTTGTGAAGGCAAATACAAAAATGAGGACCAGTGAGGTCTAAAGTCGGAGAAGGCAATGGCAACCCACTCCAGTACTCTGGCCTGGAAAATCCCAAGGGTGGAGGAGCCTGGTAGGCTGCAGTCCATGGGGTCACTAAGAGTCAGACACGACTGAGTGACTTCACTTTCACTTTTCACTTTCCTGCATTGGAGAAGGAAATGGCAACCCACTCCAGTGTTCTCACCTGGAGAATCCCAGGGACAGGGGAGCTTGGTGGGCTGCCGTCTATGCGGTTGCACAGAGTTGGACACGACTGGAGTGACTTAGCAGCAGCAGCAGAAGTAGAGGTCTAAAATGTATCTGAGATAGAGTGAGCAGAGTTCAAAAGTGAGTTACAAGTGAATTTTTCTGTGTAATGACAGAAGTACCAGGGAATTCATAGGTCTAATCAGTAACACTTTAGATCTACAGATGTCCTGCCTATTTTGGAGTGTATGTGAACTTTGTAAGATACTTGATTTTTATTACTACCACCATTGATATAGTCACTGCTCTTCTTTCATGAAATTTATCAAACTATGGCTATTTGTGTTTTTATTTTATTTCCACATTGGGTTCTGTGACAAAGATGATGTTCCTCACATCCATTCTTCCAAGGAAGACAGATTTTTCACAATAAACCATTACTGAGTAAATAATAATGTCATACTTGGTCCTGATGTCAATGTATGCCAAAACCAGTAGAGTACTGTAAAGTAAAATAAAATAAAATAAAATTTTAGCAGGGATTTTACAAATGATGTTAGCAAAATTTTAAAACTGACCTAGCTATTTAAGGCATTAATTTCTAATAAGTAACATTGGAATTTGGAATGAGTGAATAACAAGTACCCAATTCTGAGCAGGAAGAAAAGATGCTTTTGGAAACCTGATGAAACATACAAGGCCCAGAAATTTGTTGGATTGTGGCTCCACCTGGCCATAGGACTGATGGAAAGTTAAGTACAGTGGCTAGTGTCATTGTATGAAACTTTCTCAGAGTTTATATCTAAATCGTAGCTGACTTTGGAAAAACAAATAAGAACGAAGAGGGTAACTGACTGGAAGAAATGTGTGGGGACATAAATTAGATCCATAAGATCTTTTTGGGGAAAAATGTACACAGGGTCATTTTTGGTACTCAATAAGAGTGAGCAAAGTTCTGTTTGGAACATTTGGGAAATAAGTGGAGTTATCAGAGATGATGATAAAACCCTTTTACAAGAGTGACGCTTTGTATAAGCCACAAGGGATCCATTGTGACCACCTTGCTTCTTTGTCCTTGTTGTAGACAATCCTTGTCCCAACTGGTGTTGTCTGGAAATGCCACAGAGGTTTAGTGGCTTCATAAGACATCTAATTTTTTCCATCTTTATCAAGATGGACAAAGATGTTTGATTTCCTTAGACAACCTTAGACAAACACATACTTAAATATCTTTACCTAATCATCTTATTCTATTCTAAAATCAACCATGAGACTGCTCTCTGTGAAGCCATAATTGTTTAATTCTTGAGATGTTCTACCATGAATCCCCCTCTTGATCTGCTTTTTCTGGTCTGCTTTTCACAAACAAAAACCATCTATTCAACTAGACCTTTAACAAACTTTGCAAATTTGTAAAAATGCAAACACACAGACACACACACACACACAAACGTGCAGGTGTGATTTACCATGTCTTCCCTCTCTAACTCTTCTAAGTTTCCCAGTAAATTTAGGTTTGCTCAGATCTGAGAATTTTGCCAACTTGCCTGAGGTGGGCCCTGTACCCTCCCTGTAGCAGTCCAGATCTTGTAGGGTCCATCTCTGTTTACAATACAGAGAGTTGAAATACAGAGTGTTACCAGGCCACGGCACCCCATGGAACCCACATTTCACATATTACCTCTCATTAGAATTCCAGAAGCTGTGCCCACACCTATGCTTTGATGTCACTCTTCTCACTGTGGGCACCCACTTTGAGTGCTCATACTAGGCCAGTCTCTCCAGCAACATATCCTCTTGCTGCTGACAGACTCCTTGGGCCAAATTCAATCAATTTGCAACTGTTCCCTCACCTTAAATGTTTTTTTGAGAATGGTGAATATACACTTTATTCAGTCCTTTAAAAATTAGACCTAAGATTCCTTCTTGACCATCAAAGTAGAGAACCCTTTTTTCTTTAAAGCCAATCCTCCTTCTTTTCTTTTCTTCAGTTTTCTAATAATGCTTGATCTACACTGAAGTTCCTCCCTGGGACAGTCATCAGTGAAAAGCTCTAAATGTTTTCCTCCCTCCAGGCCACTGGTAAGACTGCACTTCCATGGCCCCTTTGAAGCTGAACATGTTCATTTGACATTTTGGCCAATAAGATTTGGAGAGTCAGTGCACATTCACTTTGCTCCTCACTCCTGTATTGGTAATTATGACAACACAGAAATCGAATATCCTTCAAACTAATTCTCTCTTTGGGTATATTCAGAATAAAGTCACTCAGTTGACACATGATGGACAAATAACAGGAGTAAGAAATAAATTCTGTGTTCCTGAGATTTTGGGGTGATTTATTATCTTTGCATAACCAAGTTCAACCCGGCTGATACATTCTCTAAATTCTTCATGTCTTAGCTTGCATTGTTAAGAAACTTATCCTCATGCTCCGTCATGTTTGACTCTTTGTGACCCCATCAACTATAGCCCACCAGGCTCCTATCTCCATGGAATTCTCCAGGGAAGAATACTGGAGTGGGTCCTTTGCCAGAGAATCTTCCCAACCCAGCGATCAAACCAGCATCTCCTGCATCTTCTGTGTAAGCAGGTAGATTCTTTACCATTCAGCCATCTGGACAACTCAGAGAAAAAAACCCAAACTCAAAGGTTTTTTTTTAAACCTTTTATATATTTGAAAGAGGGCTCAGTTCAGTTCAGTTAAGTTGCTCAGTCATGTTCGACTCTTTGCGACCCCATGAATCGCAGCACGCCAGGCCTCCCTGTCCATCANTGAGCTCCCATAGAGCAGTGGTTCTCGGCAGGGGGACGTGGGCAGGGGGGACACTATTTTGCCCCCCCGCCAGATGTTTGGCAATGTCTGCAGATATTTGTGTTTCAGCTGGGAGTGCCGTCTGCTACTGACATCGAGTAGGTAGACACCAAGGATGCTGCTACCTAAACAACCTACCACGGGCAGGTAGCCCTCCAAACAAGAATCATCTAGGCCAGCACCATCAATAGCACTAGAGTTGTAGGGTTACAAACTCGGGAAATTAAATGATCATCATATTCAGAAAGTTGGGGAAGCCACTTCCTAAAATAGTTACCATCTTTCCTATTCCTAGACAGGCAGTTTGGGTGCTTCACCTCCTAAAAGGGAAGCAGAAAGCAAATGGGCTTATTTCTTCCTTTATTTCTCCCTTTCTCCCCCTATTTCTTTCTTCCTGTCATCTAAACCCACAGAATGATCAATGGTAGGGGCAGGATGGATAAGCCCTGGTCCCTCCCTGCCTTCACCTAGTGAAGGAGGCAGAAAAGCAACAGTGATCAGTGCTCTGGATGTAGCAAGACGTGATGTGGCTTGCGAAAGCCCACAGATTCTTTCAAAGACCCATGAGGTATCAAATCTTCCTTTAATCAGCAGATTTACCAAGGAGCTTTCACTGGCAAGTTTTTAAACAGATGAATTCAACTAGAAAAGCTCAGTTCCACTGAGAAGATGTTTTTCCATCTACCAAAATGATGAAAGTCGTTTCTCAGCCATGAAGAGCAGCTTCATCTTTCTGAAGGAACATATGATCAAATGCAGCTCCAGGGAAATCAACAGTATTCCAAGGATTGCTGGGTGCTCAGTTCATCCTGGCATCTTTTTGTGGGAAAAGGTGAGTAAGGAAGGTCCAAAGGTCAGAGCTGTGACTGTACCATGGGCACCACTGCTTTCTAGGATACTCTGGGAGGTATCCAAGGGAACCATACAATTTTTCTGCCAAACCAAGGCACTTCTGAGAGCGAGTTACACCAGGACACAGTACAAACCAGGATCAGTGTTCACCGAAGCCATGACTGCTATGCTGGGGTGGCGCTTTTGAATGTCTGATGGAAGACGATGCCCACAGGAACCTCGGAATAGCCTTGGGCTCTGAACAAAAGTGTGACTTCCACTTTCTTAGTCAACTAACAATCAGCGATGGGCAAAAGGAAAGAAATATGATATTCAGGAGAAAGTTGACACAGTCAAATCTGGAAAATCCAAACATACTCTGTGAATCTAAAGTATGAGGTTCCCACCGGTGTGGTCCAGATAAACATAGTCTTTCCTCTGGAGTGTGTAAAAGGCAACAAAAACTGTGAAACAGCTTCTAGTCTATCAATTTCGATGGTATACTGATCCTCGTAACATACCGACCCTCCAATAAGCGCAAGTGCATTTCTGATACTTGCAGTCAAGGCAAGCCCTCTGCTAAAAAGTCATGTGACTTGGCAAGTTTGGTGTGCTTAACCATACTCTGGCCCACTCTGTCCCATATGAGGCAAGGGTCAGTCTCAGTAACTCTCCCCTTTCAAGTCACATGACCAGCAAGGTGGATAGGCTCCTGGGCATTTGAATGAAGCCAAAATGTTCTAGGGCTTCCCAGGTGGCTCAGTGGTAAAGAATCTGCCTGCCAAGTAGGAGACCCAGGTTCGATACCTGGGTCCGGAAGATTCCCTGGAGCAGGCAATGGTAATCCACTCCAGCATTCTTACCTGGGAAATCCCATGGACAGAGGAGCCCGGCAGGCTGCAGACCATGGGGTTGCAAAGTCAGACACAATTTAGTGACTAAAATCACCCATCAACTAAGATGTTCTACACTAAAATCTAGAGACTCCCAGAAAACAGGATACCTTATGCTTTGGGAAACAAAAATATTCCCAGGATCAGTAAAGTCAAGTTTGCCTTTCTTCTAACCTATAAACAAGGTAACCTCTTAAGAAAACATTATCATTTTATAGGAAGCTTGTGAATCAAAAACCAAACCATAAACATGTCATAACGCTTAGGGCACGAGAACGAAGACTGCACGTGAGGGCTGCCCCTCCAAGCGGACCCAGGAGACCCCAGGGAGAGCTGGGCGCACAGCAATCCTGGCACCACCACGTCACCTCCCTTGCTTTATCAGAAGCAAGGTTAAAAAAATCATCATCGTCGTCGTCATCCTGGGAAAGATGAAACAACCTTCACCAAAGTCAGAAGGCTCAATTATTCAACTTCCATTTGACCCCAGTGTCCTAGATTTGATCAAGAGAGAGACTTAAAAGAAGCAAGGTTAAAAAAATCATCATCGTCGTCGTCATCCTGGGAAAGATGAAACAACCTTCACCAAAGTCAGAAGGCTCAATTATTCAACTTCCATTTGACCCCAGTGTCCTAGATTTGATCAAGAGAGAGACTTAAAACTGGCAACTGCCACCCATCCTGAAAACAGGGAACAGAGGCCCCATTTCATCCTTAAGAACCAAGGGAGTCGCTACAGGCAAGCTCACCACACATGAAGGCAGAGGTTCCAGAAATAAGGACACATACAGAAAAACTAAAGCACAGACAAGCAAGCCTGGGGTCAATCCACATACAATCCGATGGACCGATGTTAAAGACTCGGGGGTAAAAGGGAATAGTGGTAGCTTCGTGTATTTCCTGTGTCATGTCAAAGTATCCTAGTATGTTTTTTGGTAAGCCTGCCTGGTATGAGAGAGAAATGCCATGAAGAAAATGTCTCTTCATTTTTCAAAAAGGTCTGGATAAAATGAAGATATGTAAGCTGGATATGGAGGAGGAAGTGGCAACCCACTCCAGTGCTCTTGCCTGGAGAATCCCAGGGACGGAGGAGCCTGGTGGGCTGCCATCCATGGGGTCGCACAGAGTCGGACACGACTGAAGCGACTTGCAGCAGCAGCAGCAAGCTGGATGACACAGTTATGGGTGGTTGTTCTTAGTCACTCAGTCATGCCACTGCATGGACGGCAGCCCTTGACTCCTCTGTCCAGGGAATTTCCCAGGCAAGGATACTGGAGTGGATTGCCATTTCCTCCTCCAGGGGATCCTCCTGACCCAGGGATTAAACTCGTGTCTTCTGTGTCTCCAGGCTGGCAGGCAGATTCTTTATTACTGAGCCACCCAGGAAGCCCATCACAGGTAAGGGCAGTGACAATTATTTGAAATACCATCGTCAAATAATAATAATTATTGAACTGCTATAACCTGAAGGAATGGCCTTGTGTCATTATTCTTTTTTAACTGACTGCTTAATCACTTAGAAGAAGTCTGAGACTATGCTTGTCAATTTTGTAGATGACACGAAGTCAGATGAAAGATAATATTCAAAAGAATATGAATGTAGAAGACTGCGTGGACAGCAATGCGATGACATTTTCATAGAGATAGATAAGAGCCCCGCATTTAAGTATAGTTATCAGTTGTACCAAAAGAAATGCTGGAGACAGTATTGTAACAGTGGGAGTCAGAAGTAACACAGTTGTTTAAAAAGAAAAGCAAATTCAATTCATGGCTGCATCACAAAAATTAAATAACCAGATCAAGGGAAGAGACAGTCTACTAGGTGACACCCAAGTTGAAACCACATCTAGAGAACGGAGGTAAACCCTGGGAGCAGCTTTTCAAGAGGAAATTGACTATCTAGAGAAAGCCCAGGATGGTTAAGAGTACAGAAATCATACCATCTGAGAAACTGATGACAAAACTGGGAAAGTCTGGCCTAAAGAACACTCTCTGGGGATATGATGGCTTTCTTCAAGTACTGAAAGGTTATTCTGGGAGCACAGGGAACTATATGCAATAGCCTGTGATAAACCACAATGGAAAAGAATATGAAGAAAAAAATATATATATGTATAACTGAGTCACTTTGCTGTACAACAGAAATTAACACAACATTGTAAATCAACTATACTTGAATTAAAAAAAAAAAAAAAAAAGACTTATCCTGGGAACATCCCCTGAAAGAGTTCAGGTTTGCCAATGACCTTCTAGAATGTAAATGCAACACTCCAGGCCCAGGTGGATAATGAGAAAGCAAAGGAAACACAACCTCTGTGACGTGCACTCTGTCGACACAGCCTAAGGCGGAATGGGGCTTTTGGCAACAGCTGACTCACAACGATTTAGATTTCTCACGTGAACCAAGTGAACAGCTTTCAGTCTCAGCAGGTAGCACCACTGGTCGGTCACCACATTATACATTTCTGTGCTCAGCGTCCACTTCCATCCACTAGAATGTAAGTTTCACGAATGCAGGTGTTCTGGGCTGTTCCCAGCTGAGTATTCCACACCTCGCACAAGGCCTGGGCCCTAGCAGACATTCAGTTAATACATACTGAATAAATGAAGAACCGTTAAACCACCACCAACAAAAAAAGCTATAACGGGGACAGAAGATAAAGGGCAAGACAGCTCCAAGAGAACAAACAACCACGCTAAGTTACAGGAAGGAACTTTCAATCCAAGAAAAACCTCCCGAATCATTAGGACTGGTCCACAACAGAACAAGCTGCTCCTTCAAGGTAAAGTTTTGTTCTCTATAACTGCAAATATTACACTAGATGTCTATTCATCTATTAAACTAGATGAATAGGCAGTGAACTGGGTAACCTCAAATACTTCTGAGACTTGATGATTCTTCACAGAAACAAGTTACACGGCATCAGTGAGGATGACTGGGATGTCCCCTTTAACATCTGGGCTGGACAATTTCCAGCCACTCCACCTGATCCACCCTCCACCTGGTCCTGTCCTGCTCTGAGCTGGGGGATGCTAACTTAAGACTACATCCTGTGTCACAGCTGGTTTTCTGGCTTTGGGATGAGTTTGGTCAATGGGGATAAGAGAGAGAGAAGTCGGAGGGCAAAGGACTGAACCTCTGGCTGCAGGCCTATGCGTCCCTTGACCAGAGTCCTCAGCTCCTGCAAGGCATCCATCGCGACACAGCCATCCCCCCTGGGGTTTGGGAATATTCCGTCCTCTTTCCTCTTCAGGTGCAGGCACTTGCCCAACACTCCTACTCATTCCTATATGCTCGCTCTTTGGGTAAGCAGTCTTTTGATTCAGTGTCCCTCAGATTATCCAACTGGAGTGTGCCACTTGCTTCCCACCAAGCCCTGACCCACGTACCAGCTAGGTGGGGACTTACCCAGTGTCTGTCTGAATGCTCCCAGGGACCAGCAGGTTTTGGAGGGCTCTGGCGCCCAGCTCTAATTGTCAGACATGCCTCTTTTCTATTCGGCCAACTCCATCATTCCCCTTCGCTCATTTTAGTGCAGCTATGATAACACTAGGCTTTTCACAGCTTTGAATCCAGCTTTCAAAACCAGTCACGACACCAGGAAGGCAAGTGCAGCCTGAAACAGTTTGTAGCCTGTCTCATGTCTCAGCAGAACTGCTTAAGCAGCTCGATTTCCTGCGCACTCTGTAACAGCAGCTTCCCTGTTTAGCAAGGACTGTAGCTTCACAGTCAATCATCCCTTCAGAAAAAGGAAGCCGTGGCAGGCTGTCACACAGCGGTATCGAACTTGGGACACCAACAGCCGTTAACAGGAAGTCATGTATATATTATGTTCTTCCTCCTAAAACAAGTTTATGAAAACAAGCAAACACCACCAAACTTCTGCATCTCTTTTTATGGAGGCTGCCTTTCTGTGGGAACCAGAATAATAGAATGTTTTCACCCTGCGTTGATTTTTGTCTTATAAAGAATGTCTCCAGTAGGGAAATAGTGTCTTTTCTTACTGCTAATGGAGTAGTACAAAATGAATGAAAACATTTGGTAAGAACCAGAATTTCTTTTCACAGCCTAGGGTCACAGCAATCATTAAGCAAACAAAACATCAGGTGGGAAAACAGCACATAAACCTAGATGGATTTAGACAAAAGAAGATAAAGACTGCTTTTTAAGTTATTAAATAAAGAGGGGAGAAGGCAATGGCAACCCACTCCAGTACTCTTGCCTGGAAAATCCCATGGACAGAGGAGCCTGGTAGGCTGTAGTCCACGGGAACAAAATCTTGAGAACTGTCCAAAATATGAAGAAAAACCTTCATAGGAATCTAATGCCAAAAACGATGACTTGCATCTCATAATTATTTTTAATTGTCCATATTTATAGAAATTTGGCATCTGTGGCAACTTCTGGGTGTTCATCGGAAGGACTGATGCTGAAGCTGAAACTCCAATACTTTGGCCACCTCATGTGAAGAGTTGACTCGCTGGAAAAGACCCTGATGCTGGGAGGGATTGGTGGTAGGGATTGGTGGCAGGAGGAGAAGGGGATGACAGAGGATGAGATGGCTGGATGGCATCACCGACCCAATGGACATGAGTTTGGGTAAACTCTGGGAGTTGGTCATGGACAGGGAGGCCTGGCGTGCCGCGATTCATGGGGTCGCAAAGAGTCAGACACGACTGAGTGACTGAACTGAACTGAAGACAGGTAGAAGTGGAGAAGATAAAAATGAAAGCCATGGGACTTCTCTGGTAGTACAGTGGATGGGAATCCACCTGCCACTGCAGGAGGCATCAGATCAATCCCTGGTCAGGGAAGATTCCACAGGCAGTGCAGCAACTAAGCCCGTGAGCCTCAACTACTGAAGCCCGTGTGTAGAGCCCACGCCCGGCAACAAAGGCCCAGCACAGTCAAAAATAAACAAATAAAAGAACTATAAGATTTATACGAAGAAAATATGAAAAAAAGTTTACAAAATACAAGTCTTAAAAAAAAAATGAAAGCCTTAAAACTTTCATTATAATTCCTCCTGCAGCAAGTTTTCAAACTGCTCAAATGTCCAAGTTTTGGACAATCATAGGATGATGGGGTAACATCATCTATTCCGAAAACAGTACAGACCTATTTGGGGGAGTGTGGGGAACCACTGTTATAGAAAAAACAGAAGCTAAGTGAATCCTAAGAGTTTAGGTACGTACTTCTTCCAACAGCGTGCAGCTGTCCTGTTCTGCCTGGGGCTCCCTTTCTCTGACCTTTGACCATGTAATGTAATTGGCACTAGAATACGACATTCTTTGCCCACACTGGCGGGAACTTCTGTTTCGCCTTTTTTTTTCCTTCAAAAAACCAGAACCTACCAGTAACATCTTTCTTCCTGTTCAAAGTCCTGTGGATGGAGCTGAAAACACTAGTCTAGAAGCAGAGTCCCTCCCCTGTTACACCCGAGGGGAGCCTCTGTCAATGGCCTCATCATCAGAACTTAGATCCTCCTCAGAACTGGCTCAGTCGGTTAAGAATCCACCTGCAAAGCAGGAGACCCAGGTTCGATCCCTGGGTTGGGAAGATCCCCTGGAGAAGGAATGGCAACCCACTCCAGTATTCATGCCTGGAGGATTCCATGGACAGAAGCACCTGGCAGGCTGCAGTCCATGGGGTCGCGGAGAGTCATACGGGTCTGAGCAACAATCCCCTGAGATAGTGTCAGTCTAAATATAGCTTCAGAAAAGCTGAAAGATGTGCCCTCAAGCCCTTGCACTTAGGGGCAAATTTATGACAGCCTGTTTTATTGAGGCCTCAGTGGTAACTGGTTCCTAGAACTTACTCCTCTGGGAGGGAAGAGAAAAAAAGCATACATTTAAGGGCATATCCAAATATAATATCTAATATCAAAGTGAAAAGCAAGTGCTCTGGGCCTCTCCTGTAAAGAGACACGCTCCAAACATTCTCCTCACTGGACCACCATCTCACTCTTGCTCTCTCCCCTTTCAACTTGGGGCTTCTAAGTATATGTATAAACTATAGAATTTCCTTTCTAGAGACAGTGAAGATTTCCCCAGTCCTGCTACCAGACCCTGGATTCAGTCCAACAAACATGTATTGAGTTCCAGTTATGTGCTAGACACTGGGTCACTGTGCTAATAATGAGAATACAGGTTTTTCCAAACATGTAGGTATCCTCCTTCATTCTTGGTTCAGTTTTTTGGCATCCTGACTAGAAAGAGTAATTATCAATTATGGCCTTAGTCTTAGGACACTCAAGTGCTCTCCATTCACTAATTTAAAAACTGGTATCAGTCACTCAGCCGTGTCCAATTCTTTGTAATCCCATAGACCGCAGCCCACCAGGATCCTCTGTCTTTGGAATTCTCCAGGCAAGAATACTGCAGTGGGTTACTGGGATCTTCCCAATCCAGGGATTAAACCCGGGTCTCCTGCATCGCAGGCAGATTCTTTACCATCTGAACTAGCAGGAAAGCCCATATTTACTGACTTTTGGCTAGTTGCAAGGCTATTTCTAATAGCAACAGAAATGTTCTTTTCTCAGGCACTAAAATTTGAAATGAGGGAAAGTGTAACCATGCGGGTCCCAAAGAGTCGGACACAACTGAGCGACTAAACTGAAGTAACCAAAAGCACAAGCTGAAACTATGGCACAAAGAACTGTGACAATTTGAATGAAGAGAGATTACTTATCACTCAAGGGGTCAAGGAAAAAAAATTCTAAAAGGAAGTAGCTTTTTTTTTCATTTTTTTTTAAATTGGAGGAAAATGGCTTTACAATGATGTGTTGGTTTCTACCATGTAACTATAAATCAGCCATAATTATACATATATCACCTTCCTCTTGACCTCCCTGCCCTCCCTCCATCCCACCCCTCTAAGTCATCACAGAGCGCTAAGCTGGGCTCCCTGTGTTATTCAGCAACTTCTCACCAGCTATCTATATTACACATGGCAGTGTCTGAAACTACCCCCTGACCCAGCAATCCCACTACTGGGAATATACCCTGAGAAAACCATAACTGAAAAAGACACATGTACCCCAATGTTCACAGCAGCGCTACTTACAACAGCTAGAACATGGAATCAACCTAGATGTCCAACAACAGACGAATGGGTAAAGAGGGCGTGGTACATATACACAATGGAATATTACTCAGCCAAAAAAGGAATGAATTTGAGTCAGTTTGAATGAGGTGGATGAATGAAGAAACTGTTATACAGAGTGAAGTTAAGTCAGAAAGAGAAAAATACTGTATATTAATGCATATGTATGGAATCTAGAAAATGGTAGTAATGAACCTATGTGCAGGGGAGGTGTGGAGGCACAGACATCAAGGACAGACTTCTGGACACGAGGAAGTGGCACTGGAGCCAGTCTTCAAACCAAGAAACAGCACAGTGAAAACCCAGCCACGAAAAGGGCAGGATGTGAACAGAGGGAGGGAAGAGAGAACAGCCTTGGGTAATTGCAGAGGGTCTCCAGGATCACAACATTTTTAATTAAAAAGTAAATTTAATCCACTTTGGATAAGCCAATTGTGATATAGCTATACAATGGAAGATTATTTGGCCGTAACAAGGCGTAATGTTCTGATATATGCCAACAACAGGGCTGAACTTCAAAAACATTGAAGTGAAGTCATTCAGTCGAGTCCGACTCTTTGCGACCCCATAGACTGTAGCCTACCAGGCTCCCCTGTCCATGGGATTTTCCAGGCAATAGTCCTGGAGTGGATTGCCATTTCCTTCTCCAGGGGATCTTCCCAACCCAGGGATCGAACCCAGGTCTCCCACATTGTAGACAGACGCTTTACCGTCTGAGTGAAAGAAGCCAGATACTACAAGCGGCCACATATATAATTCCACTATAAGTAACAGCCAGAACAGGCAAATCCATATAGACAGAAAGTAGATTAGCGGTTGCCTGAGGCTGGTGGGAGGTGTGTTGCAGGGAGATGGGAATTACTGATAATGTTGTGGGATTTCTTTTTTTTCTTTATTATCCTTTTTTCTTTTTTTTAATTTTTTTTTTTTTTTTAATTTTAAACCCTTGTGTCAAGGGCTGACTCTCAATAGATCGCAGCGAGGAAGCTGCTCTGCTACGTACGAAACCCCGACCCAGAAGCAGGTCGTCTACGAATGGTTTAGCACCAGGTTCCCCACGAACGTGCGGTGCGTGACGGGCGAGGGGGCGGCCGCCTTTCGGGCCGCGCCCCGTGTCCCAGGACGAGGGGCTCTCCGCACCAGACCCGGTCCCAACGCGCGGCGGGGCGCCCCGAGGGGACNCAATGGACATGAGTTTGGGTAAACTCTGGGAGTTGGTCATGGACAGGGAGGCCTGGCGTGCCGCGATTCATGGGGTCGCAAAGAGTCAGACACGACTGAGTGACTGAACTGAAGACAGGTAGAAGTGGAGAAGATAAAAATGAAAGCCATGGGACTTCTCTGGTAGTACAGTGGATGGGAATCCACCTGCCACTGCAGGAGGCATCAGATCAATCCCTGGTCAGGGAAGATTCCACAGGCAGTGCAGCAACTAAGCCCGTGAGCCTCAACTACTGAAGCCCGTGTGTAGAGCCCACGCCCGGCAACAAAGGCCCGGCACAGTCAAAAATAAACAAATAAAAGAACTATAAGATTTATACGAAGAAAATATGAAAAAAATTTTACAAAATACAAGTCTTAAAAAAAAAAATGAAAGCCTTAAAACTTTCATTTTAATTCCTCCTGCAGCAAGTTTTCAAACTGCTCAAATGTCCAAGTTTTGGACAATCATAGGATGATGGGGTAGCATCATCTATTCCGAAAACAGTACAGACCTATTTGGGGGCGTGTGGGGAACCACTGTTATAGAAAAAACAGAAGCTAAGTGAATCCTAAGAGTTTAGGTACTTACTTCTTCCAACAGCGTGCAGCTGTCCTGTTCTGCCTGGGGCTCCCTTTCTCTGACCTTTGACCATGTAATGTAATTGGCACTAGAATACGACATTCTTTGCCCACACTGGCAGGAACTTCTGTTTCGCCTTTTTTTTTTCCTTCAAAAAACCAGAACCTACCAGTAACATCTTTCTTCCTGTTCAAAGTCCTGTGGATGGAGCTGAAAACACTAGTCTAGAAGCAGAGTCCCTCCCCTGTTACACCCGAGGGGAGCCTCTGTCAATGGCCTCATCATCAGAACTTAGATCCTCCTCAGAACTGGCTCAGTCGGTTAAGAATCCACCTGCAAAGCAGGAGACCCAGGTTCGATCCCTGGGTTGGGAAGATCCCCTGGAGAAGGAATGGCAACCCACTCCAGTATTCATGCCTGGAGGATTCCATGGACAGAAGCACCTGGCAGGCTGCAGTCCATGGGGTCGCGGAGAGTCATACGGGACTGAGCAACAATCCCCTGAGATAGTGTCAGTCTAAACATAGCTTCAGAAACGCTGAAAGATGCGCCCTCAAGCCCTTGCACTTAGGGGCAAATTTATGACAGCCTGTTTTATTGAGGCCTCAGTGGTAACTGGTTCCTAGAACTTACTCCTCTGGGAGGGAAGAGAAAAAAAGCATACATTTAAGGGCATATCCAAATATAATATCTAATATCAAAGTGAAAAGCAAGTGCTCTGGGCCTCTCCTGTAAAGAGACACGCTCCAAACATTCTCCTCACTGGACCACCATCTCACTCTTGCTCTCTCCCCTTTCAACTTGGGGCTTCTAAGTATATGTATAAACTATAGAATTTCCTTTCTAGAGACAGTGAAGATTTCCCCAGTCCTGCTACCAGACCCTGGATTCAGTCCAACAAACATGTATTGAGTTCCAGTTATGTGCTAGACACTGGGTCACTGTGCTAATAATGAGAATACAGGTTTTTCCAAACATGTAGGTATCCTCCTTCATTCTTGGTTCAGTTTTTTGGCATCCTGACTAGAAAGAGTAATTATCAATTATGGCCTTAGTCTTAGGACACTCAAGTGCTCTCCATTCACTAATTTAAAAACTGGTATCAGTCACTCAGCCGTGTCCAATTCTTTGTAATCCCATAGACCGCAGCCCACCAGGATCCTCTGTCTTTGGAATTCTCCAGGCAAGAATACTGCAGTGGGTTACTGGGATCTTCCCAATCCAGGGATTGAACCCGGGTCTCCTGCATCGCAGGCAGATTCTTTACCATCTGAACTAACAGGAAAGCCCATATTTACTGACTTTTGGCTAGTTGCAAGGCTATTTCTAATAGCAACAGCAATGTTCTTTTCTCAGGCACTAAAATTTGAAATGAGGGAAAGTGTAACCATGCGGGTCGCAAAGAGTCGGACACAACTGAGCGACTAAACTGAAGTAACCAAAAGCACAAGCTGAAACTACGGCACAAAGAACTGTGACAATTTGAATGAAGAGAGATTACTTATCACTCAAGCGGTCAAGGAAAAAAAATTCTAAAAGGAAGTAGCATTTTTTTTTCATTTTTTTTTAATTGGAGGAAAATGGCTTTACAATGATGTGTTGGTTTCTACCATGTAACTATAAATCAGCCATAATTATACATATATCACCTTCCTCTTGACCTCCCTGCCCTCCCTCCATCCCACCCCTCTAAGTCATCACAGAGCGCTAAGCTGGGCTCCCTGTGTTATTCAGCAACTTCTCACCAGCTATCTATATTACACATGGCAGTGTCTGAAACTACCCCCTGACCCAGCAATCCCACTACTGGGAATATACCCTGAGAAAACCATAACTGAAAAAGACACATGTACCCCAATGTTCACAGCAGCGCTACTTACAACAGCTAGAACATGGAATCAACCTAGATGTCCAACAACAGACGAATGGGTAAAGAGGGCGTGGTACATATACACAATGGAATATTACTCAGCCAAAAAAGGAATGAATTTGAGTCAGTTTGAATGAGGTGGATGAATGAAGAAACTGTTATACAGAGTGAAGTTAAGTCAGAAAGAGAAAAATACTGTATATTAATGCATATGTATGGAATCTAGAAAATGGTAGTAATGAACCTATGTGCAGGGGAGGTGTGGAGGCACAGACATCAAGGACAGACTTCTGGACACGAGGAAGTGGCACTGGAGCCAGTCTTCAAACCAAGAAACAGCACAGTGAAAACCCAGCCACGAAAAGGGCAGGATGTGAACAGAGGGAGGGAAGAGAGAACAGCCTTGGGTAATTGCAGAGGGTCTCCAGGATCACAACATTTTTAATTAAAAAGTAAATTTAATCCACTTTGGATAAGCCAATTGTGATATAGCTATACAATGGAAGATTATTTGGCCGTAACAAGGCGTAATGTTCTGATATATGCCAACAACAGGGCTGAACTTCAAAAACATTGAAGTGAAGTCATTCAGTCGAGTCCGACTCTTTGCGACCCCATAGACTGTAGCCTACCAGGCTCCCCTGTCCATGGGATTTTCCAGGCAATAGTCCTGGAGTGGATTGCCATTTCCTTCTCCAGGGGATCTTCCCAACCCAGGGATCGAACCCAGGTCTCCCACATTGTAGACAGACGCTTTACCGTCTGAGTGAAAGAAGCCAGATACTACAAGCGGCCACATATATAATTCCACTATAAGTAACAGCCAGAACAGGCAAATCCATATAGACAGAAAGTAGATTAGCGGTTGCCTGAGGCTGGTGGGAGGTGTGTTGCAGGGAGATGGGAATTACTGATAATGTTGTGGGATTTCTTTTTTTTCTTTATTATCCTTTTTTCTTTTTTTTAATTTTTTTTTTTTTTTTAATTTTAAACCCTTGTGTCAAGGGCTGACTCTCAATAGATCGCAGCGAGGAAGCTGCTCTGCTACGTACGAAACCCCGACCCAGAAGCAGGTCGTCTACGAATGGTTTAGCACCAGGTTCCCCACGAACGTGCGGTGCGTGACGGGCGAGGGGGCGGCCGCCTTTCGGGCCGCGCCCCGTGTCCCAGGACGAGGGGCTCTCCGCACCGGACCCCGGTCCCAACGCGCGGCGGGGCGCCCCGAGGGGACGCGGGCGACGGCCCCCCGGCGGGACGGCGGGGAGGGGATTTCTTCTTTTAAGGTTCTGGAGTCAGATAGTGGTGACGGATGTATAGCTCTGTGAATCTACTAAAACCCAGTGAACTGCATGCTTACATGAAAGGGTGAACTTTATAGTATGTGACTTATACCTCAAAAGAGCTGTTATAGAAATAAAACCAATTCACTTAATATTTATGTTTATATAGAATTCAACGCCTAGGCTAGTGCCCTATATGTATTTTTCACTTTGACATATGTATTAATGATGTACAGAGGACTATCACATACTTATATAACACAAAATATAACAGCAGGTTGAAATTTTTAAGTAAGGTTCACTGTCCTAAAACTTTCCTAGAAGAAATGAATCTATCTCTCGTAACTTTCCAAATCAGGTGCATTTTGGGTATTAAAACATAAATGACAAAATAAGCTATGCAAAGATTTTAACACTTGAGCACAAAGTAGTGTAAGAGATCAGTGTCCTTTATGTGGCATAAGCTTTAATTTTCGAATGCCATTTTTATTGAAACTAAGGGCTGTATTCCATCATGTTCTAAGACCATATAAAAAAGACCGATCACAAACTTTCAGATGCCAGTTTTGTGTGTGTTGATGGTTCATTTTTTTCATTCTTAATTATAGAAAGTGGCCTGATATTAGAATTTAATTTTTATAATTTTTATTGCTTTTTGGTGACACTGTGCATGTGGGATCTTTGTTGCCCAACCGGGGATCAAACCCATATCCCCTATGGTGGAAGCATGAAGTCTTAACCACTTAACCACTCTTAACCACTGGACTTTCCAGGGAAGTCCCTGATATTTAATTTATTCTGTCTTCCTCTGAGAAAGACTCAAAAACTTTAGAAAGCTACTGATAACAGTTTCCTCTTCTGGGTCATATGTACCGTAATTTTCTGATTTTGTGCCTTGCGACTACACAATGAACTTAGAAGTCAAATTTGACTCATCACGAGCACAGGTCTAGCTAAATGTCCATTTTATAAATAAAAGGAAATGAAAGTGAAAAAGATAATACAGAAGCACATAAAATGATAAAAAGCTTGCCGATTTTACACCATGGCATGTACTTATGGAAGGCACAGATGGAAGGACAATGTCTCACAACGTGCCAACTTGGAGACTGAAGGGGCCTGAACGTGGCGCCAGTGACAGATTACTCACTGTGTGCCTGTTCCGTGCCAGTTGTCAAGAAAAGCATTACCCTCATTTCAAAGTTGGTCCATTACTCTGCAACACCCTGACTTTCTCCTGCAAGGGGAGCTTTAGTTAGAAGCAATCTTCCAATAAACTGGCAGAAGGGTCTCTACCTTTAATTTCTATAATGGTGAAAGAATAGTAAGTATTGATTAAACCAGGTTAATATGCATCCACATTAGATAACAATCTCTTTTTGTCAGTAGGAACAGCAACATGTATACCTGCATGAATTAACATTCTGTATTAAACAGAACAGCAAAGAAAACTGCAAGGCTTACAGAAGCAAACTGCTGAATAATTTATGAATTGTTCTATCACGAAAACTGAACTCCTCAAATGTGCGTTTTCAATTTCTCATAACTATGGGGACCAGATTCTAGCTAAATATTGATTTTTACATTAAAAGAAACTGCCAAAATGATGAAAAACTGCCAATTCCCAACAAGGCAAGGAAATATGTAACTTGTTAGTAGTTATTGTAGAGACAAAAAAATAACACTCTAAACTGTACTTATAAATTCAAGTTTAAGCACTTAAGTCGGGGATTATCCTGTAACCCTAATCACTAAATGGAATTCCTGAAGTGAGACACAGTACCTGTTACTCTCCAGATCCTGAGAGAAAACAGTCATTAATCCACGTGCCAGAAACAGTTAATATATTACTTGAATTATAAAATTTAATTAAAAATAAGAGATCCAGCAACAAAGAAGTTTGTGGTTCAAATCATTTAAAACTACCTACCAGGTAACTTTTCCAAGTGTTAAGGTAGGCCAAGACTATTTCCACACAACCCAATTATTTTTTACTCTAGGGAGTTCCAAGTATTTCTTAGAAAAATCTGTAGAATTTTTTATATAAACATCCAGATTTCCCACATTCCAGTTCCCAGAAACCAGATTCCATTCAAGTATTTATTAAGATGTGTGGGTAAATGACTTGGGGAAGGGAGGACATCACATTGAAACATTTTCATATATCTGAAGAGATGCTGTGTTGTGTGCATGTATGTGTATGTGTGTGACGGTGACAATGGAGGAGGAATACATACTTGCTGTAAAAATTCTGAAAATTACAGGAGAGCATTTTAAGGATATGTTAAACCTGAGACCCATACATATTATCCTTGAGAAATACGTATAGTTTCAAAATAAAGCCCCACTGCTCTATTTTTATGTCAATTTCATGATGCATCCAGCTTCATTCATTTCATGATAAAAAGCTGGAATAGAAATAAACGGTTTGGGATCTCCCCAGTGGGCCACTGGCTAAGACTCCACATTCCCCAGTGCAGGGGGCCCAGCTGGACCCCTGGTCAGGGAACTAGATCCCACACGCTGCAACTAAGAATTTGCATGCTGCAACTAAAGAATACACACGCTGCAGTGAAGACCCAGAGCAGCCACATAAAGAAATAAATAAAAACATTTAAAGTAATAAATGGTCCACTCCTGGATTTTTCATTCTCAACAGCAAAGACAAATTCAAAATGACTTAAAAGCTATAACATCAACATCATTATGCTTTCTCCATTATTAATTACAAATACATTTTATAACAGAATCACGTGTGACAAGGAAAATGGGCAAATGAATATAGCAATTTAAAACTACAGAATTACTGAATATCAGGGCTGGAAGTGGCCTTGGGCGCTACAGAAGGGCAATTCCTATTTAAATGGAAACGTGCCTGTGAACTCACCAGGAGACAGCCCCTATCTGATTCACCTGTGTGTCCTTCTTACAAGGCTCAGCATGTCCCAGGCACTCTAAATACATTTGAAACGAACTATCATGTTTGCTGGATGAAGGAAATCCATTTTAATGCAGTCGTTTATCCTCTCAGAAGGAAAGGCTTCTGGCTCTACTCCTACAAAGAAATGGCTTATTGTTCATTTATATATTAGTAATGAATAAAAGCCTGAACACGAGAGCATGCAATGATAGTCCTCTACTAATAGAAAGGGTGTAATTCAAAAGTTTGTATGTAAGTAGCTTCACTTGAGCTCAGAGGGCATTTTCCCATAGAAACAAGTGGTGCATAATGGCTCATGTCTCTGGCCAGCCCACAAAAACTTCCTTAAGTATATAGCTCCAACAGACTGACCACTGCAAAAGAACGTGCCATGGGAAAGTGTCCAGCACCCCTCTGTGGGAACTATCCTGCCGCTGCCCGGAAGGCAGGCTCCTTCAAGATGAGACTTCCCCAGCGGTCCTGTGGTTAAGACTCTGCCTCTCCAATGCAAGGGGCATGGGTTCGATCCTTGGTTGGGGAACTAAGGCCCCACATGACATGGGTGTGGTCAAAAATAAAAAAAGAAAAGATTAGCAATGTGGGGATGAGCAAGAACTCAGAGCAGGGCAGAGCTGTCAGGAATGACAAAGAGAAATGATGGTTTACGCTCCCCCGCCACCCCAAACTCGCCATCTGTCCTTCACTCAGCCTCTAAGCATGCATATCTGGAGCATCTTCTGTAGGTCTGGCACTGTGAGAGCGCTGGGTGACATAGCAGAGACCAAAATCCACAGGTTTTTATCCTTCCAGAGCTTATAGTCTCATAGGGAAGACAGACACTGAAGGATCAGAAAGGCAAATGGGGCAAGGCTGAGTGGGGAGCAGGGAGAGAGGTCTGGAGCAGAGAGAGCCGAAAAGCAAGAGTATTTAGGAGCATGAGGTACCATTTCCTCTTTGAGCTTCCATCTGCACTCATTTCCTCACTGGGGTGGAGGAGATGAGGGACAGGAACGAACAACTGAAAAAATGATGCAGCGGCGTCACTCGTGGTTGACAAGGTTCCACTGAGCTAGGTTCTCAGCTTTCCCGAGGAAACTGTGAGCTGCCTAAAGGCCTGAAGAAGCTTTTTTTCTTGATGAAATCTGCCAGAGGTTTCTGTTGCTTACAACTGAAGATCCTGTCTGATATACCAAGTCACGTGACATTTTATTACTTTGGGTCAAAGGCCACTATAAGATTTACAGAGCAAACAAATACAGTGAGATCCTACCAGTAAGTCAGGCAATCAGAGTGAGAGGCCGAACAAGATGTTACTGAGCATTTCTGAAGTCATTTCTTACAAGGAAAGACAGGATGATTGCATCAGCATGCCGTTTTAATAGTAGTACCTAAATATGGTGTGTGTGTTTTCTTTCCTTTTTCCAATCAGGCTGAGAGATACAGAACATTGGCCATCTCCTAAAAAGCATTCAGTTCCATTCTCACATGCTTAAGGTATCCTATAGCTCAGGAATCCCAGTCACTTCCTCCAAAGACTTGAATTTTTATTTCCCTGCTTGATTATTCCAAAGAAACTATGATACCATTAAGCTAGCTCAGGCGATAGCATCACCTGTATTAGACTGATAGAAAAATTTTAAGAACACACATCCTTGAGGAAAAGGCCAGGTAGGAAAATGAAAAGTGTCATTTTTGAAACTAGAAAAATGTACTCATATCTTTAATTAGAATTGATATGTCCCCTACAATAATCTAACTTCACCTTGGATAATGCATTTATTAATAATTTCCCTTAGTCACTATAAACTATATAGAAATTCATATTTCATTTTCCTTTTGGCTTATTATCAACAACTTTGACCAGTGCTTCTTTAAAAAAAAAAAAATTGGCCTAGCTGTGAGGCGTGTGGGATCTTAGCTTGCCAATCAGGGATCAAACCCATGCCCCCTGCATTGGGAGCTCAGAGTCTTAACCACTGGACTGCAAGGAAAGTCCTTTACCGCTGCACTTTGGGAAAAAAAAAAAAAAATTTTTTTTTTTCCCAATAAGACTCACGTGATTTCATGAGTAGCAATCACATGAAAAACAAAACTTTGGCATATGAAAAAATTGTAACAGTAAGCAGCACGATTCTTAGAAAAAAGCAATGCACAAGAAACTTTTTTTAGTATGACAGCAAGAGTTTGGGAAAAAGGAACTTACAGGAAAAAGTTTGTGTTGCTGATTATTCACCCACTTTTTTTTTTTTTGCTATTTTTGCAATGTCCAAGAAAAACTTATTTCCTAAACTTAATTTTATTTTCTATTTTGTTCTCCAATGGTCTCACAATCTTCTGATTATTAAACTCCAGTAGTCAACCACTATAAAGATGATAATTCCATGGATATAGGTTTCAATTCAAAAAATAAAAAGGACAGAATAATGTATTTTTGATCTCAAACAATAAAAGCAAATTTAAGACACCAAAAATGAGGTTTAAAAAAAAAAAATCAGAATTGGAAGAATGTGGACTATTTGGTAATTTTCCTACCTCTGAATACTGATTTTTTAAAAAATGTATGTGATATATATGAGATTATTTTCCTCTCAGTATTTCAGAGAAGGACAGAGTGGTGAATCTAGTTATACAAAGAAAGCTTCTGTCTATAAGCCAGGATTCATATGAAGTTAGATCATTTGCACAAGGCCATATAGTTTTATGCTACACTCATAAAAGAACCATTTCCTCTTCTACTCTTTAAAATCATTATTAACCAGAGATACTGAAAAATCAAGCATGCTGCAACCCGCCTGACCTTCAGAAATAAGAATCTCTTTTTAGGATATTTCAAACTAAGAGTGACTCATGGCGGGTAAGCGGGTTGCTGTTAAACTGGGATCTTGAGTTAGCGTTCCCTGGTCTTTTCATTCGGAGAGAAGTGCCTAAATGGGCACAGGGAGAGGCTGTAACAGGGCAGGTGGGGGTCATCACCCTCACTTTAGGTTGACAAACTCTCTTGGCTCTGGGCACGCCTGCAAACCTCAGAAAGGCCCTGAACGGAAGGGAGAGGCATTCAAGGAAGACTTTAAGAATATCCACGAGGGGATTCCACTTTCCAGGTGGGATGTGTGTGTGCTCAGTCGTGTGCAATGCGGCCCCTTAGACTGTAGCCCTCTGGGCTCCTCTGCCCATGGAATTTTCGAGGCAAGAATACTGGAGTGGGGTGCCATTTCCCAGGCCAGGGGATCTTCCTGACCAAGGGATGGAACCAGCATCTCTTGAGGATGAAGAGGACACGCTTAACACGGAAGGGGACACGCAGCTCTACAGAGGGTTCAGAGAACTCACACGAGAGACCATGCACATCTGCCAGAAAGTTCGACAGACAAGGTCAGAGGATGCAGTAAGCCTATCATCAGGGGTGAGTGAAGCCCCGCAGGTCAGCATAACCCCGCCAGGTGCAGGCACCTAAAATGCCCAGCACAAAGCGCGTGGACACGTTCTCTCGCTGTGCACTGAACTAGGAAGGGGGCAAGACTCAGTCATCTAGTGGCTTCCTCCTTCCCTGTTTTCATTCTGGGCACAGATGGATGGAAAGGGTCCCACTGGTATGGTGTGTCCGTTTCTGCTCGTGTACACAGCTCATTAACGGACACAGTTAACACCTACTTTCCGGATCTGACGCTTCTGGTATCGGCCAAGGCATGCTGGTTGTCATCTGCATTGAAGAGTGGTCCTCTGACCAGGTGTTGCTATAGTTTCACATGGATTTCCTGTTCCTAATGGGAAACAGAAATGTACCCACCCCCAGCCCCAGGAGGCAGAACCCGGGCCATCTGACAGCTGGGCCCCTCTGCTACATCCCTCCTTGACTACTGGTTAATTTTTAATCCATTTAAAATGTTATCCCACGTTTACTTAGCTCGGCAGTTTATAACAAACCCACCAAACAGGACAAGCCAGTCTGGATTATATAACAGGTAAATAAGCCAAGGCGCTGAGGAGGGAGCTTACAGCAGGATGAGCTGCAGTGATGGTTAAACTGGTTCAACCTCATGACACCTGAAGACAGCCTTTCCACTCACTGCTCCCTCCTAGAACTTTACGTCTAGAATAAAAAGACAAAAACCAACCCCCAAAAGTTTACTATACGTATCCCCACAAATACTGACTAATAAGTCACGAAAGGGCTTCCCTGGTGGCTCAGTGGTAAAAAAAAATCTGCCTGCTAATGATCCCTGGGTTGGGAAGATCCCCTGGAGAAGGAAATGGCAACCCACTCCAGTATTCTTGCCTGGAGAATCCTATGGATAGAGGAACCTCGAGAGCTCCATCTGTCCATGGATTACAAAGAGTCGGACAAGACTTAGCAACTAAACAAGTCACTACAATCAATTAAAATGGACACTAAAGTAATATTTAGATTTCATTTAGGTTTTTTTTAAGCTGGTAAACCTACCGAATAACTCATATTTGGACCTAACAATATTAACACATTCTAAAGAGATCATCAGTACCTAGTAGCTTTTCTCCACACACATATGTTATCAATTTAAATGTGGGCTAAGTGCCAGAACTCAACTTTTACCAATGTGTTCTATGACTTGAATAAACTGTTCTATAATTTCAGACATGTACCTGTTTAAAAAACATCTTATATATCTACCATCCTCAGAGATGTTGAAGATATACTAAATGGTGAAACTGGTAATGTTGCATATTGTATTAATTCTATAATATGAGAAATGGACACAATAGAGAAGCCTCAAGAATATTTAACATTTTATAATAAGAAAGAAAAACACTGAACTAACAGTTATTCATTTTAACCCTACCTTGCTTCATAAATTACATGATTACAATCACCTATAAGTTTTTTTCTTTTTAACAGCCTGTTAGGAATCAACCGGAAAAAAAAAAGCTATGAGACTCAAAGTTGGGAATTCCTTGGCAGTCCAGTGGTTAGGACTCCATGCTCTCAATGCCAAGAGCTGGGGTTAAGATTCGGCATGTGAAGTGGCATGGCCAAAAAAAATATATTAAAAAAAAAGAATCAAAGTTTTATCTGTATAGTTAGTTAAGAGTAGATGGTGATTGTATAAATATAAAAATCATATACAACACTGAAAAAACTACAAAGAAATTAGTGAAGTTCAACAAAAGGTGACTGAAATTTAATAACTGTGGTCTAGACATTTAAAAGCACATACATTTATACACATACATGATTGGCATACAACATGTAAATATATAGGCTCATTATAATATCTGTAAAACATTTAGGGCTCAGTTTAATGTACCAGAGTTCTTTTTTAGGTTTGCACTTTTTAAAGTTTTTTTTTTTTTTTTNTTCTTTCCTTTTTCCAATCAGGCTGAGAGATACAGAACATTGGCCATCTCCTAAAAAGCATTCAGTTCCATTCTCACATGCTTAAGGTATCCTATAGCTCAGGAATCCCAGTCACTTCCTCCAAAGACTTGAATTTTTATTTCCCTGCTTGATTATTCCAAAGAAACTATGATACCATTAAGCTAGCTCAGGCGATAGCATCACCTGTATTAGACTGATAGAAAAATTTTAAGAACACACATCCTTGAGGAAAAGGCCAGGTAGGAAAATGAAAAGTGTCATTTTTGAAACTAGAAAAATGTACTCATATCTTTAATTAGAATTGATATGTCCCCTACAATAATCTAACTTCACCTTGGATAATGCATTTATTAATAATTTCCCTTAGTCACTATAAACTATATAGAAATTCATATTTCATTTTCCTTTTGGCTTATTATCAACAACTTTGACCAGTGCTTCTTTAAAAAAAAAAAAATTGGCCTAGCTGTGAGGCGTGTGGGATCTTAGCTTGCCAATCAGGGATCAAACCCATGCCCCCTGCATTGGGAGCTCAGAGTCTTAACCACTGGACTGCAAGGAAAGTCCTTTACCGCTGCACTTTGGGAAAAAAAAAAAAAAATTTTTTTTTTTCCCAATAAGACTCACGTGATTTCATGAGTAGCAATCACATGAAAAACAAAACTTTGGCATATGAAAAAATTGTAACAGTAAGCAGCACGATTCTTAGAAAAAAGCAATGCACAAGAAACTTTTTTTAGTATGACAGCAAGAGTTTGGGAAAAAGGAACTTACAGGAAAAAGTTTGTGTTGCTGATTATTCACCCACTTTTTTTTTTTTTGCTATTTTTGCAATGTCCAAGAAAAACTTATTTCCTAAACTTAATTTTATTTTCTATTTTGTTCTCCAATGGTCTCACAATCTTCTGATTATTAAACTCCAGTAGTCAACCACTATAAAGATGATAATTCCATGGATATAGGTTTCAATTCAAAAAATAAAAAGGACAGAATAATGTATTTTTGATCTCAAACAATAAAAGCAAATTTAAGACACCAAAAATGAGGTTTAAAAAAAAAAAATCAGAATTGGAAGAATGTGGACTATTTGGTAATTTTCCTACCTCTGAATACTGATTTTTTTAAAAATGTATGTGATATATATGAGATTATTTTCCTCTCAGTATTTCAGAGAAGGACAGAGTGGTGAATCTAGTTATACAAAGAAAGCTTCTGTCTATAAGCCAGGATTCATATGAAGTTAGATCATTTGCACAAGGCCATATAGTTTTATGCTACACTCATAAAAGAACCATTTCCTCTTCTACTCTTTAAAATCATTATTAACCAGAGATACTGAAAAATCAAGCATGCTGCAACCCGCCTGACCTTCAGAAATAAGAATCTCTTTTTAGGATATTTCAAACTAAGAGTGACTCATGGCGGGTAAGCGGGTTGCTGTTAAACTGGGATCTTGAGTTAGCGTTCCCTGGTCTTTTCATTCGGAGAGAAGTGCCTAAATGGGCACAGGGAGAGGCTGTAACAGGGCAGGTGGGGGTCATCACCCTCACTTTAGGTTGACAAACTCTCTTGGCTCTGGGCACGCCTGCAAACCTCAGAAAGGCCCTGAACGGAAGGGAGAGGCATTCAAGGAAGACTTTAAGAATATCCACGAGGGGATTCCACTTTCCAGGTGGGATGTGTGTGTGCTCAGTCGTGTGCAATGCGGCCCCTTAGACTGTAGCCCTCTGGGCTCCTCTGCCCATGGAATTTTCGAGGCAAGAATACTGGAGTGGGGTGCCATTTCCCAGGCCAGGGGATCTTCCTGACCAAGGGATGGAACCAGCATCTCTTGAGGATGAAGAGGACACGCTTAACATGGAAGGGGACACGCAGCTCTACAGAGGGTTCAGAGAACTCACACGAGAGACCATGCACATCTGCCAGAAAGTTCGACAGACAAGGTCAGAGGATGCAGTAAGCCTATCATCAGGGGTGAGTGAAGCCCCGCAGGTCAGCATAACCCCGCCAGGTGCAGGCACCTAAAATGCCCAGCACAAAGCGCGTGGACACGTTCTCTCGCTGTGCACTGAACTAGGAAGGGGGCAAGACTCAGTCATCTAGTGGCTTCCTCCTTCCCTGTTTTCATTCTGGGCACAGATGGATGGAAAGGGTCCCACTGGTATGGTGTGTCCGTTTCTGCTCGTGTACACAGCTCATTAACGGACACAGTTAACACCTACTTTCCGGATCTGACGCTTCTGGTATCGGCCAAGGCATGCTGGTTGTCATCTGCATTGAAGAGTGGTCCTCTGACCAGGTGTTGCTATAGTTTCACATGGATTTCCTGTTCCTAATGGGAAACAGAAATGTACCCACCCCCAGCCCCAGGAGGCAGAACCCGGGCCATCTGACAGCTGGGCCCCTCTGCTACATCCCTCCTTGACTACTGGTTAATTTTTAATCCATTTAAAATGTTATCCCACGTTTACTTAGCTCGGCAGTTTATAACAAACCCACCAAACAGGACAAGCCAGTCTGGATTATATAACAGGTAAATAAGCCAAGGCGCTGAGGAGGGAGCTTACAGCAGGATGAGCTGCAGTGATGGTTAAACTGGTTCAACCTCATGACACCTGAAGACAGCCTTTCCACTCACTGCTCCCTCCTAGAACTTTACGTCTAGAATAAAAAGACAAAAACCAACCCCCAAAAGTTTACTATACGTATCCCCACAAATACTGACTAATAAGTCACGAAAGGGCTTCCCTGGTGGCTCAGTGGTAAAAAAAAATCTGCCTGCTAATGATCCCTGGGTTGGGAAGATCCCCTGGAGAAGGAAATGGCAACCCACTCCAGTATTCTTGCCTGGAGAATCCTATGGATAGAGGAACCTCGAGAGCTCCATCTGTCCATGGATTACAAAGAGTCGGACAAGACTTAGCAACTAAACAAGTCACTACAATCAATTAAAATGGACACTAAAGTAATATTTAGATTTCATTTAGGTTTTTTTTAAGCTGGTAAACCTACCGAATAACTCATATTTGGACCTAACAATATTAACACATTCTAAAGAGATCATCAGTACCTAGTAGCTTTTCTCCACACACATATGTTATCAATTTAAATGTGGGCTAAGTGCCAGAACTCAACTTTTACCAATGTGTTCTATGACTTGAATAAACTGTTCTATAATTTCAGACATGTACCTGTTTAAAAAACATCTTATATATCTACCATCCTCAGAGATGTTGAAGATATACTAAATGGTGAAACTGGTAATGTTGCATATTGTATTAATTCTATAATATGAGAAATGGACACAATAGAGAAGCCTCAAGAATATTTAACATTTTATAATAAGAAAGAAAAACACTGAACTAACAGTTATTCATTTTAACCCTACCTTGCTTCATAAATTACATGATTACAATCACCTATAAGTTTTTTTCTTTTTAACAGCCTGTTAGGAATCAACCGGAAAAAAAAAAGCTATGAGACTCAAAGTTGGGAATTCCTTGGCAGTCCAGTGGTTAGGACTCCATGCTCTCAATGCCAAGAGCTGGGGTTAAGATTCGGCATGTGAAGTGGCATGGCCAAAAAAAATATATTAAAAAAAAAGAATCAAAGTTTTATCTGTATAGTTAGTTAAGAGTAGATGGTGATTGTATAAATATAAAAATCATATACAACACTGAAAAAACTACAAAGAAATTAGTGAAGTTCAACAAAAGGTGACTGAAATTTAATAACTGTGGTCTAGACATTTAAAAGCACATACATTTATACACATACATGATTGGCATACAACATGTAAATATATAGGCTCATTATAATATCTGTAAAACATTTAGGGCTCAGTTTAATGTACCAGAGTTCTTTTTTAGGTTTGCACTTTTTAAAGTTTTTTTTTTTTTTTTAATAGCTATAATCAAATTTGTTCTTTCTTGGTTTTGATACTCCATATTTGTGATTTTAAAAAATCAGTCTGGACTTCCCTGATGGTCTAGTAGCTAAGACTCTGCGCTTCAAATGCAGGGGGCCTGAGTTTGGTCCCTGGTCAGGAAACTAGATCCCACATGGCACAAATAAAAGTTCACATGCCATGACCAAGACCCACTACTGCCGAATAAATAAATATTTTTTAAAAATCAGTCTTAAGGACTATCTTTTAAGAGATTAAACACACACACACATACACACAAAGCTCCAATCAGAAGGAAAAAAAAAAACCCTTTTCTGACAAGCCTATTAAATGTACATTTAACATGGTATTGCAAAACCTGTCACAGAAGAAGCGAGCCCTGGTGTCATTAAGCTGTATCTTTCCACTCCTGAGAGCACAGCGGAGGCAGGGTAGCAAACCAGCCTGAAGTATGGAAATGACCACCCTGTGGCAAGCACCCACAGCTTCAACAGATTGTGGATTTAAACGCCACCTTTCTTTGTCATCGCTACCCACCCTTCAGTGCAATACGGGGGGGAAAAATTCAACGTAAATGGTTTCTGAAAAAGCACCTGAGTGATTTTGATACTCCCCTGAGGATACTCCTGAGCATCAGTATGTGAGCTAGCGGTCGCTGCTCAGCCATGTCTGACTCTCTGCGACCCCTGTGGATTGTAGCCAGCCCGGCTCTCAGTGCATGGAATTTCTGGGCAAAAATACTGGAGCAGGTGGCCAGCCGCTTCTCCAGGGGATCTTCCTGACCCAGGGATGGAACCCGGGTCTCCTGCACTGTAGGCAGATTCTTTACCGTCTGAGCCACCAGGGAAGTCTTGGTGGGAGCCCAATATACTGCTCCCCTAAATAAGAACTAGAGAACGGAGCACTGCCTCATCTCGCCCTGAAACATACCACATCCAAATACCCGAGAACCCCTGGTCTCAACTGACTGCTCCCCTGACCAGTTTTAGAGCCCACAGTTGTGGGTGCAGCCAGACAGGTATCAATGCAAAGCCAAGCGTGATACAGGCCCCCAAAAGAGACCCTTGCAAATAAAGACTGCTTCTCTGCTCCACAGAGCTAAGCCAATCTGCCGTCTTTATGATCTGAGCATCTACTGGGTAGGAGTTGACTCCACAGACGCCCTAGTCTATCCTGTCTGTCCTGTTCCCATCATTTGTGTCCACATGATAAGTCTGCAGAGGAGTGGCCCCAGCGAGGCTCACGCAAAGAGCTTCGGGACTAATTCTGCAGAAACAAAACCCAGGCAGAGCAGGAACTCAAACTCACCCTGGAGAGATTACTAAAAGCTATTTGTCAGACAAGTCCTACAGTACTATTCCAAAAAAAAAATGCAAAAAGGTAGTGGAAAGAGAAATTATTGCAGAAATTGAAGGGGAGGAAAAAAGAGTTATTTTGTTCAGAGGGTAAGGGAAGTATCCTAAATGGCATCTTCTACACTGTTTCCCCTCCAAAAAGAAAAACATTTTACAGGCTCCAATCTCCACACTCCTCCCAGAAATTCCCATGGCTTACTTGGCAGGCCTCCAGGTTGCCTAGCTCAGCTGGCAAATATTCAAATAGTTATTCCAAATATGTTAATGAGGCTACCAGGGTACTCCCATCACGTCACCCCACCCTCCCTTTCTTTGTGTGAACTGAACCTGTGCAGGTTAAAACAGGCGTGCCAAACACTTGCTAAGTGAGATTACTGACTGTTGGCTAAGTGACTGCCAATTTAAAATAAGCACTTAGAATGGCTTTGCTCAAATGTATGTTGTCTTTCAAAAGGAATATTTTGAATGTTCAACTCACTCCCACTCCCATATTCTTGAGTATAAAAATATAAGCATTAATGATCTACATTCTTTCAGTACCATACTCAAAGTACCTTAAAGATTCCAAGGTGCTTTACGAGTATTCTTTTAAAAGCAACTCTCCGAAATCCAAAACCAAGAGAGGATATATGTATACATAGCTGATTCACTTTGCTGTACCATAGAAACTAACACAATATTGTAAAGCAACTCTACTCCAATAAAAATTCATTTAAAAGAAAGGAAATGAAAAACTACTTCCCAGTGACATGTGTTTGATTCCACAAATGAAGAAACAGAATTTGATTACACATTGGGAAAGATAATAACTGGAAATCACAGACAGGTTTACTAATTTGTTAATTTATCATGTAATAAATTTAATCAACACTAGGTCTTTAGCCCAACATCAAGTATTTCCTTTGTATACTCAAAGAAAGCACAAAGCCCAACAGCTACGTATTTTTAGTTACTCTGTATTTTAAAAATCTTAAAATTTTCCCCACAAAATCACACTACCTAAAAAGTTTCATTCCCCTTTCTTCCTGCCTCCCAAAAAGCTTTAACTTGTTTCTTCATCCACACAGACATTCCACACATAGTCTGAATATTAAAACAGGCCAGGCAGCTTCACTGTCAGCAGAATGGAAAGTGCCAGTTCCAAAAAAATCTCAACATCGCCTGGTCCCTAAATTAGTCCCCAAATCACCGGGCCTTACACAGGAAATCAGGATCCAGTATCTTAAGTTAAAAATTAAAGGGAGGTTGGAAGAAAGGTATAAATGGGATTACATACTTACCCAGGGTGACTCACGCTCATATGCTCAAGATTAAACTAAGCACAGACTCTACAATCAGGAAGGAATTTTTCCTCTGGGGCAGAAAGGGGCGTGGGATTTCCAATGGGCAATGAAGTAGGATCATCTGTGGGGATCAGGTGAGCAAATTCCACACAATTAACTTCCTACTACCAGGAAGGAGGGCTTCCCAAGCGCCTCAGTGGTAAAAGAATCCACCTGTCAATGCAGGAGCCGCAGGAGACGTGTGTTAAATCCCTGGGTCGGGAAGATTCCTTGCAGGAGGAAATCGCAACCCACTCCAGTATTCTGGCCTGGAGAATCCCCTGGACAGAGGAGCCTGATGGGCTACAGTCCACAGGGCTGAAGAGAGTTGGACATGACTGAAGTGACTTAGCACACAGACATGCCAGTATTCTTGCCTGAAAAATTCCACGGACAGAGGAGCCTGGCAGACTCCAGTCCACGGGTTCACAAGGAGTCGGACACGACTGAGGAAGGAGCAAACGCAGGTGAGGTGCAGGCCTTCCCAAACGGTGCCGGTCTAAAGGCCCTTCAGATGTTTTCAAGGCTCCAGAGACAAGACGGAGAAGCAAAGAGAGACTGGGGTGGCAGGACCATGTCAATACGCTTACCATTACTGCACAGTGCACCTAAAACTTAGTAAGAGGGTAGATGTTACGTCATGTGGGGATTTTTTTACAATTAAAAATAACTTAAAAAAAAAAAGGTAAGAAACTGGGCTGAATCTATCATAGTCACAGCTCTCCAGGGCAGCTAAAATGCTCGAATTTTGGAAAGTACAATAGCACACTGAAGATGCAGATGTGGCTGCCTGGGGGTTGGCCCTGGGCTGGCTGTCAGGAAGTCTGTGTCCATGACTTCCTCTGCCTGCTGAAACCAACTGGCCTTCAACCTGGGCTATTTCCTTGGCCTCAATTCCCTAGGTCCTCATTTTTCTCACTGAGAATGCGATCAGTAGTTAGGTTTTTCTCCTTTCACTACTTTTCCTAAAGTTACCATCTGTGAGTCATTTTCTTCTCCTTAAGTATTTCAATAAAGATCCTAAAGTTATGAAATTTTGTTCTGCTTTGGAAAACTATGGTTTAGAAACACAACAGACTCTCTACAAACAGGAATGTTTGCAAGTCTAGAGCTTTATCTGAGACATTAAAAATACTTCCATATCCATGTTCCAACATCCCTTAGTTAATAAGAAGAACATGGGTTTCTCAACATACAACCATTTCTCTAGCTTAGGAATAAAAGTCACACTTGCTAAAATATTTAGTATACAAAAAACCTATTATAAAAGATTTATCTTTTAGTTGTTTAAGAATCACTAAAATCAGTAAGGAGACACTAAACTTTTAAATATACCTGAGTGACTGAAATGAACTGAGCACTAAATAAAAATCATATCTTAAAACACAGAGACAAAGTACCAACACCCTATGAATTTTAAGTTAATCTAAGCATTTTCTATTCAAATATAAAATCATTAGAAGTTAAATATGTATATTCAGTTTAATAATGCCTTATTTAATTCTGAAAAAGACATCTCCCTTTAGTAATTTAAGCAAAGGGCAATACCTCTACTTACCTAATATTTTACAACTTCTGCCAATATTTCCTAACTTTTTAATAAATACTTTATAACTTTTTTCCTATATGCTGAACCAAAACCAGAAATTTTTAAGTTAAAAGACTCCCAGTGAAAATTTATAAGCTATGTTTTTACACTGCACTTGGATGTCTACTTAATATTGTGATTCTCCCTATGAGCATTTATACTTGTTTTCAGCAAATTTAAATATTCATTGGAAACATCTACTACTATGTTAAACAACATATGGGTTAGAATAAATTCTAGAAAAAATAACTAGAAATATCAAGAGACTCCTAAGAAAAGAGGTCTTCCAAGTATATGGATTTAAAACTCAGAAAAGCAAGACAGTAAGGTCACCTGGAATAAAAAGAACAAGTCGGGAGCCCAGCCTTCAATTCTTCACGCAGGACAGATGTCACAGCAGTCTAGCTTTTCTTGGTAGAAGCTGGTTCCAGGACCCTACCACCAGCCAGCCACAGTCCTTCTATTCACTTCGGGAACAGAGTGATCTACTAACTCAACATACTTGAACTCGAACTCTCAGTGCAATGAAAGGGTGTGGTAGACACTTCATTTAATAACACTAATGATACTAAACACTTACAAAGCAGATGGGAAGATTCTCGAAGATCTTGTGGGCAGACGGACAGAGTATCTAGGAGGCTGAAGGGTTCCTGAGAAAGGAAAGGAAGGGAAGGAAGAGAGTGAGGAGGCTGGGGGGAAAGAAAGGAAGGAGGAAAGGTCAGCCAGCTCAGGGTGGTGAAAAGACTGCAGTACACTCTGGGTTCCCACAGTGGAAACAGGAGCACTTTGACATAGAACTGGTTAGGGTCAAGTAAACGCAAAGAACACCTTGATGAAGAGATGGTTAGAGCAGAGGTAGGAAGGATTTAACAAAAGCTGATGATGGTCAAGTTTAGGTTCAAAGAAACAGAATATATACATTACACACAGGGGGAGAGAGAGAGACAGAAATTTGAAAACAAAACTGTAGCCAAGCAGAACTATTTTAAGGCCATTTTACAAACCAACCATGTCTCAACTAATCAAAAATTAGGGCAAACCAGACATGTACTATAACGACAATGGGAAAAAATATCTGAAATCAGTACTATCCCAGAAAATCTGGACTGTATATTAATAATATGCTTTCAGATCCAATAACCAGAAAAACCAGAACTTCCGGCAAGGAGTTAATCCTCTGTCACCTCTCCTCAAGCCATTCAGAAAACTCAGTTCAGGAACGTACATTCTTTTTCAGATTGATACCTACACAATAGCTTCCTTGATTTCGTAACATCTTTGAGTTTCTTGGCGATGGTTAGGCACCTTCTCATATTCTAACCTTTCCAAAAATTCCCTTTCACTTTTGTCATGGAGAAGAGTTTGATCAAAATCACGGCAGGAAAACACTAAGCACATATTTTGTTTCTTTTATTATTTATTTGTTTAAACACATTTTTAAAAAGCATCAAGCATAAGGCCCTCATCTCACAGAAAACAGGTAGAAGTTCCTTTCTGAGTTTTCATTCTTGCCTGTCTATCCCACTCTCTGTTCACATTTTACTTCCATGGGGTTTTCTTTCTTCTCGCACTTTTTTCTCCATGCTAACTCAGTGTTTCTCTGAGTGTAAGTTAAAAGACCACTTACATCAGAATCAGCAGGGATTTGAATAAGAAAATGCAGTTTTCTGGGCCTCTACCGAGATTTACGAAAAGTTTCAAAAGAGGGGTAGGGCTGCAGAATTTTTATTTCAGAAGTCAACAGCCCTGTTGATACCTGGGGCTGGGGCATTCTTGGCTGCAACGGCTGTCCCATGCACTGCACGTTTAGCGGCATCTCTCCCTCAGCCAGGGCTTCCCAGGTGCCTCAGAGGTCAAGAACCCACCTGCCAATGCAGGAGACACAGGAGGTTTGGGTTCAGTCCCTGGGTTGGGAAGATCCCCTGGAGGAGGAAACGGCAACCCACGCGAGTATTCTTGCCTGGAAATTCCACGGACAGAGGAGCCTGGTGGGCGACAGTCCACGGGGTTGCAAAGAGTTGGACACAACTGGGCACACATACCATACCCTACAGCCTCAACCTATCAGCCACCAGTAGCACCCCCAGTGGTGACAACCAAAAAACATCTCCTCCAGAAATTGCCAAATGTTCCCAGTGGGGCAAAATCACCATCCCACTGGCACTAAAAGTCACTGCTGTACACAGACACATCATGGGGACTGTGCATATTGATGAAGTAGCTTGAGGACCGGATTTTTGACATAATACATATCTCATGATTTTTGCTTTTATATATATGATCTTCCCTGGTGGCTCAGATGGTAAAGAATCTGTCTACAACACAGGAGACCCAGGTTCGATCCCTGGGTCAGGAAGATTCCCTGGAAAAGGATATGGCAACCCACTCCAGTATTCTTGCTGAGAAAATTCCATGGACAGAGCAGCCTGGAGGGCTACAGTCAATGGGGTCACAAAGAGCTGGACACAACTGAGCAACTAACACTAACACACAAACACACAATCAGCTCAGTCACGTCCGACTCTGCGACCCCACGGACTGCAGCACGCCAGGCTTCCCTGTCCATCACCAGCTCCCGGGGCTCGTTCAAACTCATCTCCATCGAGTCGGGGATGCCATCCAACCATCTCATCCTCGGTCGTCCCCTTCTCCTCCTGCCCCCAGTCCGTCCCAGCATCAGAATCTTTCCCAATGAGTTCATTCTTCACATCAGGTGGCTAAAAGATTGGAGTTTCAGCTTCAGCATCAGTCCCTCCAATGAATATTCAGACGGATTTCCTTTAGGATGGACTGGTTGGATCTCCTTGCAGTCCAAGGGACTCTCAAGAGTCTTCTCCAACACCGGAGTTCAAAAGTATCAATTCTTCAGTGCTCAACTTTCTTTACAGTCCAACTCTCACATCCATTCCATACATGACTACTGGAAAAACCATNGGACTGGTTGGATCTCCTTGCAGTCCAAGGGACTCTCAAGAGTCTTCTCCAACACCGGAGTTCAAAAGTATCAATTCTTCAGTGCTCAACTTTCTTTACAGTCCAACTCTCACATCCATTCCATACATGACTACTGGAAAAACCATAGCTTTGACTAGATGGACCTTTGCTGGCAAAGTACTGTCTCTGCTTTTTAATACACTGTTTAGCTTTTTTTCCTCAAAAGCTATGACCAACCTAGACTCTACGTATAAGTTAAATAACACACACATATATGCCTCTTAAGTTCACAAATTTAGTTTTTAAAATATATTTTTCCATTACAGGGACTATAATACATAATTGTAATACATTAGGGAGCTATTCAAACCACCACAAACATGCCACATAAGAAAATAACTGAGGGGGCTTCTCGCCTGCCCTAGTCACAATCAATCAGCTGTTTCCTTTATCACCAGAGGATTTCTGTTTGCTTAACAAAGCCAAGGTATCCATCAGGCATAGGTCACCAAGTGTGAGAGCCCATAAGACTTTAAGGAGCCCATGAAAAGTATCTTAATAAGATTTTTTTTTAAGCAGAATAAAAAAATGAACATCATAAGAATAACGGCTCAGTTCAGTTCAGTCATTCAGTCATGTCTGACACTTTTAGATCCCATAAATTGCAGCACGCCAGGCCACCAACTCCCGGAGTTCACTCAGATTCACGTCCATCAAGTCGGTGATGCCATCCAGCCATCTCATCCTCTGTCATCCCCTTCTCCTCCTGCCCCCAATCCCTCACAGCATCAGAGTCTTTTCCAATGAGTCAACTCTTGGCATGAGGTGGCCAAAGTACTGGAGTTTCACCTTTAGCATCAGTCCTTCCAAAGAAATCCCAGGGTTGATCTCCTTCAGAATGGACTGGTTGGAACTCCTTGGAGTCCAAGGGACTCTCAAGAGTCTTCTCCAAAACCACAGTTCAAAAGCATAAATTCTTTGGCGCTCAGCCTTCTTCACAGTCCAACTCTCACATCCATACATGACCACAGGAAAAACCATAGCCTTGACTAGACGGACCTTAGTCGGCAAAGTAATGTCTCTGCTTTTGAATATGCTATCTAGGTTGGTCATAACTTTCCTTCCAAAGAGTAAGCATCTTTTAACTTCATGGCTGCAATCATCATCTGCAGTGATTCTGGAGACCCAAAAAAATAAAGTCTGACACTTTCCACTGTTTTCCCATCTATTTCCCATGAAGTGATGGGACCAGATTCCATGATCTTAGTTTTCTGAATGTTAAGCTTTAAACCAACTTTTTCATTCTCTTCTTTCACGTTCATCAAGAGGCTTTTTAGTTCCACTTCACTTTCTGCCATAAGGGTGGTGTCATCTGCATATCTGAGGTTATTGACATTTCTCCCTGCAATCTTGATTCCAGCTTGTGCTTCTTCCAGCCCAGGGTTTCTCATGATGTACTCTGCATAGAAGTTAAATAAGCAGGGAGACAATATACAGCCTTGACGTACTCCTTTTCCTATCTGGAACCAGTCTGTTGTTCCATGTCCAGTTCTAACTGTTGCTTCCTGATCTGCATATAGGTTTCTCAAGAGGCAGGTCAGGTGATCTGGCATTTCCATCTCTTTAAGAATTCACAATAATCTTTCAGTTTATTGTGATCCACACAGTCAAAGGTTTTGGCACAGTCAATAAAGCAGAAATAGATGTCTTTCTGGAACTCTCTTGCTTTTTCCATGATCCAGCGGATGTTGGCAATTTATCTCTGGTTCCTCTGCCTTTTCTATAACCAGCTTGAACATCTGGAAGTTCATGGTTCACGTATTGCTGAAGCCTGGCTTGGAGAATTTTGAGCATTACTTTACTAGCATGTGCTGCTGCTGCTAAGTCACTTCAGTTGTGTCCGACTCTGTGTGACCCCATAGACGGCAGCCCACCAGGCTCCCCGTCCCTGGGATTCTCCAGGCAAGAACACTGGAGTGGGTTGCCATTTCCGTCTCCAATGCATGAAAGTGAAAAGTGAAAGGGAAGTCGCTCAGTCACGTCCCACCCTCAGCAACCCCATGGACTGAAGCCCAGCAGGCTCCTCCGTCCATGGGGTTTTCCAGGCAAGAGTACTGGAGTGGGGTGTCCCTAACAGCTACCTACTAATAAATCCACCTTGGAATATATTCATCTTTATCTGGATATGACTGCAAAATAAAATTTTTATTCTTTTTTTTTTTGAGGGGGGTAAGGGAACCCACAAGGGCAAAAGTACCAGGGACTCATGAATAATCACGTGGACCTGGCCTCTAAATGGGAAGCAAGGAATTAAACAAACAAGTGCAATCCGTGGTGATGGGTGCTGTGCTGCAGGAATGATCAAGCGTCAACGGAGAACAAAACAGATACTCTGGGTCCACAGGGTCTGCATGGATGAGTGATGCTGGTGGTGGGGAGTTCAGGGGAGGCTTCAGGGGTAGCCTGGGCGTGGAGGCAGAGAGGGTGGGGCCAGGAATTCCCGGCAGAGAGAAGCACCCAGTGCAGATCAAGGACAGAGTGATCAACCACGAGGCCAAGTAGGGACCTGGAAGTTTAGTACGACGCAAGCAGCACGCGTGAGAGAGGAGGAAGCACCTACAGGGCCCACGTCACAGAGAGCCCTGCCAGCCGAGAGAGGGGGGGGTCTGCGCATTCCTCCGAGCTAAGGAACCCTGCAGGGCAGCCTCAAACTGGGATGATCAGGGTTTCAGAGAGGCTGTGCTGGCTGCCCTGATGAAGACAGTCTGAATGGGCACAAGGATGGGCTTCCCAGGTGGCACTAGTGGTAAAGTGCCTGCCAATGCAGGAGATGTAAGAGACACAGACTTGATCCCTGGGCCAGGAAGATCCCCTGGAGGAGGAAATGGCCACTTACTCCAGTATTCTTGCCTGGAGAATTCCCTGGGCAGAGGAGCCTGGAGGGTTACAGTCCATGGGGTTGCAAAGAGTCAGACATGACTTAGTGACTAAACAACAAATATCTATATGTCAACAGATATCACTATATTAATATCTATGCATTGGTATAGACGGGCTTCCTCAGGGGCTCAGTGGTAAAGAATATACTTGCAGTGCAGGAGATGCAGAAGACACGGGTTTGAATCTTGGATGGGGAAGGTCCCCTAGAGGAGAGCAAGGCAACCCCTCCAGTAATCTTACCTGGAGAATTCCATGGATAGAGGAGCCTGGCGGGCTACAGCCCCTGGAGGTGCAAAGAGTCAGACACAACTGAAGTGACTCAGGAAGGATGGAGCCAGGCGGTGGACTGGCTATTGTAAAAATCCCGCAGAAAGGCAAAAAGACAGCTTAGGCAACACACAGGTCAAGAAGTCAAGAGATCTTTGGAAGATAAGACAGACAGGATTTGGTCACTGGGTATGCAGAAGGAGAGGACAAAGTAAGCCATCTGGTTTAAGCCGGAGGGGACAGGACGGTTGCCGGGAAGCTGGCCTGACTGACATAGAGAGAGGAACAGCAGGAGGACGAGAGGACAGATTTAGGGAGAGGATGGTGAGCAAGGCTCTGCGTCGCTGTGGGGGTCGAAGCAGTTAGGGATCTACTCACCCGTCAGAGCCAGGGATGAGGAGTGAGAAATGCGCTGCAATTGTATCTTTGAATCATCAGCACATAATTCAAGGGCATTTCACTGGACTTTAAGATCCATAGATGGACTTAAAAAGGCTAGGGAACATGAAGAAGACAGTAAGGTCTGTGGGTCAGTTTGGAAGAATTCTAGGGACACTTCTGTTCAGCCGCTCAGTCGTGTTTGACTCTTTGTGACCCCATGGACTGCAGCACGCCAGGTCTCCCTGTCCATCACTGCCTCCTAGAGCTTGCTCAAACTGATGTCCATCGAGTCGGTGATGCCATCCAACCATCTCATCCTCTGTCATCCCCTTCTCCTCCCACCTTCAATCTTTCCCAGCATCAGGGTCTTTTCCAGTGAGGGGGCTCTTCACATCAGGTGGCCAAAATACTGGAGCTTCAGCTTCAGTATCAGTCCTTCCAATGAATATTCAGGATTGATTTCCTTTAAGATTGACCTCATTGTTGTCCAAGGGACTCTCAAGAGTCTTCTCCAGCACCACAATTCGAAAGCATCAATTTTTATGGAAACTACCATATATAAAATAGATAACTAACAAGAACCTACTGTATAGAATGGGCAACGATACTTAATATCTTGTAATAACCTATAATGGGAAATAATTGGAAAAATTATATATATATATATATTCAATATATATAACTGAATCACTTTGCTGGAAAGTAACAAACCTATAAATCAACTATACTTCATTGAAAAAAAATACTGAACAACCACCATGATGTGGGCACAAGTCAGGCAGAAAAAACAAAAAAAAGAATTCTGTGAAAATGAAGAACATAGAGCTATTACCAAATTTTCAGAAAGGTTCACAAACTCCCAAGGGATGAAGAAGTATAACGGCACGACATGAGAGATCAGCCAGGGCTAGGTGGCACTAGAACCCTTAGGAGCACCAACACCAGAGCCTGACATCAGGAAGGCACGGGGTGAAGATACTTTGAGAAGACCTACTGACCGTCTCCAACAGTGGAGTCAAGAGTGCCATGAAAAGTAAGAACTGACAAGTTCAGATCGGACTTCCCTGGTGGCCCAGCGGTTGAGAATCCACCTGCCAATTCAGGGGACACGAGTTCAGTCCCTGGTCCAGGAAGGTGCCACACGCCGAGGGGCAACTAGGCCCACGTGCCACAACTACTTACCTACCGCAACTCCTGAGGCCCCAGGGCCCGCGCTCCACAGCGAGAAAAGCCACCACGAGAAGCCCGGGCGCCACAACCAGGAGTAGCCCCTGCTCAGCACAGCCAGAGAAAGCCTGAGTGCAGCAACCAAGACCCCGAGCAGCCAGTAAGTAAACAAATAAAAACGAAACGTTCAGATCTAGGTCTGCTAGACTCGACAACCACGGCGGACCTTGGTGGGAATCAGTTAGATAAGAAGGAACAAAGAAGGCCCGGGCTGTATTCCACTACCAGCTGAGCGGCAGGTAAGGCGGAGGCGGAGATCAAGTGGGTGCAACCCATCTGTGAGTCTGGCTGGGAAAGGGAGGAAAAGGAGTCTCACCCTAGCCCTGTCTTTGAAAAGCAAATCCACCTTCTACGGTCCTGGTGAAATCTCTCTCGAGCCCTTCATAAAACCTTCCATGCGTTCTTGAACTCACCTCCCTCGGCTGAATTTTTCCAGAGCCTGGTACCACGTATCACTGATCGTAGCATAATTTGTGTTACCCAGTGGCTTCTAGGTCCCCAGCAGCACGTGGACTCTCTGCTGAATTCCTCCCCAGGCCTTATTCTCAGCCAGCATTCCACCAAGGACTGCAGGGCCTGACCTCTGAAGTAAGAGATCTGGCCCTGCCAGAACAGCTGGTTAACTTGTGTGACCTTGGACAAATCAATGAAGTCTCCCAGAGGCCAATTCCTGTAAAAAGAGGAGGCTGAACTTCTTCCGCTAGGGAAGGAGATAAGTGTAATTGGGAAAGATACTCGATGTAGCGGCTTGGTTTTGTAATGCAAATTATAGAAAATAAAACTGGATTAAAAACCACTGGACACTCAAATAACATGTGATAAGAAAAAATAGGCTAGAAAAGGTTGAGAAACATTGAACTAGATGATTTATAATTTCAGGCTTAGAATCTGACAATCACTCGGTCACGCTATTCAAAAGACTGCCAGGTACCACACTGTGCACTTCAGGCACAGAGAACAAACACCATCTTTGTCCTCTGGAAATTCATACCCTATTACAAACACCAAAGAATGATAGATGAAGCCATAATCTTCTTTGTAAATAGATCATATGTACACATCTTCTACTGTGTATACTATGGGTCATTATGAAAATCATTCAGAAAAAAATATGCTAAAACTATAAATACACCAGGTATGCTTTTCCCATTTGGACTATTTCACTGCTTAAATGAAGAGAAGGAAGAAAGAACTCTGGTCTATAGCATGAATTTAATTTTGTGCACTTTTGTTCGGAGGTAAATGACCTAGATGCCCTGGGAAGATTACCCAAATGGCTTTGGCTTTATGTAACAGCATCACCAGCTTCCCAGGTGGCTCAGGGGCTTCCCTGGTGGCTCAGAGGGTAAAGCGTCTGCCTGCAATGTGGGAGACTGGGGTTCAATCCCTGGTGTTGGGAAGATCCCCTGGAGAAGGAAATGGCGACCCACTCCAGTACCCTCGCCTGAAGAATCCCATGGACAGAGGAACCTGGTAGGCTACGGTCCATGGGGTCGCAAAGAGTCAGACACAACTGAGCGACTTCACTTTGCCGATGCAGGAGATGCAGGAGACCAGGGTTCAATCCCTGGGTTGGGAAGATCCTTGGTGTAGGAAATGGCAACCCACTCGTTTTCTTGCCTGGAAAACCCCACAGACTGCGGAGCCTAGTGGGCTACAATCCACGGGGTCCCGAGAGAGTCAGACACGACTGAGCACGCAAGCACAACAGCATCATCAGGAACAAACCAACTTCTCAAATATTCCACGTTCTCACTTGCTCAGTATTTCCTTTAACCTTTCCCCAACACTTCAACCATTTAAATCTGAAATCGTCAGGGAGAACTTGTAAAATCCAGTCCTCCTACACAACTTTGGGGTCAATTACAACCTTGCCAGAAGGTGGGTGGGTGGGTGTGTTAGTCGCTCAGTCGTGTCCTATCTGTGCAACCCCATGGACTGTGTAGCCCGCCAGGCTCCTCTCTCCATAGAATTCTCCAGGCAAGAATACTGGAGTGGATTGCCATTCCCTTCTCCAGGGGATCTTCCAGACCCAAGGATCAGACCCGGATCTCCTGCATTGCTGCCTGATTCTTTACCGTCTGAGCCTCCCGAGAGACCACTTCAGATACTAGTTCCCTAGCCCAAGAGCCTTCTTCGTCAAGTTCTAGGTAACACCAATGGAATTCAAAACATTTGAGGTAGCATTTTACCGTGTCTCTCCTCTAAGAGACAAAGATTAAAGCACGTCTTTCCCCCAAATCAGGCGGTCACCCCCAATCAGAAGGACTTTCATCTTGGCTAGGATGACCCCGGCTTAGGCACCGATGGGAATGGGTGAGGACTGGGGTGAGAAAGCACAGCAGGTACCTAAATCTGTAACTAGGCAGTCATTTCAAGGAGGGGGTCCAGCTAGTTAGAAAGTAGCCTAACTGCATTTCCCAACAGTAGTAACTAAAAAGTACATTTCGGGAGGGAAAAACAAGCAACTTGCTGGCTGGAACACTCTGATTCCTAGTCTTGATTACCACATTACAGGACATAAATAATTCCCCCCATTTCAGAGAATAGGTAAAAGGACACGCGTGTAAGGATTCTGACCTCAACGTTGTGGTGTTGGCGGCGAGGCTTCTGCTACAGAGGAAAAGTGGAAACAGAGGGGAAGAGAGCAAGAGGGTTGGGATTCCTGGGGAAGGAGTGCTTTCTGCCGCATGCCCACTTTTAAAAAAGTTAGCAGGTAAAGTTCTTTAGCAACGGGTAATGTAACTGATTAATTATGATAAACACTGAATACGAAATACTAATTACGGAATATCAAATGCAATAAAAACGACAAGAGTTCTCCATGCCCTGATACTACTGCCCTGCATTCTATATTTCACAAAGCAAGCCTCAACCAAAATCATATTTACCTGCTTCTTTCACAGATAACAGCTAAACATCTCTAGGCAATAACAACAAATATTCAATTTAACCAAGCAACAAGAAAGTCAGTTACAAACCCTTATTATTAATTAACATCCCCCCCCCACCGCTTCCAACCAGAGGATGAAAAGTAAAATGCAATTTTAATGTTTTCTTTTCCCATGTGTGATATTCTTAAAGAACTATGTATAAAACTTTTCCAAAAACTTTAAACGACATGAGTCAAGACAAAGGAAAGTAAATAAAAAGGGGGGAAAAAAAAAACAGTGAAGCAGGATCGTTAAAGCAAAGTTTAGTATTTTTCTTTCTTAAAAAAGAAATGACTAAAGAGTTTTACATTGAAGAGAAATGTTTGGACTGTCGGCATATTGTTTTTAATTCATGGAACAATGTAGCCATTTGTTTTTTTCCTTTTAGGACATTGTTTTGTTTTGAACACATAGGGAATTACCTAGGCCAAGTATGAATTCAAAGAAAAGAGCTGGGAGAAAAAAAAAAAACTACCACCAAACGAAAAACCCATGGTAAATTTGGCATTCTTTCCAGTGTATAAAAATAAAACTCAGTTTGGAAATATGATAAAAATCTCTGAAACACACAGAATGAATAGTGAAAGAGTAGAAAAATAAATGTAAGATCACTCACATTTCCCCTCCTAGAAGCTCTATTTCTTTGCAATTCACATCTTCACGTGCAGTTTGCATATAGTAGCTCTGCTAAAAACAACCACATGGAAAATTTTTGTACCAGATAACACTGCAGGACAGGGCTTGGCAGCTACAAGTTGTAATCAGAATGCTTCAAGGGCTAATGTAACCCAGATAACGACCAAGCATGCATTTCGGTGCAGTCTTAACTTTTTTTTTTTTTTTTAATAGCAGGCTGTGGGAGGGTCAAAAGCTATTGGGTTCTACTTTATATGCATTCAGCAATGAGAATTTTTCCGTAAGGGAGCATTTTGCTTCCATGAATAAAAGAATTGCTTAAAATGTACAAGATTATTTTCCAGTGAATGCATTCTTGTAGGAGGTGAGGTGCTCACACAGACAAGCCTAGAATGGGAAAAAGTTTTCCAGTTCCTAAAATGCCTTTCCCCAGTAATTCCACAGGCCTGCATCTTCATCCACTGCATTAGGGCTCCCCCAGCGTTGGCAAATGAAGAGGCTACTTATTTAAGGACCACGGAAATCCATGGTATAATGAGCCACTTTTCCCCAAGAGTAATCTAAAGAAGAAAAGAACACTGATTTTATGTATGCCTGTTGCCTAAGAGGGGGAGTAGAAGGAGACCTGGGTCTTGATAAGTTTCCTGTACATTCGTGGATGAGACAGAGGCACTGAAGCCTTGTGACTTCAATCCAAGTTCAAGTGGCAGATTCAGATGGAGCTCTCACTTGGGGGAAGTGAGCCACCATATTAATGCAAGGAATGTGAAATGGGAGAAACTCTTCCATCCACAGTCAGGAGGGGGGTTCATGTGATCCAATGGGGTTATTCTCTTTTCCTCCAACGCTGGCTGGCACTCACACAGCTGAGCTAAGATGGCTTCCAAAGTCCAAAATAAGACGCTAGCCCAAGGCAGCCTGGGCCCTCCCGCGGGAACCCTGAGGCAAATGAATCAAAGGCTCTTTTATTCTCCCTCCCACCAGAACATGCTCCCTCTCTGTTGTAAACGAAATGCTTGCCAGCATGAATTATTTAGTTCCAAACAGACATAAAGAAATCTTAAATAACACATGTCCCTCGGAATTTTAATAAGTTCAGGTGACGGACAAGTGGAGCTGTTGGGTTTGTTTCTCGCCTGGGATAGAAAATTCACTGGTGGTCAGGAGCCCCTCAGCAGCATGAGGTCATGGCAGAAATGGAAACTTCTCAAACTGCAAGCTACAGCTGACATCCAAACTCCACGCGTGACACGGAGGTCCTCCGTCCTTCTCCCTGGGATGTCTGAACTCTAAGCCAAGTCCCTGTTCTTCCTTTCAAACCAGGCTTCCCTTCTGATTCTGCTATTTCTGTCAGCAGCACCTGGATTCTTCCAAGAATAGAGCCTGAAATTCACTCAAGAGGACTTCCCTGACTGGCTCCACCTCCCTCCCGTCTAGTCTGAACTCTTAGGCAGTTACTGTCTGTATCAACCACTTGACAATTCATCCTATATGGCCTTATAAAGAGAGCTCCTGTTAAATGACTGAAAGGAACATGCATTTACAGCTTGTCTTCACAAAGACTAGAAACTTCCTATGGGAAGGGACTGGGCCTTTCCCTCTGCTGGATGCCACACAAGGCAGATTTACAAAAGTTCCAGAGATACCTCTTTATTAATTCAGTCAACAGACACTTGGTGAGCCTCCACTCTGAACAGACACAACACCCAGCTCAGGCACTCGACAGCCTCGGGCTCAGTAAGCCTTCATTCCACTAAGGAAAGGGCTGGAGGGTCCCCAAAGAATTCTGCCTCTGCAGTTCTAATACATTCACCAGACCACTTAAGATGAACAAGAAATTAAGATTTATTTCCCCCCAAAAAGGAGGCCTATTGAGAAGCTCCGCATCTGCCCCTCCCTCCCAAGGGAACATCTGAGAAGAGGAACATTAGATGTTAGGAGAATTTAGAATGAATAGGTGTGTTGCCCACTCCTTTCCCATTTTACAGATAAGGAAACTGAGACTCAGAAGTTCCCCCGAGGATCCAAAGGTCTTGTGAACAGCGGCAAAACCCTGGCGAATTCTGGGTCCTGACACTTAGTCAAGGGTTCCNTTTTTTTTTTTTTTAATAGCAGGCTGTGGGAGGGTCAAAAGCTATTGGGTTCTACTTTATATGCATTCAGCAATGAGAATTTTTCCGTAAGGGAGCATTTTGCTTCCATGAATAAAAGAATTGCTTAAAATGTACAAGATTATTTTCCAGTGAATGCATTCTTGTAGGAGGTGAGGTGCTCACACAGACAAGCCTAGAATGGGAAAAAGTTTTCCAGTTCCTAAAATGCCTTTCCCCAGTAATTCCACAGGCCTGCATCTTCATCCACTGCATTAGGGCTCCCCCAGCGTTGGCAAATGAAGAGGCTACTTATTTAAGGACCACGGAAATCCATGGTATAATGAGCCACTTTTCCCCAAGAGTAATCTAAAGAAGAAAAGAACACTGATTTTATGTATGCCTGTTGCCTAAGAGGGGGAGTAGAAGGAGACCTGGGTCTTGATAAGTTTCCTGTACATTCGTGGATGAGACAGAGGCACTGAAGCCTTGTGACTTCAATCCAAGTTCAAGTGGCAGATTCAGATGGAGCTCTCACTTGGGGGAAGTGAGCCACCATATTAATGCAAGGAATGTGAAATGGGAGAAACTCTTCCATCCACAGTCAGGAGGGGGGTTCATGTGATCCAATGGGGTTATTCTCTTTTCCTCCAACGCTGGCTGGCACTCACACAGCTGAGCTAAGATGGCTTCCAAAGTCCAAAATAAGACGCTAGCCCAAGGCAGCCTGGGCCCTCCCGCGGGAACCCTGAGGCAAATGAATCAAAGGCTCTTTTATTCTCCCTCCCACCAGAACATGCTCCCTCTCTGTTGTAAACGAAATGCTTGCCAGCATGAATTATTTAGTTCCAAACAGACATAAAGAAATCTTAAATAACACATGTCCCTCGGAATTTTAATAAGTTCAGGTGACGGACAAGTGGAGCTGTTGGGTTTGTTTCTCGCCTGGGATAGAAAATTCACTGGTGGTCAGGAGCCCCTCAGCAGCATGAGGTCATGGCAGAAATGGAAACTTCTCAAACTGCAAGCTACAGCTGACATCCAAACTCCACGCGTGACACGGAGGTCCTCCGTCCTTCTCCCTGGGATGTCTGAACTCTAAGCCAAGTCCCTGTTCTTCCTTTCAAACCAGGCTTCCCTTCTGATTCTGCTATTTCTGTCAGCAGCACCTGGATTCTTCCAAGAATAGAGCCTGAAATTCACTCAAGAGGACTTCCCTGACTGGCTCCACCTCCCTCCCGTCTAGTCTGAACTCTTAGGCAGTTACTGTCTGTATCAACCACTTGACAATTCATCCTATATGGCCTTATAAAGAGAGCTCCTGTTAAATGACTGAAAGGAACATGCATTTACAGCTTGTCTTCACAAAGACTAGAAACTTCCTATGGGAAGGGACTGGGCCTTTCCCTCTGCTGGATGCCACACAAGGCAGATTTACAAAAGCTCCAGAGATACCTCTTTATTAATTCAGTCAACAGACACTTGGTGAGCCTCCACTCTGAACAGACACAACACCCAGCTCAGGCACTCGACAGCCGCGGGCTCAGTAAGCCTTCATTCCACTAAGGAAAGGGCTGGAGGGTCCCCAAAGAATTCTGCCTCTGCAGTTCTAATACATTCACCAGACCACTTAAGATGAACAAGAAATTAAGATTTATTTCCCCCCAAAAAGGAGGCCTATTGAGAAGCTCCGCATCTGCCCCTCCCTCCCAAGGGAACATCTGAGAAGAGGAACATTAGATGTTAGGAGAATTTAGAATGAATAGGTGTGTTGCCCACTCCTTTCCCATTTTACAGATAAGGAAACTGAGACTCAGAAGTTCCCCCGAGGATCCAAAGGTCTTGTGAACAGCGGCAAAACCCTGGCGAATTCTGGGTCCTGACACTTAGTCAAGGGTTCCTTTTACCACAGCACAACTTATCCAAAACCTTTCAAAAATAAAGTAGTAGTCCACCTGCTAAGATGTCTCTTCTCATGTGTTAGTCTCTATAAGAAAATAAAGAGTGCTGGCACTTCCTCAATCTGAAAATCATCAAGACTTTATCTACATACTTTTTATGCCCTCTCCAAAATATGGAAATTTGCTTAGTCTTAAAACCGCTTTGTCATTTTCTTTCTTTCATATTCTTTAAGCAGATCTATTATGGCAAATCACACTGAAATAACCAATTCTCCTCTCAACCAGATTATCCAAGCATAATTCTTGCCACATTGTTGTATCTGTTCAAAGATGATCAATTAAAAAAAAAAATTAAAAACCGAATTCTAAAACTACCCTCCACATGGATACACCTTCCTAAGAGTTAATTTTGAATTCCAAAAGACAACAATCAGATTTAGGGAATTGGCAACTCTTATCAGTAATCCCAGGCACAACAAAGAATTAACTATCATTAACTTTCATAAGGCTTCCCTGATGGCTCAGCAGTAAAGAATCTGTCTGCCAGTGCAGGAGACTCAGGTTTGATCCCTGGGTCAGGAAGATGCCCTGGAAAAGGAAATGGCAACCCACGCCAATATTCTTGTCTGGAGAATCCCATGGACAGAGGAGCCTGGTGGGCTACAGTCCATGGGGTCACGAAGAGTCGGACATGACTGAGAGACTAAACAACAACTTTCATAAAGACTTAATGTAATTGCTAGTTGATGATCTTTGCTACTAGAAACAAATTTCCTGCATTACTGGAAAAGGTAAAAAGAAAACATTAAAAATCTGAATGGTCACTAACGTGAGGACTGCAGGAAAAAATTTCCTTCAAAAGAACCATGATGCTCCTTCAGTCACTGTAAGCAAAGACTTCAGAATCGGTTGACTGCTACTGGGGATTGCCAAAAAAGGGCAGGAAGAGCTTCCAGACATCACGGTCCTCTTTGTTGTGGTGACATTCCCGAGCAGGGACCTTAGCTCAGCTCCTGGGTTGTCCCTGAACAAGGAGATGCTGCTATTTTGCCTTCTCCATGCCTCTCGCTTCCATGCAAGATGGCAGGTGCCCACCCGGAGGAAGATGCTATTTCTGTTTCTAAGCCCCTTCCCAGAACCACATGTCCAGACAGAAACCATCCTACAAACTGACAGCTGAAGAGCGGAGTCCAAGCTGGGTATAGATTACACACCCAAGAACCAGCTGAGGTCCTGCTCCCCAGCTGGCTGGCCGCTAGCAGGCCACCTCACCCTGGCCCAGATGCAGGCTCTCTTGCTGAGAGCGCCCATCAGCCTAAGGTGGACACCTGGGCCGTGGAGGAGCCCAAACTTGGTGTCCAGGCTTGAGGCAGGGCATAGGGAAGCTCCCCCTGCAGAGACTAGGGGGATGGCCAGCTGCCTTGAAGCAGTCCTTTGTTTTCAAGACTTACCTTTTATCTCAGCAATTAGTTCAAATGGTTGATTTGTCTTTAAAAAACTCTTTAAAAATCTGAGTGCCGCTGTTGAGTGTATAATATTAAGATTTTACTTGGTTTCTACAACCTTGGTGACATTGATCTGTATGTGATTCTATGCAGGTCCCTAGCAGAGGAAGAAAACAGCTATTTAATATATAACACAGGACAAAAACAGCAACAGAAAGCAGAAAAATCTTCACTTCCATTCTATATTTAAAAAATATAGAGGATGAAACACATGCAAGAGGTTCTTACCCTTTTGCAAATAAACATAGAAAGAAAAAGAGAGACAAAAAGGCTGGAGAGGGATTCCTGGATGGCGCAGTGGACAAAATCCACCTATCAGTGTAGGAGACACGGGTTCAATCCCTCATCCAGGAAGATCCCACTTACCACAGAGCAAGTAAGCCCGGGCACCACAGCTATTGAGCCTGTGCTCTGGAGCCTAAGAGTCTCAACTACGAGCCGATGTGCTGCAACTACTGAAGCCTGTGCCCCTCAAGGCTATGTTCTGCAAGAAGCCATCACAGTAAGAAGCCCCCGCACGGCAACTGGGGAGTTGCCCCAACACTCTTCAAGAGAAAGCCCTTGCAGCAGGAAAGACCCAGCAAGGCCAAAAATAAACAAACCAATACAATTGTTTTAATCATATAGCTGGAGAATCTGCTCACTAGTCTTTTTCTTACTATCTTTTATGTTACTGTCACACTCTTTAGGAAATTCAAGAAAAACTTCCATAGCAGATGAACATACTAATACGTAAAAACAATGCTGCTGACTGATAAAAATAGAAAAAGCAAACATAAAATGGAGTTGTAAGTAGAATGCATTGGGGCCATAACTTGAGATGACTTTGGAGATAAAACTAAAACAATATTTTGTCACTTACAAGCCCTGATGGATTCTCTTAATCAATGCTTGAACTACTCTTATAAATATTGGAAAACAGTGAGACAACTATCAAAGTCCTCTGGGCCAAGTGTTCCCCCTCAAAATCAATGCCCCAAAACTCCCTGAAGTCTCCTTTAGCGATTATGGTACCAGGAAGTCAAGATATCTTATCACAGAGAATTTGTTCATTCAAAACCATTATCAAGCAACATTTTGCCTATTGGGTGGTCAACAATGTTTCCTTTCATCCAGAAAATAAAGATTTTACATGAAAACCAAACCCTGCAGAGGAGATGCATGTATATATATATATGCCATATCTTTGAGGGATAAAGGTGTATTAGCCAAAACTATCTATATTGAATATCAAGCCAAACAGCAATCATCTGGAAATGTCAAAATCTTCTGGGCAATCACCTTGACAGTGCAAATATAAGACAAGCCTCAATTTAGCTTATAAGACTCCAGTAACTCTCTTGGACCCCTCAATTTTGGCAGCCACCCTCCCCACAGTCTTCCTGGGCTGTATCCATGGACTGATTAGTGTGGAAAGAAAACCCTAGTGCCCTGCCTCTCTCAGCTGTTAGGTATATTCTGCCCTCAGTCGACAACAATTGAGGGAGCCTACTGTTCTCTGATGTAGCCTATGATTTCAGTCTACGTGAGCCTGCTCCTGAAAACATCTATGAAATGGCCATAGGGCTCAACTTGGGCACACAATTAGAAAGCACGTGGAGTTGCCGGCTTCCTTTTCTTTTTTTAAAATTAATTTATTTATTTTAATTGGAGGCTAATTACAATATCGTGGTGGGTTTTGCCATACACTGACATGAATATGGCTTCCTTTGCTACATATGCTTGTCCTGTGTTTCTTCAGCACTGCACCCCTGATCCACAGTCCGCTCTTGCTTGCATGCTATATCCACAGACTCACAGAAAGTCATACCCTGAAAGGCCCTATCCAGATGACCCAGCCTGAGCACCACTTAAACTTGATAAGAGGCGTTAACCTTTTAAAGCCCAGGCAGGCAGGCAGGCAGATCTGGGTTCAAATCCTGCTTCTGGTACACTCTGGTTCCGTAGATTGTGTTCTCATTTGTTAAGACAGATAATAACTGCCTCATAAAACTGTTGTAATGATCAGATGAAATATTAAAATTCTTAAATTGAGAATTTCTATTTTCTTGGTCCCAGTTAAGATGTAATTGTTTGGGCTGATTTTTTTTGTAGTACATTAAATTGCAAGCCCAAGAGACAAGGCTTTTTTCCTACTGGGTTTTTTTTAGGGCGCGCGGCAGGTTCTGGGCGGCCCGGCCCCCGACCCCGATCCCTCCCTCTCCTGGCCTCCCGGCTCCCTCTTCCTCTCTTTCCTCCTCCCCTTCCCACGTTCGGGCCGGCTCCGGTTTCTGCCCAGACTTTCTCTGAAACTCCGCCGGAGCGCTTCCAGCCAAAACAACAAGGGCCAGGGAGGAGGAGACGCGCGGAGGGAGGGAGCAAGCGAGGGAGGGCGCGGGAGTCCGAGAGGCACCCTGGGATCTGTAGTTCGGGACGCTGGAGAGGGGTCCTCGGCGCCCCCGGCGACCGTGGATCCCGGAGCCCCCGGCGGGCTGGTCGCCGAGGAAGGCGGCGAAGCCTGCCGAGGGTAACGCCGCGCCATCTCGGGTTCCCGGGCGACCGAGGAACATTCGAAGGTTCAAGTCTGTGGATTGCCATCTTGGCTCAGCCGAGTGTCAGTTCGGAGTTTGTTCTGTGCGGGAGATCGGGAGTTGGGGACGGGGGGTGGGGGGT
>SJYX01002863.1:150594-163370 GCA_006410675.1 Oreotragus oreotragus | reverse complement strand
GTGCTCACTACCCTGCTCCAAGCCAGTAAGATGCTCTTGTGAGAGGACACGCCACTGCACCGACCCAGCAAGGCATCGAAATTTGACTTCTCTTCCTGTTTCCACTGACTCCACCATCCAGTGGAAAATTTCTAAGTTTGTTTGGAGAAACACGTTTTGAAATTTTGAATATAGTGGGATATTAAAGAAAGAAGATTCTATCTCACCATGAACACACTTCAAAATGCAAGTAATTCCTGAGTTAATTTAAAACAATAATGCATATCTTCAACAAGACATAAAGTACAGATTCTCCCCCATTCCAGTAACAACAGCTATCTCCAAAGGAGAAACCACGTTCCTTGCTTTGCCCACCAGGGAAGAATGACATACTCAGATGTTCTTTCTTTATGCCAAAGTAATTACTGATCTTTCAAGTAAGAATGTATTTATTTGAAAAACAAATTTGCAAGACTTAAACTACCTGATTTGAACACTTATGAAGCTACCATAATCAATGCAGAGAGGTACCAGCATAAGGATAAAAAGTGGATTGCCATAACATAACAGAAATTCTAGAAACAGACCCTCACAAGGGAGCCTGGATAGCGCAGTGTGGAAAGCGAAGTCTTTCAACCAACAGTGCTGAAGATCTTGACCAATATGATCATGGGAGAGATGAGCCTCAGATGCTACCTCACATGATAAAAGAAAAGCATTATAAGCTGAAATCATAAAGCTTCTGGAAGAAAACCTAAGAGAACATTCTCACAACTTCAGGGTAGGCAAGGATTTCATACATAGGATACAAAAAGTACTACTGTAAAGGGGAAAAAAAATAAAACGAACCTCATCAAAATTAAGATTTTGATGCATCAAAAGTTAAGAAACTGAAAAAGCAAACCAAAGACTGGAAGAATATATCACAATACACGTATCTTCAAAAAGACTTCAATCCACTAGCAATAAAAGTACCACACACACAGAAAGAGCAAAGGGCCTGAAAAACTCAGGTAAGTATCCAATAAACTCACTAAAAGGCATTCCACATAACTAGCCATCAGAGAGATGCAATAACGTTGTGCATGTAAAATAGTATGACTGTTCTGGAAAACCTTACAAAGTTGGGCACATACATGTTTCTTACAAAGTTGGACACATACTTACCCTGTGATTTTGAAATTTCATTTATAGGTATTGGTATTTGTTCAAGAGAAATGAAAACAAAAGTCTGTAAAACACTGGTACAAGACTGTTTATAACATCTTTATTCATAATAGCTTCAAGCTGAGAACAATCCAAATTTTCATCAACAGGCAGACAGATGAACTGTTGTAATCATATCATGGAACACTGATCAGCAATAAAAAGAATGAATTGCTGATATATGCAACACCATAGATAAATCACAAAAATATGTTGATCTAAGATGCTGGACACAAATGGAAATGTTCTGTATGATCTCATTTATAGGAACTTCAAGAACAGACAAAATGAATTCTGATGATATAAATCAAAACAATCACTGCCAGTAGAGGGTGGAAATTCACTGGAAGGGAACAAGGAATGAGATTCTGGGATGATGGAAATATTCTGTGTCTTGACTGGGTTACTAGTCACAGGCATACATATTCACCAAAATACATGGAATTACACATTTAACATCCATACATGTCACTGTATATAAAATTTAACTTCAATTTAAAAACATATCAGGTAAATCTTTCCACAGCAAGGCAAACACATCAACTTTGTTCATTAAAGCACTTGAAAAACACCCTCTAATACTAATAATTAAAAATTGGTTTAGAATCAAGAATGATAGAATTCTCTCCAAATCTAATTCTATAAGCTTCTGCAGTATACTCCATTTGATTCTTTCGGAGCATTTTATATTTTCTGATTTCTGTGACTATGGAGTAATACGTCTTATAAAAATTTACCTCAATTCTTAAATCAGCTGTTGCCTTAAACTCTGGCAAATACACAAAAGGGAAATATATAAACCCATTTCACCTAAACATCCTTCACCTTTTTTGATGGATCTGTCTCTGCCATCTCAGGATGGTACTAGAAGATGAGTTCAAGTGTGCCTCAGTGTTACATTTAGAGAGACACAGTGGGACTCAAGGGAAGAAAGAGACACAGCGCAACAGAATTAATTACTTAAATAAGTCAGCAACCCAACTAAAAGCTTCTGGCATGCCTTTCAAGCTATATGTTAAGGGTAGAGATCTGTGTAATTTCAGGTGGTTGGGGTGAAGAAATGCATAGAAGAAGAAGAGAGGATTAAGAAACTGCAAAGTCAGGGCCAGCTGCTCACCAGAATGAACAATTACAGCAATCACTTGGATGAGTTGGAGGCCAGAGATAAAAGCACAATAAATTCCCAGAAAACTAGATTAGAGAAAGAGCCATTTTAAATTAAAAAGCTACAGCAATCACAAATTTGGACTTAAATGTATTTGTTTTTTATTAAACTTAAAAAGTTAATGCTCATTTACCCTAAGGCTCTTATTAAAAACAGTTATATATAAAATAAGTTTTACATATTTGTATATAATTTATAATAATTATATATCATTTTATAATTTTATATATAACATATAAAGCTTTATATAAAGATAACTTCTTGTTCTATATGTTTTTATATTCTTAACAGTATTATATACACATTCAATCAAGCCACCCTAAAGTTACACTCAACCTTTGATTTTTCTCGCACCGTGAGCTTAGTATTTTTGTCACCATGACAATATGCCTGGTAATACGTTTTCTGACAGTGTACTAAGGATTGCCTGGAAAGATATACTAAGAGCCATCTTCCCCTTGATGACATAGACCCATCCTCTTCCAGATCAAAGGGGTTTTTTAAAAACTTCACCAGTTATCCAGATTACAAAGAAAGGGACCTTGCAAGAGTGTGGTGGTCCTCTGGGTGTGGGGCTTTCACTCTGAAACACTTTCTGAGGGAATGGCTGAGAAGGCAGGAGCTGACAGAGTTAAAGCGGAACTGCTGTAACTGTCTCTCTCATGACAGGATTGTGCCAGAAGGGCAGGAACACACTGTCAGTGGAGCCAGCAGATCAGCACTGGGTACAAGCTGAGAACATTTCTGAAAAATTCTATTCGTGTAGATGACAAAGACACCAGCTGAATAAAATGAAAGGATGATAATATTCTCACATCTTGATATTTTCCCTTTGAATCTAAACTATGCTTCAATAGAGGAGAGGTGAAAACAGATTATTAAGCAGGAAAAGGCTTTTTGCCAGTTCGTCTGAAAAAGAGTATTTCTGTGTTCAATGGTGTCATTTTTCATAAGCACTGATAATGAGTCAGAGGCTGCGTCTGTATTTCCTGCATAAGTGACCAGTGATTATAAGTCCGGACGGCTAAACTTGGGTTGGTTTGTTTTTTATAGAAAAAGCTCTGGAAAATATTAAATGAAACAGTAAGATACACCATAACTGCAACAAGTAGCATCAGCATGAAATCTCTGGTAGAAATGCAAGCATCCTCTCCTCTGGACGTTTCCAAGCTCTATATTGTGGGGATCATGCATAGTATCTCCAGAAAATGGAGCCAATCCAAACTTACCTCCAGTAAAATGCAACGTTAAGGAACCCACAATAACCACGTTCCATTTAAACACTTTCCAAGCTGAAAATGTGGTTTGTTTTATGATAAAAAGAACATCACAGTTTATAATACATCTCTTTTCCTAAAATTCTGCTCTATGTTAATGAATCAAAATATACCCCAATCTGTTTTGAAATGTGAAGTGCCAAGTTGCTGTATAATATTCCCAAGTTCCAGAGAAAGACAAACATGAGGAAACGCTAAACTCTAGTTTAGGAATAGAACTTGTTTTGAACTTCTTATTGTCATAGTAGAATAAATCAGGCCTTTGGTGGACAACACACAGTACAATATAAAAATATTTTCATAGATTGTGTTCAGTAGGAAAAATGACAGCAATTAGAGAAAAAGGAACGACACACAGCCAGGACTTAGATCCGTTATGTCTGGTTGCAGAAGTCCAAGCGCCTGCCATGGTCCCCTGCCTCTGTCTGAACACAGAACAGGAGGAGGCACTGCTCCTGGGGGGCAGCGGTGCGACGCCCCTTCACCAGTGCCTGAGGAAGGAGAGCAGAAGAGGAAAGCCAGGGCCTTGGGTGACCACCTGGCCACTTTCTTCACATTCAGGACCAGCACTGCCTTTGGATGATGTTTAAGAGGCAGGCATCCCTTCGGAGCATGAACTCTGGCAACTTCCAGGTCTCAAAAACCACCATAAAGTAAGTCAGAGAGAGAAGGAGAAATATCATATGACATCTCTTATATGTGAAATCTAAAAAGAAATGATACAGATGAACGTGCAAAACAGAATTAGATTCACTGGTGTGGAGAACAAATTTATGGTTTCTGGGAGAAGGAGGAGAATGGGGGAAGGGATAGTTAGAGAGTTTGGGAAGGTCATGTACACGCTGCTATATTCTAAATGGATAATCAACAAGGACCTACTATATAGAACAGGAAACTCTGGTCAATGTTAGGTGGCAGCCTGGATGGGAGGGGAGTTTGGGGGAGAATGGATACATGTGTATGTATGGCTGAGTCCCTTCCCTGTTTACCTGCAAGTATCACAACATTGGTTGTTAATCCGTTATACTCCAACACAAAATAAAAAGTTAAAAACACACCATACATTATTGTTCTTAAAATCCACCCAAATGTTTCAGGCACCCTCTTTAAGTATTCCCGTCCCTTCCTTCTAATCCAGAGTACTCTAACAAGCACACAGCTTGAAGATTTTAAGGAAAGAGGTCTTATCTATTATAAAACCCTGGGGTGTGCCAACAAATCTCTGGGATGCAAGAGCTCTAAAGTATTTACTCTTCAGCCGGGCTTTTCCATATATGAATTTTCAAACACAAGCCTGATAGTCAGTATAGTTCCTTTTATTGAGACTCGATTCCAACAAGTGATAGAAACTTAATCTCGGCCAATTCGGATGATTTCAGCCAATGTTAGCTGGATTCAGGAACGTAGCCAATGTCTACATTTCAGGGATGCACGGAACAGCAAAGTCTGGAGTAGGGAGGGAGGAATCTGGTTTTGGACAAGGTTTCCTATCCATTCTAACACGCTGCAAAAAGCCCAGCTCTGTTCTGTCTCCAGCCACTGGGTCACACAGACTGTTGTCCTCATCATGGCAAATGCACTCTTTCCTTTACAAATATTTGCCTGTTTCTCCTAGAACTCAAGGGAATACTGACGGCTCCCTGTATTTTTCTGGGTACATCAAAGGTAAAATACCAGCTCTCCTTGAGGAACCCCATCCTAGACGTGGTCCCACACAGGGTGTGAGGGAGGCAGGTGAAGCCCCATCTCTGGAACACAACTATGACATCAAGTCCAAGCCCTTCCATCTTCCCACCTTCTCTGCTTTTTTCTTGAGAGCAAGAAGTTTTTAGCTCCTTTGCTGATGGAAACCAGCTCTTAATAACCAAATACTTATATTTTACTCAAATGCCATGGAGCTTCAAGGTTTTTTCATGTCTACTTTATTATATCTTACTAATATTCTCTAAGGAATAACAACACAGATGAGTAGGCTACCATGAAGAAATCTCCTTTTAATAACAGAATTAGGAAATCAAGAGGATACTTCCAGGGATTACCCTTGGCGATGCCCTTTATCTTTACTCCGGGAATCCAGGTCATGTTCAGCCCCTGACACCTACCACCAGTGCAGCAAATTCACACTGAACACAATGCACCAGCAAAGGTACGTTGTTCACAAAGCCGCACACACATTTCCTAAGCCCTGTGGACTCTCCAGCAGCAGTTCTTCTAAGGGTACCCTTTTAATCTCCCCAAGACCATGTTCACATCCACATCCACACCTGACTATAATCTGACTCTTGGGCAGACTGCTACGTATAAGGTAAGTAAGCTGCATGATCCTGACATTTTAAAGTCAGAAGTCAAGCTCTTACTTCCCTGAGGTCAGTGCCCACTGAATGGCCAGTGGAACCTGAACAGGGTCACACTTCTCCATAAATCTCTGTGTCCTCTAAGGCTGCACACCAGCTCCCACACTCTAAGACGGTGGGAGGCGGCTCTCAGGCGGCAGTGCTGGCACACAGGGCACCACAGGCTGTAGGGCAGCGCTCTCTCAGGGGCTCCTGGCCGCTGAAGGTAACCAGACTCGCGCTGGTCCCCCCACGCCACGCTGGGCTCATTCCATTCCCCCTCAGGGCATGACCGTCTCAAGGAGCGCCCCACCTCCCCGGAGCTCCCAGCCCGCCATACTCACCCAGGAGCCCAGTCTTTGTGCTCAAAGTCAGAAAGGACAGGTTCAGATTACAGCATGGGCCCTCGACTCCAGCGAGGCATCCTCGCTGCCCTGCAGACTCTCCCTCTGGGTGTGACCAGGTCATCCACGAAGACAGAGGGTCTCAGCCGAGCCTGGATTGGGGAGCTCTGGTGGGTCTCTCTGCAGTGTGGAGGGGCCCCCTCCAGACTTCCACGGCACACACACAGGGGCTCTCTGTGGGTAACCTTCTCCTGGGAAAGTCCGCACTCTCTTGGAGATGCACAAAGAGAAAGGCCCTGTGCCCTGGGCTCCGTGCCACCCTGCCATGCTGGGCTGACTCATGTCCTTCCCAGGCGCAGGCTCCTGCAGGTGCCCAGGCCACCCCTTCTAAGGAAGACAGCTGATGGCAGGCCCCTCTGCTCAGAGGGCTCTGGACTCATGCTCTCCTCGAGAGGAAACCCCTGAGCAATAACAACAGCAGCAGAGAGTACCCTCGAGTGTAATGCAAGGAGGTCATGTCTCGGCAGGATATCTGTCAATCCTCCTAGAAATGCAAAGCATTCAGCAATAATTTTTACTGAGGTACATTTTTATATACAATATTATGTTAGTTTCAGGTGTATAACATAGTGATTTAAAATGTTTATGGCTTAGACCCCATTTACAATTATTATAAACTACTGGCACTATTCCCTGTGCTGTCCAGTGTGCCATGCAGCTTACTTACCTTAGACATAGCAGTCTGCCCTCTTCGTCGCCCTCAGCAGTATTTTTTAAACCCAGCTCAGGAAATGAGCTCCTCAGCTTTCTTTGGTGTCCCGAGCTGAGCCCTGGGGTCATGGACATTGCCTGAATGTTGCTCTAATTCTAGTCTAGGGTTTTCGTCAGCTAAGGAGAGGCATGCACCGCACAAAGAATCTGAGAGATCCTAAGTGGCCCCCAGCACAGCAAGCACAAGTATCACGCCACAGAATTCAGGGGCAAGATAAATGTCTTTTATTTCTCTATCATTAAGTTTAATTTTTATTTGCAGTCTCCATTCCCCCAGTGGGAGAACCACTTCCAGCCCCAAATCACGACATTACTTAGGTCTCCTTAGATATGGCATGAGGGAAGCAATCTGCCCCAACTTCCACTCTCTGTATATAAAACAGGTAAGACACTACAAAGAAGACTATCAGGAAAAAGAGATCGCTTTTCAGTCTAATGACATGTAGTGAGCTACATGAGGTATTTTAAAAAATGAAATGGGGATTGGGGATGAGGGGGTTTCAGTAACCATTAACTAATTTCTATGCACACTCAACAACTTGAAAACTATGTTTGGGTAAAACACAGAATGTATTATATACATAAGCTATGTGGGACGCTTTCCTCCTGAGTGAATGGTCATTAATAGGAAAAGAGTAAACCAGGACCAACACAGTGAGAACACACTGCTGATCTAAGGTGGATCATTAATGCACTGTCCAACTGGTAACACCGCTCAAATCCCCAGCACGTGAAGGGTGACCGCCGTGAGTGGCGAGAACCGAACATTGTTACGTGAAGTGATACTCTACTACCGCAGTGCTGCAAACATCTTCTCAATGTGTCTGCAACAGGACTGGGCCAGGGACTCCTAGGGGAGTAAGCCAGAGAGGGCCAGCACCTGCAGGGACCCTGTCGTCCTTGTCCAGCCTCACCCAGAGGAGGAGGTTGGAGTGACAATGGTGATGCTCAAGGCGGTTGGGATCAGGACTCACGTCCCCACACTCTTCACGGACAGTGCCTCGCACTTCTCCCCAAAGTCCTTTCAGTAGAACGCTATGTCCCAAGAGATCGTCCTTGAAAAGCGGCCTCACGGTCAAACACACCAAGGGCTCTCACAAGCTACAAGGTCATCATGGGACTGGTGGCAGGGGGCAGCCGTGGTGTGAAAGCCCTGCCCACAACATTCTTTTTGCTTTGCTTTTAGGCCAGTATCACTTTGTCTTCTTCCTTTTCTGAACATTCTGAAGAACTCACATTCTGAGACCATACTGGAGATACTGGTATCTCTGTCTTAAACCTACTTCTTAATACATACAGGCAAATCTTTTCCTTTGTTCAGTAAGTTTAGAGTTGACCTCTAATTGCTGTAGTTTTGTTTTTAAAACTCTGAGCAGAATGAGGCCCAGTGGTTGGTTGTTTTAAAGGACATCTTAGCTGCTCCGAGTTTGGGCAGTTAAAAGCGTTTGTAATCCTCCACATCCTGGTTTTCCGGGGACATAAGTTGCTGGCTCCTCTGGGTAACTACCAAAGACTGCGACTGCCGGAGAGTATGGGGACAGTGTTCAGACTCTCCCACAGGGGAGGGGCTGTACCAAGCTAGGGTCCCACCACCGTGGGATGAGCGTGCCTGCTGCCACACGTCCTCCCCACCAGTTGGCCGTGTCAGAGTTCTGGGCTCTGGCCCTTCTCCTGGGCTTGTAAGAGGAAAGCATCGGTACTGACAGTATCCAGCCTGGGTGCAAGCAGGGTGTATCTGGCTGCTGGAAGAGTAAACTGGTACAGCCTTTGCATAAGGAATTTGCAAGGTGTATCAGAAGAACTAGTACACTCATGGGCATTGAACCAGGAATTCTATCCCTAGGAAATTAGCTTCAGGAACAGAGATTCACTGAAAGTATGTGGGCATATACAGAACTATTTGTAAAAGCAAAGCATGGATATAATCTAAATGATCAAGGAGGCTGACTAAAAGATGTATCATACAATAATAATAAAACCTGGACCACCGTTACTGCTGCTGTTGTTAAGTTGTTAAGCCATCTCCAATTCTTTGTGACCCGACGGACTGAAGTAATCCAGGCCTCCCTGTCCATCACCAACTCACAGATGGATCATATGTTCATTGAGTCAGTGATGCCATTCAACTATCTCATCCTCTGTCGCCTCCTTCTCCTTCTGCCTTCAATCTTTCCCAGCATCAGGATCTTTTTTTTTTTTTTTTTTGAGAATTTTAGTACCATTTTATTTTTATTTTATTTTATTTATTTATTTTTATTTTTAAAATTTTTTTATTTTATTTATTTATTTTTTTTTGGTATTTATTTATTTTTTTACACGAACTATCAGGATCTTTTTCAATGAGTCATTTCTTCTCATCAGGTGGCCAAAGTACTGGAGTTTCAGCTTCAGCATCAGTCCTTCCAATGAATCTTCAGGACTGATTTCTTGTAGGATTGACTGCTTTGATTTCCTTTAGTCCAAGAGACTGTCAGGAGCCTTTTCCAGTACCACAATTTAAAAGCACCATTACAAGATATATTATGGAAAAATATTTAATTATTAAGTTGAAAAGGTAGGTTATATTTCACAATGATCCATCATATAGAATGTGATTTCTTTGTGCAATGAGATTATGTAAGATTTTTGTTTCTTTGCCATTTTTCCTCTCTCATATCCAAATTTCCAACAACTAACATGTGTTACATTTCTATTTATTAAGAAATTATAAAGGCATATCAGACTTAGACACAAAAGAAGATTTAGGTCACTACTGCTGACTTATCTTTTTGATAGCTTTTAAAAAACTAGTTAGGTATTCTGGCCATGTTTAAAGATCAATTTTTTATTCCTTCTTGAAGACTGGGTTGTAGAACTCTAAAGAGAAGTCAAGTTTGTGTGGCCCAATACAAGATTGACTCAAACTCAGGTCTTCAACTGATCTGTAATATTTTAGGGCAGCTTACAAGTTTCAAAAAACAATATAAGGCTAATCTAAGTGATGTACTACTGTGGGCAAGAATCCCTTAGAAGAAATGGAGTAGCCCTAATAGTCAACAAAAGAGTCCAAAATGCAGTACTTACATGCAATCTCAAAAATGACAGAATGATCTCTGTGTGTTTTCAAGACAAACCATTCAATATTACAGTAATCCAACTGTATGCCCTGACTGTAATCATGAAGAAGCTGAAACTAAACAGTTCTATGAAGACATACAAGATCTTCTAGAACTAACAGCCCCAAAAGATGTCTTTTTCATTATAGGGGACTGAAATGCAAAAGTAGGAAGTCAAGAGATACCTGGAGTAACAGGAAAATTTGGCCTTGGAGTATAAAACGAAGCAGGTCAAAGGTTAACAGAGTTTGCCAAGAGAAGGTACTGGTCATAGGAAACACCCTCTTCCAACAACACAGGAGAAGACTCTACACATGGACATCACCAGATGGTCAACACCAAAATCAGACTGATTGCATTCTTTGCAGCCAAAGATGGAGAAGCTCTATACAGTCAGCAAAAACAAGACTGGGAGCCAACTGTGGCTCAGATCATGAACTCCTTATTGCCAAATTCAGATTTATATTGAAGAAAGTAGGGAAAAACACTAGACCATTCCGGTATGACCTAAATCAAATCCCTTATGACTATACAGTGGAAGTGAGAAATAGATTTAAGGGACTAGATCTGATAGACAGAGTGCCCAATGAACTATGGATGGAGATTTGTGACACTGTATAAGAGACAGGAATCAAGACCATTCCCAATAAAAAGAAATGCAAAAAAGCAAAATGGTTGTCTGAGGAAACCTTACAAATAGTTGAGAAAAGAAGAGAAGCTAAAGGCAAAGGAGAAAAGGAAAGATATACCCATTTGAATGCAGAGTTCCAAAGAACAGCAAGGAGAGGGTAAGAAAGCCTTCCTCAGTGATCAGTGCAAAGAAATAGAGGAAAATAATAGAATGGGAAAGACTAGAGATCTCACAAGAAAATTAGATACCAAGGGAACATTTCATATAAAGATGGGCACAATAAAGGACAGAAATGGTATGGACCTAACAGAAACAGAAGATATTAAGAAGAAGTGGCAAGCATACACAGAAGAACTATACAAAAAAGATCTTCATGACCCAGATAATCATGATGGTGTGATCATCAACTCACCTAGAGCCAGACATCTTGGGATGTGAAGTCAAGTGGGCCTTAGGAAGCATCACTACGAACAAAGCTAGTAGAGGTGATGGAATTCCAGTTGAGCTATTTCAAATCCTAAAAGATGATGCTGATCATCAACTCACCTAGAGCCAGACATCTTGGGATGTGAAGTCAAGTGGGCCTTAGGAAGCATCACTACGAACAAAGCTAGTAGAGGTGATGGAATTCCAGTTGAGCTATTTCAAATCCTAAAAGATGATGCTGATCATCAACTCACCTAGAGCCAGACATCTTGGGATGTGAAGTCAAGTGGGCCTTAGGAAGCATCACTACGAACAAAGCTAGTAGAGGTGATGGAATTCCAGTTGAGCTATTTCAAATCCTAAAAGATGATGCTGTGAAAGTGCTACACTCAATATGCCAGCAAGTTTGGAAAACTCAGTGGCTACAGGACTGGAAAAGGTCAGTTTTCATTTCAATCGCAAAGAAAGACAATGGCAATAATACTAAACTGCTGCTGCTGCTAAGTCACTTCAGTCATGTCTGACTCTGTGTGACCCCATAGATGGCAGCCCAACAGGCTCCTCCGTCCCTGGGATTCTCCAGGCAAGAACACTGGAGTGGGTTGCCATGTCCTTCTCCAATGCATGAAAGTGAAAAGTGAAAGTGAGGTCGCTCAGTCGTGTCCGACTCTTCACGACCCCATGGACTGCAGCCTACCAGCCTCCTCTGTCCACGGGATTTTCCAGGCAAGAGTACTGGAGTGGGGTGCCATTGCCTTCTCCAAGAATGCTCAAACTACCACACAATTGCCCTCATCTCACATGCTAGCAAAGTAATGCACAAAATTCTCCAAGCCAGGCTTCAACAGTGCATGAACTGTGAACTTCCAGATGTTCCAGCTGGATTTAGAAAAGACAGAGGAACCAGAGATCAAATTGCCAACATTGATGGATCATCAAAAAAGCAAGAGAGTTTCAGAAAACATCTACTTCTGCTTTATTGACTACGCCAAAGCCTTGGACTGTGTGGATCACAACAACCTGTGGAAAATTCTGAAAGAGATGGGAATACCAGACCACCTGACTTGCCTCCTGAGAAATATGTATGCAGGTCAATAAGCAACAGAACTGTCAGGACATGGAACAACAGACTGGGTCCAAATCAGGAAAGGAGCACGTCAAGGCTGTATATTGTCACTCCACTAATTTAACTTCTATGCAGAATGCATCATGAGAAATGCCAGGCTGGATGAAGCACAAGCTGGAATCAAGGTTGCCAGGAGAAATACCAATACCCTCAGATATGCAGATGACACCACCCTTATGGCAGAAAACGAAGAACTGAAGAACCTCTTGATGAACGTGAAAGAGGAGAGTGAAAAAGCTGGCTTAAAACTCAACATTCAGAAAACTAACATTATGGAATCTGGTTCCATCACTTCATGGCAAATAGATGGGGAAACAATGGAAACAGTTCAGTTCAGTTCAGTTCAGTCGCTCAGTCGTGTCCGACTCTTTGCGACCCCATGAATCGCAGCACGCCAGGCCTCCCTATCCATCACCATCTCCC
>SJYX01002863.1:90943-150407 GCA_006410675.1 Oreotragus oreotragus | reverse complement strand
TCCTCGGTCATCCCCTTCTCCTCCTGCCCCCAATCCCTCCCAGCATCAGAGTCTTTTCCAGTGAGTCAGCTCTTCTCATGTGGTGGCCAAAGTACTGGAGTTTCAGCTTTAGCATCATTCCTTCCAAAGAAATCCCAGGGTTGATCTCCTTCAGAATGGACTGGTTGGATCTCCTTGCAGTCCAAGGGACTCTCAAGAGTCTTCTCCAACACCACAGTTCAAAAGCATCGATTCTTTGGCGCTCAGCTTTCTTCACAGTCCAACTTTCACATCCATACATGACCACAGGAAAAACCATAGCCTTGACTAGGCAGACCTTAGTCGGCAAAGTAATGTCTCTGCTTTTGAATATATTATCCAGGTTGGTCATAACTTTTCTTCCAAGGAGTAAGCGTCTTTTAATTTCATGGCTGCAGTCACCATCTGCAGTGCATCCCCTTTTCCTCTTGCCCCTAATCCCTCCCAGCATCAGAGTCTTTTCCAATGAGTCAACTCTTCGCATGAGGTGGCCAAAGTACTGGAGTTTCAGCTTTAGCATCATTCCTTCCAAAGAACACCCAGGACTGATCTCCTTTAGAATGGACTGGTTGGATCTCCTTGCAGTCCAAAGGACATTCTGGGTTAACCAACAACAAATGTCTGTATAAGGGCCCTGGTCAGGGATGGGGACCCATAGTGGCCTGTGGAATTGGGGGGGGAGGGTTATGGACTCATGCACATGCATGCCCCACAGCCTGTCTTGTTCATGAGTGTGGCTCCAGCAGCCTCTGCTATGGAAAGCACAGATCCTGTTGGTCCAGTGCGGCATGGCTTCATTCTTCGAAACTATGGCTGAAGAATCACTGGTTTGAGAACAATGGTGCTGGGCAGTGGTCTTCTCTCTCATCAACAGTTTCATGTGCCACCGGGGTGGGTCCCCTCTTTCAAGGCCACCAAGAACTGAAGGCAACAGTCTCTCCTCACATCCAGAGAAGTTTGGGAAGAGGTCAACAAGCAGCTCAAACATGACTGAGCGACTCACTTTCAGCCTTTGAGTTTTCCCCAGGGCCAAGGTCAGGGACAGCGCTTCAGAACAAAGGCAGGGCGCCCACACACCTGTGCTATTACCTATTCATCGTCCTGATGGATCAGGACCACCGGGTCCACCTTTCACAGTGAAAGGATTTCAACAGTGTTCTTGCCCAGGTGGAGGTGGAGGCTCTGTGCCGGGCCCACCCTTGGGAGACTGTTCCCTTATGGAGCCCTGCCTGTCCCCTCCCCACGCCCCTACACTTATCCTGCATGGCATGCCACCCCCGTCTGGCTCCTCAATGGAGGAGGGGATTTGGAATTCAAGGACTAGCAGCTACTCTCCAACAAAAGAGAAACCCTGAGTGAGACTATATACACAGGCACAAGGAAAAGGGGAGACTGAAAGTCTTCATTTTAGGCACAAAATTCCAAACAGCCCCTCTGTCTTCTGTCTGATTCCTTATCTACATTCTTTTCCTTTTATCTCAGCTCCCTTTCCCATTCTACCGTCTATATTTCCTGATCCTTCAAGCTGGCCAGACACCCTCTCAGATCCACGTGCACCTCTCCTACGTCTGAAAATACCCCATAGCCAGAGAACTGAGAAGAAAAGTGGGTCTCACCCATCCTGGCTGGGGATGTCTGGCCCTCCACAGCATCAAACATCTGTAGGCAGAACCCAAACCAGCCAGATGGTGTCAGTGGGCACAAGCAAGGTAGACCTGGGAGGCTCCTCTCTACCCAGGCATGATGGTCAGCAGCTCCACACACACCCAGGTCACCAGGCACTGGGAGGCCTTTAACCAGACCTGCAGCAGAGCTCCTGCCCAAGCCCTCACCTCCTCCTGACCCAGTTTCCCACCCCAGCACCAACACCGGTGCCTTCCAGCAGCAAGGAGAGAGAGGAGAACCACACAGGAGTGTTGTGGTCCAGGGACATTCTTTACCTCCCTGCTCTAGCACGCTGATGGTGCCGGCCTGGCTGAGTGCCCACTGCTCAGTGCTTCCCCTGTTTGCATTTTTGTGGGGAGAGTCAAAGACCCATCAAAATGGAGAAGCCTGGCATTTTGCAGTCTCCTAGCACTGTGAATTCTAAGGGAGATTAGATTCGTTTGCCCTGGCCATTTTGACAGCCCTGTGAGTTGGCACCAAGGGCACACAGGTAAGAATCATGCATAATAAGCTGGCTGCCTCCGCTCCTCATCCACAGGAGGAGAGAGGGCTTCTCACTTGCTGGGGGATGCGGGCACCTGGGGGCATCAATCACCCTGGAGAAGAGAGGGGAGGAGAGGCCGCACGCCCATGTAAAATGACTCTCTGCAGCCCTAATGAAGGCCGGCGATGGATGGTGGCCTGGGCTCGTTAATCAGAGGGAACATGCTGCCGTCTGCCTCTCCTTCCAGCCCTCCTGTGCCCGCATCCTGGATTGATCTGTGGCACAGTAACTCTCAGATGTCACTGCCCCCTGCCAGGGGCACCAGGGGGAGGGCTCTAGTGGGGGCTTGGGGGGTGTGCCAGAGAAGGAAGGAGTAGGGGCTGGCAGGCAGGCCCTGGCCTTCTCCTGGACATATCCTGGACCAGCCTGGGGCTGATGACTCCCGAGGGGCCACCAGAGCTGACACACCCCCTTGGGGCCTCTTCACAGAGTGCCTCCCACCAGATACACAGACATCCTCTTCCAGGGGTCTGTATCCTTGGCATGGCCGTGGAGGGGTGCTGCCCCATGGCACCACTCTCCTGGCCTCCAGCCTTCATGCCCAGCCCACCTTCCTCTCTCCAGAGAGCCAGACTCCATCCAGAAACAGGCCGAGAGTGGTCAGTTGGCCAGCCTACTGTTGTCCACCCCAGAAGTGTGGGCAGAGAGGGTCCAGGCTCTCATCACAAGCTGACGGCAGGGCCAGGCCTATTCCACTGGTCTGCCGTATCCTGGTCTGTCCCTCTGATAAACTGATGGGGAGTTGGCCACCTTTCTGCTCCTCTCACTTTAGTTGCTTGTTACATGGAAACAACTGCATAAAATGTCTCCTCTGCAGCTGAGGGTGCTGTCCCTAAGGCCTGGGTGTGTGTCAGAGGGCATCTGGGTTGTGATGTGGCATTTGTCCAGTCTCCAAAGCCTGACAGCTCTCAGAAGGTGACTGTTCCTGCCCTGGGAGGTTTCAGGCCCCAGACTACCCCCTACCCTCCCTTTCTGGGGCAGAGGGCAGCTCAGGCATTCCTGGCCAGAGCAGGTGGGGAGCGGGACTCTGGCTACCAGGCCTGCCAGCCCCAGCTGGGGCAAGCCAGCAGGACCCCTCTAAGGCTAACAAGGGAGCCTCAAATTCTCCGGAGATATTTCTGTACAAAGGCATTCACTGTGGGAAGGACACTAATGGTGTCAAGACTGGAGTCTCAGGAAACGCTGGTTGCCGGGGGCCAGTCAAGTCTATTGACTAGGAAACAGAGATACAATAGAAGCATTCCTGGGGTGCTCCTCGGCTGTCTTGGTGATGATAGAGGGTTCTTAGGAGCAAGACTGACAGGCAGGGCAGGACAGGCTCCCTGACAAGGAGAGGCACAATGGCAAAAGGTCAATTCCCAATGCCAGGAGGCATCATAGCGTTACAAGGGCAAAACCAGAGGGGCTGTGGGCATCACCCCACTGACCACAACACCCATTCAGCTAGAAGAGGCCAGAATTATGATCTCACAGACCAGAAGTGGCCATTCCCCTGGCAGGCTCCTCCCTGGGTCTGCTACTGGTGCTCCTATCTTCACCTCACAGATGACGGTGGTCATGCAGTACAGGAGGGTGGGTTCAGAGCCCAGGACAGACCATCACAAGCATTCAAAACCCCTCCAATAAAACAGGGGAAATGACAAAAGGCAGAGAGTGACTGAGGCTGCCCTGAGGGTGCAAGGGGAGAGGTGTGGTAGAATGCGAGCTTCAATCACCAAGGAAGCATAATGGGGCGTCCACCTTGCAGCCTGCAGCCTGTGAACTTGGGGCCTGATTCACAGAGCAGGGCTGGCACATGGGTCCGGCACAGAAGGTCCACAGATGAGGCTGACATCACTCACAGAGCCTATAGGACATGGGTGAGGGACTTGCTGAGAAGGAGCCCAGAATGCAGGCCCCACAGAGATGGGGTACCAGTGGCACGTGAGCTACACCCTCAGGGCAGGAGGAGAGCATGGCTGGGTGGTCAGGCAGGCTTCCACAGAGGGTGCTAGGGACTGTGGCCAAGCCTAAGAGAAATGGACAGATGCGGTGGGGTGGAGGGTCGGTGTGACGAGGACAGACTCTCTCCCAGAGGCTCTGCCTGAGAGGAAGCACAGCCCCTGTCTCCTGACCAAGGGCCATGGGGGCCCCTGGAAATCGCCTCCTCCTCCTCAGGGCCAGAAGTTTACAGGGAAGGCTGTTCATGGAATTGGCCTTGCACTCTCCCTGATGGCATGAGGCAAAAGTACTGTGACTTCCACTGGGGTTTTTTGGACAAAAGAACAGACTGAAAAATCAAGTCTGCATTTCTCCTCCTTTGAACTGAAAAGAGATTAAGTTCAGTGACACAGGATCTGGAGCTCTGTTCCCTGTCCTCCAGCCTGCACCCGATGACCAGTCCAGAATTCACCTGCCCACTCACTTCACCTCTTGCCTACCGAAAGGCAATAGGAGACTAGGCTCAGATCTGGGTGCCACTCTCAATTCAGAACCTCTCAAAGAGGGCTTCCCTGATGGCTCAGAGGGTAAAGAATCTGCCTGCAATGCAGGAGACCAAAGTTTGACCCCTGGATCGGGAAGACCCCCTGCAGAAAGGAACGGCTACACATTCCAGGATTCTTGCCTGGAGAATTCCATAGACAGAAAAGCCTGGCAGGCTACAGTCCATGTGGTCTCAAAGAGTTGTACATGACTGAGCAACTCACACACACACACACACACACACACACACACACACACACACACGGTCTAAAAAGCTCCAGAGACTTGGTACATTCCTCCTCCCCAGCTTCAGGCTCTGATCCAGCACGCTCACCAGTTGGTCACTCAATCTTTGCTTGCATACCACCCAAGATGAGGCACTCACTACCTGTCCAGCTGGGCCATTTTCTTGTCAGAAGTCTGCCTCCTGGGATTTCCTTTCTTCAACACTTGCTGTGCCCTAAAAGGGCCCCCACAGAACCAATTGCTCCCCTTTCTCCATGGCAGCCCTTCCGAGTTTTCTCTCTCCCAGTCCCACACTCTTGGCTCCATCAGCTCTTCTTCCAGCCCCCACCACCTCTGACAGATCTGAACATCACATGAGAGGGAAGGGGGCTGTCACATATTGCTGGGTACATCCTACTTCTCTCTTTATCTCCCTGCAGATCCCCTTATCAAGCATGGGGATGCAGGTCCCCATCCTCCCCCACCAAGCATGCCAGGGTCTCCTTAGGAGAACCAAGGCTCCTCGGAGCTCTGAATCCATTGCCAGTGCCCCTTTCGAGTCTCTTCTTCCTGGCCCTCACCTCCCTCCTCCTATTCCCTCCACCCACTCCTTTTTTGTGCTATTGTTGCTGTTTAATAGGGTGTTTGGGGGATGAATAGTGTTTTCAGCTCCTCCGGCTGGGAATACATCCGGCCTTTCCCAGCCCCGCCCTTGTCCTCATGGAGAAGGTCTAAGGAGAGCTGGGCCCAGACAATGGGCCAGCAGACTCACTTGAGAACTCACAAAAGCCCCATTTCCCTCCACGTAGCAGAGCGACAGGCACAAACCCCTGCCTGCATGCTGCCCACATGGGATGCTGTAGGGGCTTGGGGCCCCTGAGCAGAGAGGCTGCAGCTCTTGGGCTCTGGCCCCGAGAGAGAGCCAACATGAAGGGCTGGAATTCACAGAACTGCAGATTCCCAGGGGCTTGGCATAGTCCCCACCTCATGCGGTCACTGGGAGCACCAGCACCTCCAACATTGACACGCTGGGGCCTCTGGGTGCACATATAGAAGGGCCCATAGCCTGTGTTTAGATTCTGAGAGACGAGGGCTTGTGGAAAGGAAGACAGGACATGAAGCTCCCTGCACTCCAGGCTTCCTGAGGGTGGGCAATGTGCCTGGAGAGGCCGATATGGAATGCTGGCCCCTACAGATCTGCTGTGAGGACAGGTGAATGGATCAGCGACTGAATCTGTGAGGGGATGAGACCTTAGTAGGGGTGCCAGCTCTGGCCTCCAGCATCTCAGGGAGGAAGTTTACCTGGAACACACTGGTCCCTAACTCTGCACCAGGAGACCCTAACTTTAAGGGCAGCAACATGTAAATACTGGCACGTGGGAGGGAAGCGCACAGGTGAGGCTGATTTGCACATGGACGACTACCCCTCACCTCCCACGTACACTGGATTGGTGAAATGTGGACCGATTCCAAGACTTCTCTTAATTTTTAAGTTGAGTACTGCAACCAAGGATACAATCTTTATTGTAAAATGCTCATTCTCTTTGCCTTCTCTTGATATCCATCACCAGTACTACTGGCTGGCTTTCATGGGAAGGAGGCAGGAGCCACCTTCTCCCTGCTTCGTAAGGGTCAGTCTAATGAACATAACATAACAACATAACATAATATAATGATGATACTTGGCAAATAGCAAGCAACTGTGTCCCTTTGGCAAGTCCACTGGTGCTGTGATTCAAATTCGCATCTCAGCAAAATGACCTGGAACTTCACTCTACAAGAGTCACAATTCAGTGTTAACTTTGGGAATGGCTAGAGACAACGAGCCATGTTTTCTTTATGCTTCACTAAGATCCTTGGGCTTGCCTCCCCAAACTAGAGAAATGATGCCCAGCGTTATTTACCAGCAGAGGAAAACACACGCCTACCTCCTTCAGAAGCCCCTTACCTTGCCAGCCATGCTGTAGCGAGGAGAGCACTGGAGTTAAAGCCACAAGGCATGGGTTCTAACCCAGGCTGTGTACATAAGACCAGTGTGGCCTGGGCAACCCACAAATTCTGAGCCCCATATTTCTCACAGGGAACATGGGTGCAAATACCTGTTTCTCAAGGAAATAGGAAGATCAAATGAAATGTGATTTGTAGAGTGTCTATTATTGTACCTAATCTATAATAATCACTCATTGATATTATCTATTATTATTTCTGAACAGTTGGATAAAAACTATGCTTTTTATGAAGGATATAAGTTAAGACTTCTTTTCTTTTTTCAGCATGTGGATGGCCGGTTGGTTATTTTAGCATCATTTGTGGAAGACACTATCTTTTGTTCCATTGCATTACTTTCACTCCTTACTTACAAATCCTAAAAGATGATGCTGTTAAAGTGAGGCACTCAAATGACAGCAAACTTGGAAGACTCAGCAGTGGCCACAAGACTGGAAAAGGTCAGTTTTCATTCCAGTCCTAAAGAATGTTCAAACTACAGCACAATTGCACTTATTTCACATGCTAGCTCAAAACCATTGGAAGTTGGGCTTCGACAATATGTGAATTGAGAATTTCCAGATGTCCAAGCTGGATTTAGAAAAGACAGAAGAACCAGAAATCAAATTACCAACATCTGCTGGATCACAGAAAAATCAAGAGAATTCCAGAAAACAGCTACTTTTTACTTCACTGACTACATGAAAGCCTTTGACTCTGTGGATCACAAGAAACTGTGGAAAATTCTGAAAGAGATGGGAATACCAGACCACCTAACCTGCCTCCTGAGAAACCTGTATGCAGGTCAAGAAGCAACAGAACCAGACATGGAACAACTGACTGGTTCAAAATTGGGAAAGGAATATGTCAAGATTGTATATTGTCACCCTGCTTATTCAACTTATATGCAAAGTACGTTATGAGAACCGCTGGGCTGGATGAAGCTCAAGGTGGAATCAAGATTGCTGGGAGAAATATCAATAACCTCAGATATGCAGATGATACCACCCTAATGGCAGAAAGTGAAGAGGAACTAAAAGAGCCTCTTGATGAAAGTGAAAGAGGAGTGTGAAAAAGCTGGCTTAAAATTCAACATTCAAAGAACAAAGATCATGGCATCTGGTCCCATCACTTCATGGCACACAGATGGGGAAACAATGGAAACAGTGACAGACTTTATTTTCTTGGGCTCCAAAATCACTGAAGATGGTGACTGCAGCCATGAAATAAAAGATGTCTGCTCCTTGGAAGAAAAGCTATGACCGACCTAGACAGCACATTAAAAAGCAGAGCCATCACTTTACTCACGAAGGTCCATCTAGTCAAAGCTATGGTTTTTCCAATAGTCATGTACAGATGTGACAGTTGGACCATAAAGAAGGCTTAGTGCTGAAGAATTGATGCTTTCAGACTGTGGTGCTGGTGAAGACTCTTGAGAGTCCTTTAGACAGAAAGGAGATCCAACCAGTCAATCCTAAAGGAAATCAACACTGAATATTCACTGGAAGGATTGATGCTGATGATGAAGCTCCAACACTCTGGCCATCTAATGCAGAGCTGACTTATTGGAAAAGACTCCTATGCTGGGAAAGATTGAAGGCAGGATGAGAAGGGGACAGCAGAGGATGAGATGGTTNATGGAAACAGTGACAGACTTTATTTTCTTGGGCTCCAAAATCACTGAAGATGGTGACTGCAGCCATGAAATAAAAGATGTCTGCTCCTTGGAAGAAAAGCTATGACCGACCTAGACAGCACATTAAAAAGCAGAGCCATCACTTTACTCACGAAGGTCCATCTAGTCAAAGCTATGGTTTTTCCAATAGTCATGTACAGATGTGACAGTTGGACCATAAAGAAGGCTTAGTGCTGAAGAATTGATGCTTTCAGACTGTGGTGCTGGTGAAGACTCTTGAGAGTCCTTTAGACAGAAAGGAGATCCAACCAGTCAATCCTAAAGGAAATCAACACTGAATATTCACTGGAAGGATTGATGCTGATGATGAAGCTCCAACACTCTGGCCATCTAATGCAGAGCTGACTTATTGGAAAAGACTCCTATGCTGGGAAAGATTGAAGGCAGGATGAGAAGGGGACAGCAGAGGATGAGATGGTTGGGGCTGCAAAGAATTGGACATGACTGAGCAACTGAACAACAAAATTATTTTCTCTCTTTATCAAAGATCAGTTGACCAGTGTTATGTGGGTCTACTTCTAGGCTCTCTATTCTTTTTTGTAAACATCAAACTGTCTTGATTACTGTAGCTTCACAGTAAGTCTTGAAGTTAGGTAAAATCAATCCTCCAATTTTGTTCGCCTTCAATATCGTGTTGGCTATTCTGAGTATTTTGCTCTCCCTATAAACTTTATTATTATTTTTTTTTTTAGTTTTCTGAATGTTGAGGGTTTTTTGATATTTTATTTTATTTATTATTATTTTTTAAGAGCTTCCATTTTACTTTATTTTACTTTACAGTACTCTATTGGTTTTGGCATACATTGACATGAATCTGCCACGGGTGTACATGAACTCCCAAACATGAACCCCCCCCTCCCACCTCCCACCCCACNTTCCAAGGCCAAATTTGCCTGTTACTCCAGGTGTTTCTTGACTTCCTACTTTTGCATTCCAGTCCCCTATAATGAAAAGGACATCTTTTTTGGGTGTTAGTTCTAAAAGGTCTTGTAGGTCTTCATAAAACCGTTCAACTTCAGCCTCTTCAGCATTACTGGTTGGGGCATAGACTTGGATAACTGTGATATTGAATGGTTTGCCTTGGAAACGAACAGAGATCATTCTGTCGTTTTTGAGACTGCATCCAAGTACTGCATTTCGGACTCTTTTATTGACCATGATGGCTACTCCATTTCTTCTGAGGGATTCCTGCCCGCAGTAGTAGATATAATGGTCATCTGAATTAAATTCACCCATTCCGGTCCATTTTAGTTCGCTGATTCCTAGAATGTCGACATTCACCCTTGCCATCTCTTGTTTGACCACTTCCAATTTGCCTTGATTCATGGACCTGACATTCCAGGTTCCTATGCAATATTGTTCTTTACAGCATCGGATCTTGCTTCTATTACCAGTCACATGCACAACTGGAAACAGTGAAAGACTTTATTTTGGGGGGCTCCAAAAATCACTGCAGATAGTGACTGCAGCCATGAAATTAAAAGACGCTTGCTCCTTGGAAGAAAAGTATGACCAACTTAGACAGCATATTAAAAAGCAGAGACATTACTCTGCCAACAAAGGTCCATCTAGTCAAAGCTATGCTTTTTCCAGTAGTCATGTATGGGATGTAAGTTGGACCATAAAGAAAGCTAAGTGCCGAAGATTTGATGCTTTTGAACTGTGGTGTTGGAGAAGACTCTTGAGAGTCCCTTGTACTGCAAGGAGATCCAACCAGTCCATTCTAAAGGAGATCAGTCCTGAATATTCATTGAAAGGAATAATACTGAAACTGAAACTCCAATACTTTGGCTACCTGATGTGGAGAACGGACTCATTTGAAAAGACCCTGATACTGGGAAATATTGAAGGTGGGAGGAGATGGTCGGATGGCATCACTGATTCAATGGACAGGAGTTTGAGAAAACTCCGTGAGTTGGTAATAGACAGGGAAGCCTGGTGTGCTGCAGTCCATGGGGTTGCAAAGAGTCAGACACGACTGAGTGACTGAACTGAACTGAACTTGAGCTCAGGGGACAGAATACCACTGGACATCCTGGTTTCCATCCCTGACCCACCATTTATTTCAGTCCTGTGACTGAAGGTTGATATAACTTCCCTGTATCTGGTTGTATCATCAATAAAGTGGGGAAAGTAAAAGAATATCCCTCTCATGGCTGTTGGAAGAAGTCAACTGAGTACCAGATGCATAAGCACAGTGCCCGGCACATAGGAGCCCTCGATTCGTGTTAACTGGTGTTATTCTTTTTCTTTAGATCAGTCAGTTACGTCTTTAATCATTAAAAGAGTTTCCTGTTAATGCATTTACTTAGGACCTTTTAGGAACCCTTAGGAACATAGGTCATGGTAGGCCTGTGACCGCAGTAACAATTAATTGTCCCATCAACCTCAGAATGAGTTTTCTTGGGGTATAAATTCAGTTAATTTGCCTGCTAGCCTCTGTGCAAAGAAGAAAAGCATTTGCTGGCATGCTGCAGTCCACGGGGTTGCAAAGAGTCGAACATGACTGAACGAATGAATTGAACTGAATGTAAGTGAAATTTGTGTGGATATTTTCTATTCCAAATATGACAGATTTTCACCATACTATTGGGCTGCATGAAAAGAAACATTTTAAATAAAGAAATCTTTACTTTTTATTATTTTTTAAATCAGAATAACCTCCATTTCATTTCAGCCTATTGGAACCCACAGGAATATTTTACAGCTTCTTAAGGAAACTGCAACCAGTCCATTCTAAAGGAGATCAGCCCTGGGTGTTCGTTGGAAGGAATGGTGCTGAAGCTGAAACTCCAGTACTTTGGCCACCTCATGCGAAGAGTTGACTCATTGGAAAAGACTCTGATGCTGGGAAAGGTTGGGGGCAGGAGGAGAAGGGGATGACAGAGGATGAGATGGCTGGATAGCATCACCGACTCTATGGACGTGAGTCTGAGTGAACAGTTGGTGATGGACAGGGAGGCCTGGCATGCAGCGATTCATGAGGTCGCAAAGAATCGGACACGACTGAGCAACTGAACTGAACTGAACTGAAGGAAACTCCTAAAACAAGGAGGAGAGAAGGAACAACTGCTACCTTGGGATTAAAGAGCAAAGAGATGAAGGCAGAAACAAAGACGCCTGCCTCTTCCTCCTCAGTTTTATTGACTACACCAAAGCCTTGGACCCTTCAGCTACCGACTCATGTCTACTCACAGCACTTAAGGACGGTTCACCTCCATTTGTTCTGCCTTTTCTCTATTGAGGTTTTTCTTCTAGAATCTCATTAAGTCACACGAACAGCTGCACCAGGTTGTTATGGCAACAGGAATTTTTAAAGTAAATTAATTTCACTACAAGATGTCATTAAGACCAGGTGAGGGTGGCCTTGAATCACTACGGCTTCCCTCTGCCGGCAAGGGCCACAAATGGGAGGAAACTCTTTTGACTCATCATCATCTATCTGTTCACAGCGCTTATAGGAAAGTGATCATAAATTGTGTTGGTTTTATTGCAAGTTTGTATATCCCATTTTAATTCTCCATAAAATGGGGGTAAATGAGGGAGTTATGAAACCATTGGTCCATTGATCTCTGATGAACTTAAACAACAAAAGGAGTTGTAATTCAGACAGTGCCCCATGTGGGCTGACAACATCCTCAGGAGCTTTAGAGGAAAGGGCTAGAAAAAGTCCTGGATGCAAAAACAACTGAGCCATCAGGCAGATGGGTTCTAAGCACAGAGGGAAGAAAAGATTTTGCCAGTCCTTTTTCCAAGTGCTTTCACACTCTTGGTAGCCTCCAGAACCCACACTTTGGATTCTGGAGGCTCAAATTTCCCCAAGTTACTTTTCAAAAAAAATCACTATCCTAGAAAGGTATTCTGTGGTGAAGTAATTATGGACTACAGCCAATAATGTAGGCCCCCTCCCCTTAGAAAGTCACAAGCCAATTCAGCAGATGAAAAGCCCAGCCAAGGTGCAAGGAAACCCACCCTCAGCATGTTTAAGCCAGCATGTCACAAACATTTTCTGTCACGGAGCCTACTCTTAAACATCTCCTTAGTTTTCAGTAACAGTTTATTTACATCAGGTGGACATGCTTGAGAAATGCTCCTTAGATTAAAATTTTATGGTCAAAATGAGTAAAAACTAAACATTCAAAAACTGCTTTCAAAAGGTCACTTCAAATATAGGAATATGTTTCCTTCTTACTACTTTCTAACACTAACAAAACCACTACCCTCCTCCCTGCTTGTTTTTAAAATATTTATTACATGTCACACACTCACCTAATAGCTTTGCACAAGTCCTGCCACAGAACTCAGCCACCTGTCTTTACTGACACAGAATGTACAAGGGTGGCTGCGTGTGCTGGGGCATACACGCACACACACACAGCCACATGCTCTCACACATGCACGTGTGCTCACACACTTTATGAGGAGAGTGACAGCGACAGTGACCACCCTGACGTGCACCCCGGAGGATGGATTTATACAGCAGCAGTCTGGGATTTCTGGGAGTGGAACAAGCAGCAGAGAGAGCCACAGGGGAGCAAATGAGATGGCTGAGACACACAGCAGTGAAGCGAAGGGTAGAATATCAGGCTCCCCTGTCTCTGCCAGGAATGCACAGAGACCTGGAAACTGGCCGGGACAGACAGAGAAACTTGATGTGTTAGTGAGATGCCGCAGAGGCAGCTGCAGCAGGAATCTAGCCAAGAACAAAGACCACAGTGCCACGTTCCCTAAGAAACGTATGGCTTGGGCTTCCCTGGTTGCTCAGAGGTTAAAGCATCTGCCTCCAATGCTGGAGACCTGGGTTCGATCCCTGGGTCGGGAAGATCCCCTGGAGAAGGAAATGGCAATCCACTCCAGTATTCTTGCCTGGAGAATCCCATGGACGGAGAAGCCTAGTAGGTTACAGTCCACGGGGTCGCAAAGAGTCGGACACGACTGAGCGACTTCACCTCACCTTCAAATTCCCTGGTGGCTCAGACGGTAAAGGGAGGCTGGGACACCCCTGCACAGAACAGGTGGTAGGAGGATCAGAGAGGGACCAGGCTGTGCAGGAGCTCCATGCTGGACAGGAGTCAGCTGCTCTTCAGAGGCTAACCCGGACTGAAGCGGATGTTTAGAGCCAGAAAGGAACAAGATCAGTTGTGTCCAACCCAGAACACTTAATTTAGCCCAGGACCCCTAGACAGGTCGCACTGCTGGGAATGAGCAGAGGGAGTGGCAGGGGCCTGGCCCAATGTGCCCACTGTGGAAGTGGCTCTTCCATCCATGCTTATTTCACTCGTAACAGAAAGCTCCTGCAATAATCATTTCCTTCACTCTAATTTTTCTTTTACCTGTCTGCTTGGGTTAGACATTACATGGCTTGTAATGAGAACGGTAAAATGCCTTGTTCTTATTATGGTGATCTGAATAACAAATACAGAATGAAACAACAAAACAGCCCAGACAATAAAAATAATTGTTGACCCATTTTACTAGCTCTGCAGCCAAATTATATTTTTATAGATTACAGCACCGACAGAGGTAACTGTGCTCATGGGTTCCTTGCTAACAAGGTCACCAGCTTAATTTGAATATTTTCCACAGCAGCTGCCCTCACACCTAAAGAGGGAAGCGGTTCCAACTATGTAGGGCAAGCGGCCGGGAATGCTAATGAGTCTGACAGATTGGTTCAAAATAGAAGCATAAACCTTCAATTCATGAGGACATGACAGTTACGAAACCAAAGCCGAGGAGAAATAATCTGTGTTCAGGAATCCAACCCTGCCGCATTGCTTGAATTTCTAACATAGTTCTTGACCCAGGCTTGGCAAAATGCGTGCACTGTAAATAGAAGGACAGGGGAAAGGTTACAAGAGACCATATAATTCCATGACTGTGAGCTCGCTTTTAGAAGAATCAACAAAGAGTACATTGAAAACACTCTTCGTTTCCTTGTCTGTAACAGACAAGGAACCAATGGCCAGCAATGCCATGTGCCACAGGATAAAGTTGAAATTCAGAATTCACAATACAAGTGGTGTGAAGTAACGGAGACCGTGAAAGTTTGATTTGAGGGTAAGAATCAGTCACTGTTTACTCTTTCTTTTTTTAAAAGTAGAGATGAGGTAAACTTTATTAGCACTTATGAATAATCAACCTTCATTTTGTTTTAACGTTCCTTCCCCTCTCCTGTGCCTGTAACTTGTAATCCTAGTTACAGGAATTCAGTGCAGGTTAGAAAGCGCAGTCCCAGGGGCTGACGGGTAGGAACGGCTGTCCCACTGGCACAGGAAGTACAGGTCCCTCAGGAGGCCTGGTCCAGAAAGAGAGGTTGCGGCTTCCAGACTCAACCTTCGAATGGCACCTTGGGGCACAGGGAAAATGCCACCAAACCCTGCAAACATGTAGCGTGAATGTGCGCCTTACACGAAAGCGGGTAACAGACAGAGACTCGCAGAGGGGGGCTCCCACAAAGTCTGACCCCTTGGGAAATGTCATCCAGAAGCTGATTCTCAAACCAACTCCCTCGCATTCAGAGGAAAAAGGAGTTTAAAGATGTCACAGAAGTATGTAACAATACTCCAGGTGACAGGTGCAGGTACAAAAGTCTCAGAGCCAGCCTGGTCTCTAGGTGGGCCATGCGTGGCACCCAGCTTACTGATAAACACGCTGCAGTCCCCTGGAAGAGGGCAGGCCCTGGAGAAGTCCCATGTGTCTTTCACAGCCTAGAGGTCTATGAAGGGACAAATGGAGTTTATCACTGAAAGACCTCAGGGAAGAATAAAGAGATAAGCTATCCTAAAACACCAGTGATGATTTACCTAATTTGACAGCTTGAAATGTATCCTAAAGAAAAAGGTAATGTGGCAATCTGGGAGTCGTTTGTGTTTAAGAAAAGCTAGATTATACCATCCAATTGGATGATATAATTTTACTCAGTATTTCAGGACCTTCAAAAAGTCTCTTAGAGCTAAAATTTAAGAAAACTTAGCTTAAGTTTTGCACCAGGCTGAATATTTTATTTATAGAGGATTTTTTTAAAAATTGTAAGGCTCTTTTTTTTTTTTTTTTTTCTGATGTGGTACCAAGGGTATGAGGGTAAGGGTAAATGGACATACAGAAATTCTCTAACAATTTGTTTCAGTTTAACATTCAACAAGGGAGAGATTTGTTTCTCTGCAAATTTTAAGAGATTCAAATAGTGTCGTTTATGTTCAGCTCAATTAAGCTACTGATCATTCCATTCTTTCAGCAATAAAGTGTCCTCAATCCGTTATGACTTCAGAACAATAGAACAGCCTGGCTGTCCAGGTCTTCATCCACACTGTGCATGGTCCACACGAAGACTACTAACATGTGCCTGTAGTTCTCCTTCTAGTGGGAAATGTAAGAGGGCCTGATGATCTAGACTTCTTCCCTAAAGCAGCAAAAAGAGAACATTAGATATCTAGCTCACAGTGGAAAAACCAGGAAATCTGTTCTTAAAATTTTTCAAGGACTAAATGAGTGCAAGTCTTAGGACGTTAAGAAAAACAAAATCACACACAGCAGACGCACTGCCCCAGAGCATCCCAGGAGAATTCTTCTATTGCATCTAAGACAGTGACTGTGACCTTTCCCTCACCAAGATCAGCCGTTTCTTCACTGAGATAGCACAAACGGCAGTGTTAGACGAGTGAGTACACGGTATCAAGTGCACCATTTCATTCGTCTCCATCTGAGCAACGTTTATTCTGGGTTCTTAGCATGTCAGGCACAAAAGTAACAAGGGTGAGAAAGGCCCATCAAGTCCGGTCAAGCCAGTTAAATACTTCTGTCAAAGGCAGGGAGAGTTCTTTTCCAAGCAGTGCCCAACTAGCTGGTTGCTGATCCACCTTCCACCTCAAACAATGAGACACATTGCATGTTAAATATTACTAATAATACAGGCATTAAATAAAACCTATGTGAAAATATTGCAGATCCCCCTAGGTAGGATCACCTGATTTTACTAATAAAAATATGGGTTCCAGATAAACAGTAAACACTTTTTGATACAAGCACAGGCCATTGACTATTTGAGACACACACCAAAAATCATGGTGGGATTCATCTGACATTCATGTGGCAGCATCCTGCATTCTTCTAGCGACCTAGTGGCAAAGCAATCAGAACTTGTTGGCTAAGACATGAAAGCAGAAACCCACCCAGGTGGATTTTTTTTTCTCAAGGCACCAGCTTAGAACCAAGAGAAACTAAACAAAATTGAAAAGCATGTACAGACTCAGAGAACAAAAATGCAGCATTAGGATCCATCAAGGAAGCTCAGCTGTGCTCAGCCCTCCTTCGGATAAAGTGCAGGAAAAAGGACTGATGTGAGTGGAATTTTATCCCCAGCAATGTGGAAATTCTGACCCCAGTGCCTGAGATGTGACTTTATTTGGAAATAGGGTCTTTGCACTGATCAAATTAAGATGAAGTTGTTAAGAGGACCCAATCCACTATGAATGTCTCTTTATAAAAGGGGGAGGGCTTCCCTGGTCGTTCACTGGTTAAGAATCTGCCTACCAATGCAGGGGACATGGGTTTGACTCCTGGCCCATGAAGATCCCACGTCCCTTGGGGCAACTACGCCAGTGCCTCACAACTAGTGAGCTTGTGCTCCCCAGCAAGTGAGGCCACAGCAATGAGAAGCCTGCACACCACTAGAGAAACCCTGTGTGCAGGAACAAAGACCCTCTGCAGTCAAAAACAAATAAACACATCTTTCTGAGAGAGGGAAACCTGGGTAGAGATAAGACACACAGAGAGAATGCCAAGTGAAAATGAAGACAGAGACCAGGGTGAGGCTACTCCTATTTAAGGAACAGCAAAGATCACCAACAAACCACAGAAGCAAGGAAGGAGCCTGGCACAGGTTCTCCTCTGGAAGGAACTAACCCAGCGAGCACCTGGATCTGGGACGTGTGAGATGCTTTCTAAGCCACCCAGCTTGTGGTGCATTTTCACAGCGGTCCTAGCACACTAACACAAGTATCAACTAGAGAGACACACCTGGCCTGGGGGCTCAAGGCAGCCTCGGAACATCACTGCCAGCCCCGTCCAGCCGTTCTCCATTTGACAGAGTACCTAGACACCCAGCTATCAAAAACGGTAATGAACCACCCCACGAGGAAGACGACCACGCTCAGGACCGCGAGATTATTTCTACATGTGCAATGTTCAGCACCACTCAGGAACAGTTGGGCACAGGATAAAACAAGACGGAAGCAACAACAAAATGGTTATAAAAACGGGGTTGTCAAAATGGCTAATAAATGTATTTTAGGGTGTGCTAAGTATGTGTATAGATATATATACATATAAATATATACATACATATGTATATATATACACACACCATGTTCTGCATGTTTTGATGTTACCACTTTAAAGAGCATTTTTAAATGCTTTAAAAAATGAGCTTTATTTATCTAAAAAAATTCACTTATCAGAAATACAGAAATTATGAGATGTTAAAGTTGTATTTGTCAATGTTCTTTAGAGAAACAGAACCAATAAGCAATAGGATCAATAAGAGATCATTTACTATAAAGACTAATGCTAAAATTATGGGGCTGACAAGTCCAAACCTACAGCAGGGGTGAGTGGGAGGAGACTCAGGAGAGCCAATGGTGCACATGAAGCCTGGGGGCTGGAAGGCTGCCTGCTGGAGAACTTGACTTGCTTGAGAAGGCCAGTCTTTTATTCTACTTATGCCTTCAACTAACTAGGTGAAACCCACTCACACCAGGGATTCCAATCTGCTTTATTCAGCATCCCCCAATTTAATGTGAATCTCATCCACTAATACCCTTCAGTTCGACACACAAAATCAACCATCACAACAGCATACAATTTATAAAGAAGTTCAGTTCAGTTGCTCAGTCGTGTTCGACTCTTTGTGATCCCATGGACTGCAGTACACCAGGCTTCCCAGTCCATCAACAACTCCTGGAGCTTACTTAAACTCATGTCCATTGAGTCAGTGATGCCATCCAACCATCTCATCCTCTGTTGTCCCCTTCTCCTCCTGCCTTCAAGCCTTCCCAGCATCCGGGTCTTTTCCAATGAGTCAGTTCTTCACATCAGATGGCCAAAGTCTTGGAGTTTCAGCTTCAACATCAGTCCTTCCAATGAATATTCAGGACTGATTGTCTTTAGGACTGACTGGTTTGATCTCCTTGCAGTCCAAGGGACTCTCAAGTCTTCTCCAGCACCACAGTTCAAAATCACCAATTCTTTGGCGCTCAGCTTTCTTTATGGTCCAACTCTCACATCCATACATGACTACTGGAAAAACCATAGCTTTGACTGGATGGACCTTTGTTGGCAAAGTAATGTCTCTGCTTTTTAATACACTGTCTAGGTTGGTCATAGCTTTTCTTCCAAAGAGCAAGTGTCTTTTAATTTCATGGCTGCAATCACCATCTACAGTGATTTTGGAGCCCCTCAAAATAAAATCTGCCACTGTTTCCATTGTTTCCCCATCTATTTGCCATGAAATGATGGGACGAGATGCCAGGATCTTAGTTTACTGAATGTTGAGTTTTAAGCCAGCTTTTTAACTCTCCTCATTTCACTTTCATCAAAAGCCTCTTTAGTTCTTTGTTTTCTGCCATAAGGGTGGTGTCAACTGCATATCTGAGGTTATTGGTATTTCTCCTGGCAATCTTGATTCCAGCTTGTGCTTCATCCAGCCTGGCATTTCACATAGAGACAAAGTGATCTGATGGTATGGTGGGCACTGGAAACACTGATGCTTGTGGGGTTTCATATGAACTTCAGCAATAATACTTCCAAACCAAGACACTGGTAGAGATGCACAGAGTTTATACTGCAATTTAAATGTTATTGGGACAGTTACTAAGACTAATGCAGCTGTCAGCCCTTATTCACCCACACACAGCACAGAAACAGTAACCTTCACCTTTTTAAAGTACATATGCACTATTAAATCTCCACCAGTATTCTGGCTCAACCATGCCTGTTTTGGTCTTTTGACACCAGCCCATTTCACACACTGTAATCAGATCAGTGTCTTCAAATTCAAGTCCACATGTGTTCATATTAGCTGTAAGTTAAAAGCCTGTCATCAGTTCCCCACTGCCTACACATAGAGAGTCCAGATTCTACAGAACCTTCCAGTTCTCCTGTCCTTCTCAATCCCTACTCCCCACATCTGCCTCACTGCATTCTGGGCTCACCTCACCATTTTTGTCTCTTTTACACATTATGCTACCTGGTTCTTCCATCCACCGGATCCCTGGACATGCCGTGTTTTCTGATCTCCATGGTTTCCATCATGGCTTTTTGGCTGTTTCCTCATGCTGGGATCTACCCCACCTCTCCACCCAAAGCCTGGACTGAGTGTAAGGGCCTGCCTGGACCTTGCTACTGAGCTGTCTGAACCACAGCAAACCACATCACCTCCCAAACTCTTACTGATCACTATCAGGGTGCAAAACTCAGCAAAGGGCCAGAGATTATTCTCAAGCCCTTCTGTGCATGCTCTGTTTCCGAAGGCTCTTCCATCTTTCTGAGTGTGAATGTGTGTAAGGACACATGGTGCACACACTTCCTTTCTCCATCCTGCTCTCTCCAGAGGCAACCCATGCTCTCAGATTCTCATTTAGTTTCTGAGCCATGTTCTCTATGTACAAAAGGACAGATTATTTTCTCTTCTCTTGCATAAATAGCAACAGAGTTTGCTAGTTGCATACTGAGTTTTTTTTCCCCCCACTTAACAGTATAAACCAAGAGACAGTTTCATATATCTATAAAGAATCTAGCCATTCTTTATAGCTATACAGTATTCTACCATATATATATTTGCAATTTATTAACTACTGACCTAGTGATGGCCATTTAGACTATTGCCAGTCTTTTGTTATGACCTTTGATGCTGCAATAAGTAACCCACTCAACAATCTGCTTTGCAGGTGCATGGATTAAATCCATTGATAAATTCGTGAAAGTGGAAATGCTAGAAAAAAATGGCATACACATTAGTAATTTCTATACCAGTGCTAAATTTCACCCCAAAGAGGTGCAGCCATTCATACCTCTCTTAGCCATGTAAGAGGATTTCTACTTCCTCCATGCATTTGTCAGGAGAATGCGCACTGGACCTTAGCTCTCTAAGAATACGGGAGAATATGTTTCCCTGAAGTTTTTTTTTTTTTTGTACGTCTACTCTTCTAAGTGAGCTCAAGTATGTTTTCGCCTATTTAAGATCTCCTTGTATTCCCTGCCCTTAAACTATTTGATCATAAAATATGCCCTTTTATCTATTGAGTTGCCTGCCCTTTCTTACTGATTTTAGGAGCTCTTTATATACTGATGAAAACAGTCCTTTGTAATATATATCACAAATGTTTCTTCCTTTGTGTGTTGACTATGGTAGTTTTTAAAATGTAGATAGTTTTTTTAGCACAATTCAAAACTTTTTTTTTTATAGCTTTTTGGTTTTATGCCATATTAAAAGTGTTCCTCCTTCTAAGATTATTTTTAAAGCATCTTCTTGTGGTTCCTTCTTATAACTTTATTTGCATTTTGCATTTATGTCTTGGATCCATCTGAAATCCATTCTGCGTTAAGGCATGAGGCATGAATTCAGACATAGCTGTGGGTCACAGGGACAGAGAACAGACCTGTGGTTACCAAAGGAGGGGGTGGAAGGTGAGAAATGGACTGGAAGCTTGAGGTTAGGAGATGTAGAACTATTATATTTAGAATGGATAAACAACAAGGTCCTACTGTATACCATAGGGAACTGCACCCAATCTGCTGGGATAAACCATAGTAGAAAAGAATGTTTTAAAAATAATGTATTTATGTGTAGAACTGAGTCGCTCTGCTATACAGTGGAAAGTAGCACAACACTGTACATCAACTATATTTCAATAAAAAAATAAAATGACAAATAAATCTGTGGAGGATATTAAAAAAATCTCATGAACCAACTCATGAGTGGTTGCATCTCTTGCAAATGTTTAGTAAATGTCATTTAAAAAAATATATTATTTCCAAATTCAGTTCTAAATGCTGTAGCACTTTTAAACATAAAGGAGAGGAACACACATCTGTGAGATAATGCATCTGACACATGGATCTGTGGCCTTCTGTTTATAATACAATGTACCCTCCTCTCCCACATACATTCCTTTACAGCTATCAGGAACCCACAGGTTGGCCATCACCGTCACAGGCTTTTCTGTTCCAAAGTGTTCATGATTCTACATCTCTTATTTCCCCAGCCATTATCCTATCATTTCAAAATACGATTTATGGTGACATAAAAGGCAACCCTCATTGTTATTCTATCTTGCATTTACAATGAGAAGAGGAAAAGGTATTTGAACCAGATTATTTTTAAAAAGTGCTGACCCAGTGGCACAATCAAACCTCCAGGAAGAAACTTAATTATATCCCATTAAAAAGCTCAGTGCTTTCCTGTGATTTGAGCAAATTAACTAAACTCAGAGTTCAGTTCAAGATTCTTCCCTTTATGCAGCTCACCTCTGAAAATCTAAATGGAGTTCATGGCTAGGTTTCTTCACTTGAAATAGCCAATTGGCATAAGCAACCACTTCTGTTATTTTTAAGTATAGGCTACCACTGAAAGTATTTTACTCTCTTAATTGGATACAAATTGTCAGCATTATAACTTTTCCACTTCAGTCACCATGTATAATGGTTTTGGAAGTTTTCATATAATTCCACTTTAGTTCACATAAATTTTTGCTTAGAATTTGTAACACCTTTATTATATATAGTCTTATTTTCCTCTTAAAAATATGTATGAAAGAAGATGTGAGAAATGCTGAAAGAAGTGAAATCAAGATGGAAATTTTGGTTTTTATTTCAGAAAATGAAAATGGAAAAAACCGTGGAAGTGATTTTGGAGCAGGGAACAGAATCTGAGAGCTCCATGTTGAGATACCATTTCTGAGAGGTTTATTATTCATATAGAAGGCGTTGTCAAGAACAAAGTCAAGGGTTTCTGGCTGGAGACAGAGATTTGGAGACCATCCGTACAGAGAGAATAGAATGAAATTACTTACAAAAATGTGAAGTTAGGAGAGAGAAGAGAGCCCAAGACCATGATTTGGAGTTGGAACAGAAGAGTGTGAAGGAGAGAGCAAAAATTCAACAGAGAGACAGAAAAGCAGGGCTCCAGGGACTCCAGACAGGGAGGCGGTGGGGGAACGGTCCACAGGCTGACTGCTGCGGGAAGAGAACAGCACAGAGAGTGGCTCGGGGCACAGGGAGGAGGTCTGGGTGATGACTAATGGGGACAGAGCTCAGACTACACTGGACCGGGATTCCGGGATGCTCACAAGAAACTGGAGACAGCAGGGTTAGAAACTCACTCCAAAATTACCAAGTGATGGAAAAGGCATGGACTGGAGAAGAGAGCAAACCAAGGGAGTGTCATGTGACCCAAAAGATCTTACAGACTAAGATGGCAAACAACAGGCCTGCTGGGTGATAGAAAGTGCCTGCCTGAGGCCTGTGGGTCAACTGACAAGGAAGTCTGGGGTGACTGTCCAACAGTGACCAGCATTCTGGTGGTGGCTAGTGAGAAAGATGGGTGAGCAGAACCAGAAGCAGGCCTTTCCAGGTAAGAAGCCGGTCTTCAGAGAAAGGGAGAGATGCTGGAAGCACGGGAGCTGGAGATCACGTACCACAAAGAGATAGAGGGCTTTGAGGGAGAAAGAAAAGAGATGGTTTAAGGTGGAGCATTGCCTTTCTCTTTTTTGTAAGCAGGAACATGTCCAAAGAGGGCTCTGGTTAGACACAGACAGTCCTGTTCTGCCTAATGCAGAAGTGCAGTTTACTAAACATCTCAAAGCTTCCATACTCCACGGCACGTACACCCAACTCCTGTTCTGATCACACTGATCCTCAACTCCAGTTTCGATCACACTGATCCTCAGTGCGAGGATCGTAAAGGGAGACTTTATCACTAGATGAAGATGAAATGGCAAATTCTATAACCTGGCTGATGGCAAAAATTTCTATCTTAAGCTTTCTGGACAGTATTCTAAATACATTTTAATTTAGGAAACAGAATAAGATCAATTTACACAAATTTTCCATTCGTTCAGTGTAAGTTTTCATGTTTGAATCATGATACACTATCAAGTAAGTCAGGCATGGGGTGGGCATGGTGGGAGCACCTTCTGAGATTTTGAGTATTAAGTAACTGCACACTTTATTAATAAGCAGCTGAACTCCATGCCAAAATTCACTCCCAAGTCAAAATTCAATGATTCGACTGTACACTGATAAAATACACTGATTACAGTGATAAAATACTGATTTTTACACTGATAAAATACTGATTACAATACATTAGCGCTAAACCCCTATGTAGTGAGGTGGGCGCTGGAATGCAGAAGAGCACAGAGGGAAGGAAAGCCACTGAGACACTGGGAAGCAGTTATGCTAGAGGCATCATGTGGAATAAGCCTGCTGTAAAGAAAACCTTTCACAGCAATTAAAACAAAACAAATATATGGACGTGGGGAGAGGGGAGGAGTGGGTGAAATGTATGAAGAGAATAACATGGAAACTTACATTACCATATGCAAAATAGATAGCCAATGGGAAAAACAAAACAAAAGAAGCCTAGTCACAAATCTTCTAAACCACATCTTGTTTATTCAAGTGCCCTTATTTCCACTTTTGCCAAAGAATCTTACTCCTGAATTCTGACCCCAGGCTCCAAACCCTGAGCAGGACGTTCTCCAAAGTTTTAACCAATGTTCCCCAAATTCTGGTCCACGGAATAACATCAGGATGGCTGTCTCAGAAGTCTCCTCAGAAGCTTTGGGAAAATGAAGATTTAGGGTCCTATGCCAGAAGTCTTCATTCAGTAGGTCTTAGGTGGGCCGCAGAAGTCTGTAATTTAAACTAGATTTGCCCAAGTAATTCTGATACCCAGGCAAAGTGGAGAATCACTGCTCTGGACTATCTGCTGCATAGTATCAATTGTCACCGTTTAGGCACTCAGTCGTGGACTGTAGCCTGCCAGGCTCCTCTGTCCATGGGATTTCCCAGGCAAGTATATTGGAGTGTGTTACTATTTCCTTCTCCAAGGGATCTTCCAAACTGAGAGATCAAATCCGCATCTTGTGCATTAGCACGCAGATTCTTTACCACTGAGCCCCGTGGGAAGTCCTGGGTAGCATTGACGAAGATCTTTATAATAAAATATATCAAACATAGTAAAATTAGAAATTTAAATTTCTAAGTGCTGATCTTCTCTGGGCTCTAACATTTCAAGGCCAACTCCACCAGGAGCAATTGTCACGATGAGCCCCGCCCTTCCACTGACAGCACCGAGAGGCAGGTGCCCACTTGTCGGCCACACTGCTCCCATGCGCTTCTCCGTACACAGACCACCGGCGCCCTGCTTTTACAGAGTGATGACGGCACATGACCACTCACACCAACTGACTGTGTGATCTCCAGTGACTCTTTACTCAGCAAGGTCAAGAACTGATGCGGCAGTTTATCATCCACACACACAAGATGATTGTGATGGTGGACTGTGATGACTCAAATAATAATTAAAAATGATAACTCCACTGACAATTCAAAGATTACCCTCACAGATACTTTTAGAAACTCTAGCTCAAGAGAAACAGATGTCAAGTATATTTGGAAGAGTTTTTTTTTTTTTTTTAAGAGTTTTTAAATGACTGTTTCACAAACTGTAAGTGGAAAATAAAGAGTACATTCTCCAGGCTCCTTCCAGCCAGATGTGGCCAGGTGGCTAAGCTCCACCCGACAGGACAAGGTGGAGAGTGCGTGAAGGTCCCAATGACCCCCTTAGATGGAGCGGCATCCCTCTCCTCCCTTCCCCTCCCAGCTGGGGGAGAGCCAGTGTGAGGACTGCAGGACCATGAGCCAACTTTGTGACCGAGCAGAAGACACCTGCCATATACGGCAGCCCTACAAAAGGGGAGCGTCACAGCGGCTTCATGTCAATCCTGGTGGAGGGACCACCCCAACTTCTTCTCTGTAAGACAGAAACAAACCCTACTTACTGCACTCACTGTTATTTGAGGTTTTTGTTATTTGCCCTCAAACCTAATCTTAATGACTTTTTTCTCTTCTAGGTTGACCCCGTAGGTGCTCGTACTTAATCTGGCCCCCTTCATATTACTTCCCTTGTGTGCGCAGTCACTTCAATCGTGTCTGACTCATTGCAACCCCATGGACTGTAGCCTGCCAGGCTCCTCGGTCCATGGTATTCTCCAGGCTAGGATACTGGAGTGGGTTGCCAGGCCTTCCTCCAGGGGATCTTCCTGACCCAGAGACTGAAATCCTATCTCTTATGTCTCCTGCATTGGTGGGTGAGTTCTTTACCACTAGCACCACGGGAGAAGCTCTTCAGTTCAGTTCACTTGCTCAGTCGTGTCCGACTCTTTGTGACCCCCATGAATCACAGCACGCCAGGCCTCCCTGTTCATCACCATCTCTCAGAGTTCACTCAGACTCACGACCATCAAGTCCGTGATGCCATCCAGCCATCTCATCCTCGGTCGTCCCCTTCTCCTCCTGCCCCCAATACGTCCCAGCATTAGAGTCTTTTCCAATGAGTCAACTCTTCGCATGAGGTGGCCAAAGTACTGCAGTTTCAGCTTTAGCATCATTCCTTCCAAAGAAATCCCAGGGTTGATCTCCTTCAGAATGGACTGGTTGCATCTCCTTGCAGTCCAAGGGACTCTCAAGAGTCTTCTCCAACACCACAGTTCAAAAGCATCGATTCTTCGGCACTCAGCTTTCTTCACAGTCCAACTTTCACATCCATACATGACCACAGGAAAAACCATAGCCTTGACTAGGCGGACCTTAGTCGGCAAAGTAATGTCTCTGCTTTTGAATATACTATCCAGGTTGGTCATAACTTTTCTTCCAAGGAGTAAGCGTCTTTTAATTTCATGGCTGCAGTCACCATCTGCAGTGATTTTGGAGCCCAAAAAAATAAAGTCTGACACTGTTTCCACTGTTTCCCCATCTATTTCCCATGAAGTGATGGGACCGGATGCCATGATCTTCGTTTTCTGAATGTTGAGCTTTAAGCCAACTTTTTCGCTCTCCTCCTTCACTTTCATCAAGAGGCTTTTTAGCTCCTCCTCACTTTCTGCCATAAGGGTGGTGTCATCAGCATATCTGAGGTTATTGATATTTCTCCCGGCAATCTTGATTCCAGCTTGTGTTTCTTCCAGTCCAGCGTTTCTCATGATGTACTCTGCATATAAGTTAAATAAGCAGGGAGACAATATACAGCCTTGACGTACTCCTTTTCCTATTTGGAACCAGTCTGTTGTTCCATGTCCAGTTCTAACTGTTGCTTCCTGACCTGCATACAGATTTCTCAAGAGGCAGGTTAGGTGGTCTGGTATTCCCATCTCTTTCAGAATTTTCCACAGTTTATTGTGATCCACACAGTCAAAGGCTTTGGCATAGTCAATAAAGCAGAAATAGATGTTTTTCTGGAACTCTCTTGCTTTTTCCATGATCCAGCGGATGTTGGCAATTTGATCTCTGGTTCCTCTGCCTGTTCTAAAACCAGCTTGAACATCAGGGAGTTCACGGTTCACATATTGCTGAAGCCTGGCTTGGAGAATTTTGAGCATTACTTTACTAGCGTGTGAGATGAGTGCAATTGTGCGGTAGTTTGAGCATTCTTTGGCATTGCCTTTCTTTGGAATTGGAATGAAAACTGACCTTTTCCAGTCCTGTGGCCACTGCTGAGTTTTCCAAATTTGCTGGCATATTGAGTGCAGCACTTTCACAGCATCATCTTCCAGGATTTGAAACAGCTCAACGGGAATTCCATCACCTCCACTAGCTTTGTTCTTAGTGATGCTTTCTAAGGCCCACTTGACTTCACATTCCAAGATGTCTGGCTCTAGATTAGTGATCACATCCTCATGATTATCTGGGTCGTGAAGATCTTTTCTGTACAGTTCTTCTGTGTATTCTTGCCACCTCTTCTTAATATCTTCTGCTTCTGTTAGGTCCATACCATTTCTATCCTTTATCGAGCCCATCTTTGCATGAAATGTTCCCTTGGTATCTCCAATTCTCTTGAAGAGATCTCTAGTCTTTCCCATTCTGTTGTTTTCCTCTATCTCTTTGCATTGATTGCTGAAGAAGGCTTTCTTATCTCTTCTTGCTATTCTTTGGAACTCTGCATTCAGATGCTTATATCTTTTCTTTTCTCCTTTGCTTTTCGCCTCTCTTCTTTTCAGTGCTATTTGTAAGGCTTCTCCAGACAGCCATTTTGCTTTTTTGCATTTCTTTTCCATGGGGATGGTCTTGATCCCTGTCTCCTGTACAATGTCACGAACCTCATTCCATAGTTCATCAGGAACTCTGTCTATCAGATCTAGGCCCTTAAATCTATTTCTCACTTCCACTGTATAATCATAAGGGATTTGATTTAGGTCATACCTGAATGGTCTAGCGGTTTTCCCTACTTTCTTCAATTTAAGTCTGAATTTGGAAATAAGGAGTTCATGATCTGAGCCACAGTCAGCTCCTGGTCTTGTTTTTGTTGACTGTATAGAGCTTCTCCATCTTTGGCTGCAAAGAATATAATCAATCTGATTTCGGTGTTGACCATCTGGTGATGTCCATGTGTAGAGTCTTCTCTTGTGTTGCTGGAAGAGGGTGTTTGCTATGACCAGTGCATTTTCTTGGCAAAACTCTATTAGTCTTTGCCCTGCTTCATTCCGCATTCCAAGGCCAAATTTGCCTGTTACTCCAGGTGTTTCTTGACTTCCTACTTTAGCATTCCAGTCCCCTATAATGAAAAGGACATCTTTTTTGGGTGTTAGTTCTACAAGGTCTTGTAGGTCTTCATAAAACCGTTCAACTTCAGCTTCTTCAGCATTACTGGTTGGGGCATAGACTTGGATAACTGTGATATTGAATGGTTTGCCTTGGAAACGAACAGAGATCATTCTGTCGTTTTTGAGATTGCATCCAAGTACTGCATTTCGGACTCTTTTGTTGACCATGATGGCTACTCCATTTCTTCTGAGGGATTCCTGCCCGCAGTAGTAGATATAATGGTCATCTGAGTTAAATTCACCCATTCCAGTCCATTTTAGTTTGCTGATTCCTAGAATGTCGACGTTCACCCTTGCCATCTCTTGTTTGACCACTTCCAATTTGCCTTGATTCATGGACCTGACATTCCAGGTTCCTATGCAATATTGTTCTTTACAGCATCGGATCTTGCTTCTATCACCAGTCACATGCACAACTGGGTATTGTTTTTGCTTTGGCTCCATCCCTTCATTCTTTCTCGAATTATTTCTCCACTGATCTCCAGTAGCATATTGGGCACCTAACGACCTGGGGAGATTCTCTTTTGATATCCTATCATTTTGCCTTTTCATACTGTTCATGGGGTTCTCAAGGCAAGAATACTGAAGTGGCTTGACATTCCCTTCTCCAGTGGACCACATTCTGTCAGACCTCTCCACCATGACCCACCCGCCTTGGGTTGCCCTGCAGGCATGGCTTGGTTTCATTGAGTTAGACAAGGCCATGGTCCTAGTGTGATTAGATTGACTAGTTTCCTGTGAGTATGGAGAAGCTCTTAACTTTAGCCAAATGAAAAAGAAAAGAAAAGCAAACCTAAGGCCAGATTGCCATTGAACCAGTAACTGTTTCTCCCTCTGTCTCCACCCAGGGCCACAAAAAAAGCAATGGTGGAAGAGAGGGGTCCGGTCAGCAGCAGACAGGAAGGGGTCCATGGCGTCCTGAGGCCCATCTGCACATCATTAATGCTGGCTGGAACAAGGAACCAAACCCCACGGCATTTAGTGAGGCCAGAGGTGAGCTACTTCCACAGTGAGTACTATCTACTGAAGAGTGAGACGAAGCGTGGAAACCCTGATGTGTCCGATGAAAGGCACTCCATGGGTGTAAACTATTAGCATACATATTAATCATGGAAACGGTCTGTGGCAAAGACTGATTCTTAGAAGCAACTGGCTATAAGTCTCTTAGTTTTAATAACATATGTGCCAGCCAAACAGACATATGCCTTAACAGCTTTTAATTATTTCTGCTGTTACTTCTTTGCATTAAATATAACTTTTGCCATTGCATATTCATCTGAAATCTCCATTTCTTTATCCTCAGTAATTACTTCTTTAATAATTGCTGCCAGGTCTATGGAGGTTTTTGTGAAAATAATCAGCCTTTCTTTAAGCTGAAACTATTCTCTTTACCTTGAAGTTGTGCCTTTTTTTTTTTTTTCTATTCATAGTTTCTGCTGATTTTTCCTGGCAGGAGGGAAGTTTCGATTGCTCCGTACTAACTTGTTTTCTTACCTGCGGTTCAAGCATAACTCTGTTTTAAAGCTACCCCCTGGCAGCTCCACAATGCGAGCGTGTCTCTGAGCAGAGCAAGTCACCCCTGGATCTTAAGCACCACCTCCGTTCATTTCATGGGAGATTTTGTGAATGGCGGGAGCCTTTCACCGTGACTATGCTGGTTTGGACTGAATGGACAGCGTGTGTTACTGGGGAAGCACAGAGATGTTTTTATGTGGTTTCCCACCAAGTTTCACCAGAGTCACCCAAAAGACCGATTCTGAAGCCACCTCACAGGGTCTGCACTCTCATTCTTGCATTTCCCCAGGAAACAAGCATGGATTTGAATAGCTAAGAAAAACTGGGTCTTGCTAGCTCATCTGTGAAATACCAGCATACAACCTACAACACTCTCCATAAATAATCCAGATGAGGAATGAGACAGATAATGCATAAACCTGATAATACAGGCCGTGGAGGGGAATAGAAAGCAGAGATGACAGACGAGGAGGCTCATCTTGGAGCTCTGTGTTTCAGGACACTGGAGAGAATCATAGGTAGGCTGCCAGCTGCACCAGGAATTAGCAACTGGCCGTGTACTCTTCAAGTGCGTCAGATGCTCTTCCCTTCCCAGTGGGGGCACGCTCCCCTTAGGCATATCCTGCATGCATGCACTGGCACATCTGGGGCTCCCCTCCCTACCTCCCGCCGGGCTCCCCTGCTTAGACTTCTCACTTCCTTCTCCAGACCAGCATGATCCACTGGAAAGAGTCCTGTGCTCCCAGACTAGGATTTTCATCCCAAGTAGAGCGGTCTGATAAAATACATGCTGCCCTCTTAAAGCTGAATTTCAGATAGACAACTATTCTTTTAGTGTTGTGTCCCAAATATGATTTATCTAACTGAAATTTAACTGAGTGTCATATATATATATATATATTTTTTCCAAATCTGTCAGCTTTAGTTCAAATTTAATTTCTGCTATTAACTCACACATAACATTTAACGTCAGAGTTTTTCAGTTTCTTCTTGGCTGAAGGAAGGAGTGAGGCTGCTTGAAGAAAGGAACAAGGACAAGGGTCAGTGCTAATCTCCCAGTATCTGGCTCTGTATTAATCCACTCAATGGATGTTGTTAATTTGCCAGATTTTTACTGAAAATCTCCTGTGTGTCAAGTGACATATTCTGTTGCTGTTGTTTACTCCCTAAGTTGTGTCTGACTCTTTGCGACCCCATGGAATGCAGCTCACTACAGGTCTCCTCCATACAAGTCATCAGCAATGACTAAGATGTGGGGCTCAGAAATTAACAACAGTGGCTCCATCTTGCCTTTACAGTCATCCTATAACAAAACAGTTATTCCTATTTTATACGTGAGGTAAATGAAACATGGAGGACTTGTCACAGAACCAGTTATAAAGGAGTTAGATACTGATATGACCCTAAACCTGAACATCTTCCCTTACACTGTTCCAGTTCCAAAGAGCTCGCAAACACCAAGGCAGGATGGAGTCTCAGCACCAAAGTACTCCAACTGTGACCAGTGGACAAGCCTATTTATTCTGTTCCCATGTGCGTGCTTCAAGGCTTCCTGGTATCACAGAATAGCCAGTGGTGTGTCTGTAGCACAGTCCCTTAGCTGTTTTCATTGGGACCATCTCAGTGATGCTCCAGAGAGAGCTCTTTCAATGATTACGTGGCCAAATGTCCACCAGCAGTGCCAACAAAAGGTGTGACATTTATGAGTCAACTGCGTTCTTCTCTTGCTGACCTTGCCTGCAGTCATCCTTGTATGGGATTTGGGGAGCTTTAGGAAGGGCTGAGGCCCTGGGGAGACAGAAAGATGTTTGTTGAGTACATTACTTGGAATAAAAGTAGCTGAAACCTTACTGATGTCTCTTTAGGTCCTGGCAGATGTCCCTGGAGTCAGCAGTGGTGGCAGGAGCTGTACGAAGACATCACGCTCAACTAGCTACAGCAACAGTGGGCTTATTCCTAGCTGTTCAGGTACCACTTTCTGAAGTGAGGAGATTGCCTTCAGGATGGTGTCAGTTAGGTTCAGTAGCTCAGTCGTGTCTGACTCTCTCGTGACAAAACATCACGCTATAGACCTTCAGACATTCTTTACAAAGTCCTAATGAGCAAAACATTTATTTATGCCTTGAACAACTAAACAGATCCAAAATATAATAATATTCTCATTTCTCAGTTTTATAGAAAATCATGGGAACCAGCAATTCTACCCCTGTGTATATATCCAAAGAAACAAAAATGCTGACTGGAAAAGATACATACACCAAAATGTTCATCAGTTCAGTTCAGTTCAGTTGCTCAGTCGTGTCCGACTCTTTGTGACCCCACGAATCGCAGCACGCCAGGCCTCCCTGTTCATCACCATCTCTCAGAGTTCACTCAGACTCACGACCATCGAGTCCATGATGCCATCCAGCCATCTCATCCTCAGTCGTCCCCTTCTCCTCCTGCCCCCAATCCCTCCCAGCATCAGAGTCTTTTCCAATGAGTCAACTCTTCGCATGAGGTGGCCAAAGTACTGCAGTTTCAGCTTTAGCATCATTCCCTCCAAAGAAATCCCAGGGTTGATCTCCTTCAGAATGGACTGGTTGCATCTCCTTGCAGTCCAAGGGACTCTCAAGAGTCTTCTCCAACACCACAGTTCAAAAGCATCAATTCTTCGGCACTCAGCTTTCTTTATGGTCCAACTCTCACATCCATACATGACTACTGGAAAAACCATAGCCTTGACTAGACAGACCTTTGTTGGCAAAGTAATGTCTCTGCTTTTNCAGGGTTGATCTCCTTCAGAATGGACTGGTTGGATCTCCTTGCAGTCCAAGGGACTCTCAAGAGTCTTCTCCAACACCACAGTTCAAAAGCATCGATTCTTCGGCGCTCAGCTTTCTTCACAGTCCAACTTTCACATCCATACATGACCACAGGAAAAACCATAGCCTTGACTAGGCGGACCTTAGTCGGCAAAGTAATGTCTCTGCTTTTAAATATACTATCCAGGTTGGTCATAACTTTTCTTGTAGCATCAATTACTGCCCAAACTTTAAGGATTTGAGTCAATGCATTCTCTCCCTCACTCTCCGCCCACATTAGATAGTACATTTCTCAAAGTCCGGGTTAACTTTTCACAACTTGGAAATTCTACTACATTTGGCATAGGGTTTTACACAATGTTGGAACTTAATTTAAAAATTAAGTTGAATGAATTCAGACCAAAAACAACTACATGCATAAAAATACAAAATATATAGAAACATAATTCCTCATCATTAGAAATTACTCTCTTCAACTCTGGAATTGACTAAAAGCCAAACAGAACTGGGTGACTTTGTACTATGCAAATTCCCCATTATTCACATTTTAAAGAAAATTTAAAAACTCATAAATTAATGCAGAATCTGGCTTACTTCCCACAGGAGGAACAAAACAGTTTCATTTTAATGTTCCCTCTGGTCCTTAAGAGTCAGCAGTTTTTGATGTGCGTAAGTGGGAGAGAAGACAGAAAAGCATTGTCTTTTTAAAGTACTCTCTACCGAAAGATCAACTTTATCTATAAAAATGAAAAAGTGAAAGTGGAAAAAGCTAAAATGGCAATGTTGGTAGTTTTCCCACTACGAAAACATGTTTTCATATAATAAGAAGTTTGATTTTAGAGCAATCACTCCCAACAAAATAAAAATTAGGTATCAATTATGTAATAGGTCTATTTCTTTAGTTCAGTAAATGCCTATGTATTAAATATCCCTGATGAAAAAATAATATCAGAATCTAACATTTAAAATTATAGGTATCTGCTAATTTAGACTTTCTCAGCACTCTTGCCTGGAAAAATCCCATGGACAGAGGAGCATGGTAGGCTCCTACAGTCCACGGGGTCGCAAAGAATTGGACACGACTGAGCGACTTCACCCACTCACTCACTCACTCACTCTTTATTTTAGCATTTGGATCACTTGAATTTTTTGAATATTAATCCTCCTGAAAGTCAATCAATAATTTTAAAGCAAGCTGTATAGAAAAATAAGTCTTTTGTAGAAGAGAAAACATAAAACAATTCAGCATGGAACATCATGAAGAAATGGAATAGGTATTTTACTAAGAAGGAAATCCACCCCGCAGATAATGAACAATCTTCTTATAACAAGTGGGTAGTACATGAGGGTTATAATTTAAAATGTTACTTTGCATAGTTATGATCTGATACAAACACTGTTGGAAAATTCACAGCGTTCCCCACATACAGCCACAGATTGTTGTAGTTGAAACTAAACAGAAAAAAATGCTTTATGAAAAGTGAAAGTAAGATTAGATTACCATATAGACAAGGAAAATAGAAGAGACAGTGAAAGCACTTAAATAGGAGGTCTGTTTACAAGTTCTTGTATAAACAGGTAACTGAAATTTATTAAGTACAATCTAATCACACTAGGACCACAGGGAGGCCTGGCGTGCTGCAATTCATGGGGTCACAAAGAGTCGGACACAACTGAGCGACTGAACTGAACTGAACAAAGAATATTTCTATGGCAAAAGGAATAAACAGCTATGAGCAAGATAGATGTCAGATGGATGTTTTAATTTAGATCACATGCTAAATGTTAATAATTCAAGGCATGGGGCAGTTGTTTACATCGGTCTCTTCATTTCAGAGTAGAAACCTGTATTATTTGTCAAGGTCTGTATTTTATCAGTCTTGTCTTAGTGGCATCTTACTCGATTATGTACAGGAAACCAAATACAACTTGTACAATAGATTAGAGAAAGATCACATATGTTGATCCATAAACTGTAACATCATTTACTATTGCTAAATATAAACCTCATATCCTATCCAAGTCTATAAACTACTTAATTTATTGTTACCAGAAAAGGGAAATATCATTTGAATAAATGCATTTTTTTCAAAAGCAATTTGCAGCATGTTTATGAAGAAACTGTCTGGGATTTCACAAATGTGACTTTGAGTTAAATATTGATTTTATGATTTGGCCAGTCATTTAAAATAAATAATCTCATAAAGTCAGGTTTAAATCATGTGGTGCCCCATTGTCTTTTTCATTTTTGAGGTACGGTCAGAGAGTTCAGATAGCCCTTTTCGCACTAATCCAGTACAATGTGCTGAAAACGGCCAGCTGCCCAACCACTTAACAAAAATAAAAGTGACAGTCAAGGGACTGCTACTGGATGAATAAAGGTTCAACGTACTGTCATTTAGTATGTATATTAAGAACTTGGGGCTGGTGCACCCAGAGGGATGGTACAGGGAGGGAGGAGGGAGGGGGGTTCAGGATGGTGAACATGTGTATACCTGTGGCAGATTCATGTTGATGTATGGCAAAACCAATACAATATTGTAAAGTAATTAACCTCCAATTAAAATAAATAAATTTACATTAAAAAAGAGTATTATATCATTCTATTATTGATTCTATCTATCAATTCTATTAATCAAAGAAAAGAAGGAAGGAAGGATTAGAGGGAGGAAGGGAGGAAGTCAAACAAAAAAATCCTGATTCCTGTCTTCAGTGCACTTATAGCAATAAGGTTAAGGTCTTAAGTCCAATCCTTTTCTTAGCAATGTTACACAAAGACGCTCAACTTGGGCATATACAAAACTGTGTCTCCTGCATATGTATGTCCCCTTGCAACTCCTAATTCCCTTTTCCTGCTCCGTTTTTCTTCAAAGCACTTACTGCTGTCAGACATATTATATACTTTATTTATCTGCTTCTGCTCTGTCTCCTCACCTCTAGACTATAAACTCCTAAGAAGCACAGACTCTTTTCAGTTTTGTTCACTGCTGTGTATCCAGTGTCTGGCACTTAACAGGTGCTCTCTAAATATTTAATAAATAAATGAGGAGACCTTTTTTTTTTTTTTTTTTTTTGGTTTTTCTAGACTTCTGGTGCATTTTCTAAGACACGATTGCATTTTTTTTCCATCAAGCTTTGTTCTTATACACACAGCAGTCTGGGCTACCATGTGATTCCACTTACTAGCTGCGATACTGGGTGAGTTATTAATTTCTCTGAACTTCAGCAGAACAAGGATCACAGAAGTATCTGTGGGTTGTTGCGAGAGATGAATGAGAGAATTCACATGATGTACTTAACTTGGTGCTTGACACATAACAAGTGTTTAATATATTTTAGTGCTACTTGTTGTTACAACTATTAAATTATTTTCTTCTGTTGCAAACAGCTTACTGATTCTTAAATCACCTTATAGTTAATGACACTGGGGACATTTAGATTCAAGAGCTAAGGTTACATGCAACTGAGTCTCCTGAAAAAAAGCTACTTCCTGTGTGTGCTGCTTTCAGGAAGCATTAATCCTTCTCTTGTTCCATACTGTATTTTAATTAATTTATTATGTTCAGTGTTCTCTGCTACACTGTCTGGTTTTTTAGAGTATAAAATCTCTTTATTCTATCACAAAGCAGGCACTCTATAGATGTTTGTCCAATGGATGAATTACTGTAAAGAAATGATTCCATTACTTGTAGTCACATCAATCACATCATACGTGCACTATCATTACTTCTTGAAAATTACATTTCTCAATAGATGGTAGAGATCTAGAGAGCAGAGTGGAGGTTTTAGTGTTGGAGAGTGATGCAGAGCAGTGTAGATGAGGATAAATGCAATGGCATTCAGTGATGTACTGTGAATAAAAAATGCTCAGAAGATCAATACAAAACCAGTTCTTATGCTCTCATAAATGGTTACTCTATTTCAATAGTAATGATCTAATTTCCATCCATCCTACTTTATGGAAGTGTGACTACTCAGGGAGAAATTCTAATAAAAAAATACTTGATAAAGTTGAAAAGAACAGTTATTTGAAATGAGGACTGTGGAATAGGGACATGGCACATCAAGGCTGTATACTGTCACTCTGCTTATTTAACTTATATGTAGAGTACATGATGAGAAATGCTGGGCTGGATGAAGCACAAGCTGGAATCAAGACTGCTGGGAAAAATATTAATAATCTTAGACATTCAGATGATACCACCCTCATGACAGAAAGTCAAGAGGAACTAAAGAGCCTCTTGATGAACGTGAAAGAGGACAGTAAAAGTTGCCTTAAAACTCAACATTTGGAAAACTAAGATCATGGCATCTGGTCCCGTCACTTCATAACAAACAGATGGGGAAACAGTGGCAGACTTTATTTTACGGGGCTCCAAAATCACTGAAGACGGTAACTGAAGCCATGAAATTAAAAGACACTTGCTCCTTGGAAGAAAAGCTATGACCAACCTAGAAAGCACATTAAAAAGCAAAGACATCACTTTTTGCCAACAAAGGTCTGTCTAATCAAAGCTATGGTTTTTCCAGTAGTCATGTATGGAAGTGAGAGTTGGACTATAAAGAAAGCTGAGCACTGAAGAATTGATGCTTTTGAACTGTGGTGTTGGAGAAGACTCTTGAGAGTCCCTTGGACTGCAAGGAGATCCAGCCAGTCCATCCTAAAGGAAATCAGTCCTGGGTGTTCATTGGAAGGACTGATGTTGAAGCTGAAACTCCAATACTTTGGCCACCTCATGTGAAGAGCTGAGTCATCTGAAAAGACCCTGATGCTGGGAGAGTGAATGTGGGAAGAGAAGGGGACGACCGAGGATGAGGCGGTTGGATGGCATCACCAACTCAATGGACATGAATTTGAGTAGCTCCGGGAGCTGATGGTGGACAGGGAGGCCTGGCGTGCTGCAGACCATGGGGTCACAGAGCCAGACACGACTGAGTGACTGAACAGAACTAAATACAGCCTGAGGTTTGACCACGTGCCAGAATCACTGAGAGGTTAGGAAATCCAGAGGTATGTAACATCACAGCAAAAATACTTTCAAAGAGCTTATGTTAATAGTCATCCAAATGCAGAATATTTAATAGTGCTAAAACCTGTATTCAAATGATAAAAATATACAGTGCTTTACATAGGTTGGTAAACAGCAAAATGTGTACCTCTGGAAACAGAAAGAAACTTGAGATTGGCAGATTTTATGGTTAAATCAGCCATTTAGCATGTATTCAAAATAAAGAGATCAGAGAGAAAAAAACCCCAGTATCACAAGGCTTCTATGTCTATAACGCTCACATATTGTGAATGTATCTCTTTGAGTAGTGCTTCTCATTAGGAAGGTACTTACATTAGGCCGCAGTCTGGCTGCCAGATCATAATACTTCTCAGCTGCTTCATTGAGGCTAGCCTGTCTGTCAAAGAGAATAACATCAAACTATATTAGTTATTTCAAAATTTCAGACTGATGAACAGACTTATTATAACCCCAAATAATATTAACTTAAAAAAAATCACAAAGTGAAAGTGCAAGTCACTCAGTCGTGTCCAACTCTTTGTGACCCCATGGACTTTACAGTCCAGGCCAGAATACTGCTGTGGGTAGCCATTCCCTTCTCCAGGGGATTGTCCCAACCCAGGGATCGAACCTAGGTCTCCTACATTGCAAGCAGATTCTTTACCCACTGAGCCACAAGCCATATCAATCAAATAATAAGCTGACTAAGCAGAAAAAGTAGAAAAGGAAACGGCAACCCACTCCAGTGTTCTTGCCTGGAGAATCCCAGGGACGGGGGAGCCTGGTGGGCTGCCGTCTATGGGGTCGCACAGAGTTGGACACAATTGAAGCGACTTAATAGTAGTAGTAGTAAGCAGAAAAAGATAATTAAAAATTGAATGCATGCAATGTACATCTGGAGCTTCCAGAGTGGCTCAGCTGTAAAAGAATCTGCCTGCAATTCAGGAGATGCAAGTTCAGTCTCTGGATTGGGACATTCCTTCGAGAAGAAAGTGGAAACCCACTCCGGTATTCTTTCCTGGGAAATCCCAAGGACAGAGGATCCTGGAGGGCTATAGTCCATGGGGTCACAGAAAGAATCAGATATGGCTAAACAACAAATAATGTACTTTGTCATGATCTTTTAGGCACTGTAAATAATATCTCAGTATCTCAGCCTAATCCTATTCAGCAGATATTACTGTAAATTTACACATTAGAAACTAGAAATGTCTTTTATCTTTTCCAAGAGAAACAAGATAATATGTTACAGGGTTGAGATTCTCCTGCTTCAATACGATGTCCCAGAAAAACCCTTACTTTTAAAAATAAATTGTCAAGATTATCATCTAGCTGTTTTTGTTTTATGAAAATCATAAATGCTTGCAGTTTTTTTAAAATCTGTATCTTTCTATAAAGTTACTTTCTTTTCAATTCAGAAGAAACTTTCAATGTCTGTAGTCTACCAAAAAAAAAAAAAGTCAGCCTCTCCCTCTCTTTGCTCTCTGGCCACAAGGGTAGGCACGTGATGCAGCCTCAACTAAAGGGACATTCTTGCTTAGGACCTCGATTCCTGAGCGAATGGCTGTAAGATGAAGAAACAGTTAGAACTGCTCACAATGGTGGAGCCAACAGGGCCATGTCCTTTCAGACTCTTCCTGTAAAGATTTGTTATTGGATGTCCCGCTTCTTTCCAGGAAGAGCCTGGGCTACCTTATTTCCTGCTGATTCAGGCTTCCAGCCTGTCTTGAATTCTGCAGTTTCCACAGCCTTCAAATAGCAACAGTCAGTTTTTCTTAATTACCACAAAATACCATGACTGTCACAGCTGACTGACACAAATGAGATGTACAGTAAACTTTATAGGTCAGTTTGCGCATTGTCTATTCTTGCAATTCACAGCAAACGCGTTGCTTCAGCCAACTGGTTAACAGAAGAAATCAAATGTCTTGAGTTTCCAGGAAGTCCAGTCAATAAGCCATCAAAACATGGTATGTTTGGGACTTTCCTGGCAGTCCAGTTTTTAACACTCTGCACATGGACTTCGAAGCAGGGCACATGGGTTCAATCCCTGGTACAGAGACTTAGAGATCACATTCCACATGGTGAAGTCAAATAAAATATTAAAAACAAACAAACAAAAAACAATATGTTTTATGATCATGCCATGCTGCTTTCAGAAAACCTTCCAGAATAGTAGATAATAAGAGTTAGAAGCCCTTGCAGGTTGCACTGCAGGTTGGTGAGCATATTTGTGGGGAAAAAAGAAACGCTATAGAAAAAAGACAAATTCAGCTTTAGATATATGTACAGCACAGTTATAGCATGAACAATAGTAGTTAATGTCTTGAGGTCCTGCAATTAAATGGTGTTCTGTTGAAACTGTGACATGAAGAAGCTTTTGAGATAAGAAGATTGCAAAGAGGCCAGGAATAAAGAAAAGAAACAAAAATTAACCTTTTCAATTAGAAAGCTACTATTCTCTTTAAAAGAGCAGGCATACTGGGCATACCTATAAAATTGAATTTGCACTTTGGTCAGGCCACATAAAAACTATAAAGACATATATCATGCAACCATAAAAATTATGGGAATAAGTGAAGACAACATTTCTCCAGACAGCAGGACATATTTTTCTAATTTTTAAAGGAAAAATAATTAGAAACATTGCTATTTTTAATGGGGTTATGAGAAAGTAAAAACCCTTGACTTAAGACTCTACTGGACTCACGACATGTTACAACGTGCTGCTGCAATTTATATTCTCATAAACATTGAAGTTCAATTTCAATATGTCACGAAAAGTGCTTTAGTCTGGTATGAAACTGTAAAAATTCTCTCGCTAGGGTATTTAACGAAGGTTCCCTCAACCAAATTATAAGATCACTTTGGTTCAGATTCATTTAGAAATCTGAACCAGAATTCATTAGGTCATGCCCTGGAAAGGTTTTCTCCAGAGTAAAATAAATGGCATGGAGGTAGGAAATTAGAGTAACTTAATACTACAAAGAAGTAGGTCACTTTGAAGCAAGATAAACCAGTGTATGTCAAATATAGAAAGTATGGCTATCATTAATATTCATCTTATGGACATTCAAAGTCATGAGGTAGATAAGGATCAAAAGTGGGTAAAATGCCTTTAAAATAATAATCGATGCAACTGAAAAAAGATTTCTCCCCCTAAAAGGGTTATCAGTCTATCAAGCCTTCCCTGTCTTCAGTCTTTTGAATTCGCAAAGGAAAAATCTAGTTTAAATGACTTAGTCTGTTAAGCCAGAAGTAGAATTAATGATATTCCATTTAATAAAAAATATAAATAGTAGAGATTATTATATTTGCTATATCATTGTGAAAATTTTGACTCTTGGACTTTGCTTCTAATATTAAATGGCTTTTACTGACTAGTTATCAGGCATTTATGGCAACACATGTAAAACTGTGGGAAAAACAGCTGTATCAGCTCTACCCACTCAGTCTTCATGTATATGCTTGTTATACTCTCTACAAAGAAAACTCATGAGGAGCTGTCCAATGTCTACTTTATGGCGTAAGCTATACTGCATACTCCCCTCTGCAAGAAGCATCTGGGGAGTACTTAATAAATCTTAATTGCTAAAATGATTGAATCATTAATCAACATTTGAAAATTGAGGAAATTAGCAATATTCTGCTAGTTGCTTAGGGGATCCTAGTAAATATTGTCTAGAAACTTAACCACTGTTGTTAATGACTGATTACAGGACTCAGGTTCCCAGGATTACTGGGATCAAACTATTTTTAAAAAGCTGATAAAATATATTTTTCCAGTATACCCATATTTTTTCTTTGTTCACTCTTTCTTTTCTGGGACACTAAATTCTCTATCATTTATAAAATTCCATGAATTGATTACTGCATTTGTCACTTACATCAGTACCGTGAACTGACTGCTACTATTAACCACATTTCAAAGACGATTAAAATTAGGTTTAGAGAAGTTGACATCCCCCAAGTTAACACAGCTGGTAAATGGTTGAGCTCGAAATCAAGGACTCTAAAGCTAAATATCTGAACCACAAGATCAGGCAGATATTTCTGTAAGCATCACATATATCAGAAGGACATGTGATACATTGTTCTGTAGCAGATGACCTCACTAGTTCCCACATCAAATACTAAGAAAGGAATAAAACATGTTATTTGATTATTATGATTTAAAAGCAATGATTTAAATGTAAGAAATGAGAGTTAAAACAGTGAAAATATGGAGAACATTTGCAATGACAGGTTTTACTTCCTGCGTGACCCTAGCTCCCAAATTACCAGACCCAGTTGAACAAAGGACAGTTTGAGAATGGTGAAATGCATGATATGATGTTTTGCACTATGAACCTCACCCTCTCCCAAAAATGGGGGAGGCAAGGAACTAGAGAATGAGAAAAAGCAAGAACAGTGTTTGGATACTCACTTTCTTAACCCCACAATCTCCTATTTTGGCAGCAGGGGTGTGTGAGATCACAATTAGATAGAAAACGGAACCCTAAGTTTCCCATTATGTCCAAGTCGAAGACTCAGAATGTGTAACAGGGAAAGTAGTTGGCTCTGCCAAGAGATCTCCCAGGCCACATGCAGACAGCCTTGTACTCTGGCCACAGTACAATTTAAAAGTCAGGAATGAGATAGTGAGGAAGAAAAATTACTCTTACCCAAAAAGTACACCAAGTCTAGATGGGTGACTGTCCTCATCTAACATGTCACCTTGAGTCAGCATTATATCCCCTGAACATGGGTGCTCAGCTTTGTCCAACTCTTTGTGACCCCATGGACAGCAGCCCACCAAACTCTTCTGTCCATGGAATTTTTCAGGCAAGAATACTAGAGTGAGTTGTCATTTCCTCCTCCAAAGGATATTCCCCACCCAGGGGCTGAACCCCCGTCTCCTGAGTCTCCTGCATTGGCAGGTGGATTCTTTACCATCGAGCCACCAGGAAAGTACATTATGTCCGTTATCTAGAGAATAAAGAGTTAATCACTATGCCAACAATAGACATCAACTGCAGACTCATACAGAGGCTCCTTTCTTATTATTAACTCCTGCCCATCATATATGTAAGGCCCTCTTTCTCTGACCTGTGGCCTCTTGGGGCCAGAAAAGATAGGAGGTAGAAAAAGCCAGATGGTATTTGTAAACTCGACTATGAAGTAAACCTTGACTTCTGAAGAAATCACTGGATTGGGCTAATTGTATTTTTGGTCTTTAGATTCAGTTTTTCTGCCGTCAGTGAAAAGACAGGCTCGGAGTTGAAACAGTTACAAAAGTCACAAACAAATGTCATCATTTGATTACTATGGAATTCTATTTTTGCACAAGGGACTATGAAGCTTATATGTTAAAAATACAGAAAGAAATTTCATATTAATAATTCTTCTCTCTGATATTATTTTATGACAGAAAAGTGTCTTTTAGAACACAGGTTTAGGACTCAATATTCTGATAGGATATGTATAAAAAATCTGTGGATCAATTACGTTATAAAACGACAACTTAACATATACTGTAAAATGTTTGAGGAGAATCTAATTAAGGAATTATTTACAATTACCTACATTTTTATGTATTCTGTGAAAGTTGGTAAATTTAAAATGATTTCTTTGAGAATACAGAAAATAAAAACTCAAGTAGCATTTAGAAGACTCTCTTTAACTACAATTATTAATGCTTGTGAATGGCCAATTTTGAGTTAAAATTATTTAATGTGGATAATAATCACTATTTGACTCATACAAAAGATAATATTTTTATTAAAGTCTTGGTGATCATGTTCAAGAATAAATTATGAGCATTTTTTTTTAAACTAGAGAGCTGTTTGTTCCCTGTATCACGAAAGTAGAGTGAAACAGAAGCTGAGGTTTCCTGGGTTTGTGCCAACTTGCTAAACGTACATTTAGCTTTAAGTTACTCAAAGCAGAGCACATTTTAATTCTAGTTGATCACAGTATGATAGGAATAGATGTAGAACTGAAATAAACAAGGATATAAAAATGTATGGAAAATCTTAAAATAGCAAAATCAGTCACATATATGTAAAAATAATGGAGCAGAAAAAAAATCCTTGCAATGAAACTCCTAGAATTAACTGTTAATGATCATCAAAGATTCTCAAATGAAAACTCTCAGTCAAGAAACCAAAAGTGGCCTCATGGTCTGTAGGCATCCATCTCAATGCTAGACATCAAGGAGAGAGAGGCAAAGTGGAAATGTAGCAGTAACAGAAGAAAAGACTTTGTTGGTGTTTTAGTTTTACAAAATAGTTCCTTAAAGTTAGACATTTCTTGATGTCCCATAGAGTGTCAGCCCATTCTTTAATGGGCTCAAATCTTTCAGGGCTGCTAAGGACATGTTAAGCCTGTATCTGTAAAGATTATGTCATAAAAAGAGAGGAAATGAGGAAATGTGTATTGGTAATGTCCACTGTAATATTTCCATGGAGTACTTATATTCAAGGTGTAATGCTTGGGTGAAGAGACTGGGCTGAGAGGGATGACAAAAGGACAGGCAAGCTAGAACTTCCTTATAGGAGAGGTCCAAGAACCAACATCATAAGCATCACCTGGGACTTTCTTTGGAAGGGTAAAACCTCAGGTACCACCTACACATCCTAACTAGAACATGTGGTGTACAAGATCTCTGGTGATTCATGATTCACACATACTTTAACGTCTGAGAGGCATGGAGCAGGAAGATGCCTACCTTCCTTCAACCTCATCGGCCATGCCTCTTTTAACAGTTTTTTTTTTTTTTTCTTTTTTAATTTTTTGGCCCTATTTATTTATTTTTCACTTTTTGGCTGTGAGGCATGTGTGATCTCAGTTCCCTGATCATGGATGGAACCTGTGAACTCTATGATGGAAGCATGGAGTCTTAACCACTGGACCAGCAGGGGAGTCCCTGCCATGCCCCTTTGCTTTAAAGACCTTACAACCCATTACAACCTAGTTGAAACAAGCCCCTCTTGACCAAAGTTGGTCAGAAAAGTACAATTTATAAATGGAAAACCCAGTAACTTTTCAAGTGGTCTTTGATAATTTGCTAAGGTATTAAAGAAGAAAGCATGTGACCCAGAGGGCCTTGGAGATATTTCCAACATCCAACATATGTGTGCATGTATGTGTGCATATTTATTCATAATCTGCTCTGAGAAAATAATCTGACTTTGTTCCTTTATCCCTTAAGAACTTCAATTTTATGTCACTTCCAGTAAAATTATTTGAGAATGAAAACCAAAAGATAACAATTTTTTCTCAAATATTCACTCTGTTCTCTAAAAATTATGGAAACATTGGGAACTCATTGGTACAGTGTAGTTCTGCTTTTCCTACTACCTTAGGAAGCAGTGACAACTTGGACCCTTAGACCTGGAAAAAAGGAAACTGCAGTTATCTCAGCAGTATGACACTATCCTAAGATGATATGTCTAAAAACTTAACATCTCTAAGTACAAACTTGGAGCTCACTCTCCTATGACTATAAATGTATTTTATAAAATGTATCATAAAGGGTAATTTAATAATATTGGAAGGATCTTACTATTTAGGATTTACATATTTGAAAATCTGTTACTCCCTGTAAATCCTTTTCCATCAGTAAATTCAAGAGTCACAGCTTCTAGGCAATTGCTCAGTTATAAAGATATGAGAGAGCCAAAGGGACAGTGAGAATAGTATTAAACCTGGCCAGAATATGCTAAGCATAAATCCCAGCTTTACCAACCGTGAGAAATAACAACTAACATTGAGCTTCAGCATCTTCATCTGTAAAATGGGAATATAAATTCATATATGTGCAATTATAATTAAGAAGGTGACACATAAAATGTAAAATATAGTACAGGTAGACAGGAGGTATTTAAATAAATGCTACTTTTGTTCCTTCATTACCCTATAAGTGGATTAAAAAAATAAGAAAAAAAGCTTTTCATCACAGCCCATGGATGCTGGGAATAAGTTAAATTTGTTTTCAGCATCTCAATACTTCCTCTCAGGTGTCAAATATCCTTGCGTGCTTTCAAGCTTCCAGTTCTGGGAGAACGCTGAATAAATCCATTCATACAAAATGCTTCTAACAGAATAATTGATTCAATACTTTCCTTTCACAACTCTATAGACATAGCTCTACTGAGTTTTAGTATTTTAAATTTCTTTGATATTTTCCTTTGATGATAACCAATCTGCTTTCTTTTTTTTTAATGCTCTCATCTGGAAACATCCAGTACTTTTTCCTTTTCCATTTTATTTGAAGTACTAAAAATGTCAACATGTGTAGTCAATGTTCTAATATTATGCGAGGCCTTCAACATCTGTGATCACTCTTCCTGGAAATATATTTAATAATTAGCCAAAATGTGGATCCTGTCTTCCCTAACAAGGCAAAAGCCAGAAATTCCCTCATCTTCCAGCTTTCTTCCAGCCAAATTATCAGCACAAAACTCAAGTTCCAGCAATCAGATGCAACCTCATGAGAGTCAAAGTCAGAAGTAAGCATAATGGGCTGGGGAGCAGCTGCACCCAGAAGAATCATCTCATGAATGTGGTGCTTGCTCTTCTTGGTTCCTTGTGGGTGATGACAGAGCTCTGGATTCTAAAATCTGCTGTGCTGCAAGGAAAGTTAGGTGGTAGAAATTATTTCTGGTTATGTAGAGTACTCTCAGTCCCGTCAGAAGAGCCTGTGGACTGTAGAATTCTCTACAATAATTCCTGTTTCTGTTTGAACTGGCAAGAGTGGATTCTTTAGCGAGCAACTAAAAACTGACGCAACAAGATAAGTTTAGGAGTAAATCTCTTTTCATTAATTTGACTTTTAATATGATGATTAAAGACCTTCATCCTATCTTGGAAATATTCTCTGTTGATAACTATTTAACTGCTCTAGGTTCTCCTTCAAAAATTTTCTATTTACATTAACATCTATATAACAAATACAATTATATGTGTATATATGCCATATATGGGCTTCTCTGGTCCCTCAGATGATAAAATATCTGCCTGCAATGCAGAAGCCCCAGGTTCAGTGCCTGGGGTGGGACTATCCCCTGGAGAAAGGAATGGTTATCCACTCTGGTATTTCTGACTGGAGAATTCTGTGGACCAAGGACCCTGGGGGGCTACAGTCTAATGATGACAGAGCTCTGGATTCTAAAATCTGCTGTGCTGCAAGGAAAGTTAGGTGGTAGAAATTATTTCTGGTTATGTAGAGTACTCTCAGTCCCGTCAGAAGAGCCTGTGGACTGTAGAATTCTCTACAATAATTCCTGTTTCTGTTTGAACTGGCAAGAGTGGATTCTTTAGCGAGCAACTAAAAACTGACGCAACAAGATAAGTTTAGGAGTAAATCTCTTTTCATTAATTTGACTTTTAATATGATGATTAAAGACCTTCATCCTATCTTGGAAATATTCTCTGTTGATAACTATTTAACTGCTCTAGGTTCTCCTTCAAAAATTTTCTATTTACATTAACATCTATATAACAAATACAATTATATGTGTATATATGCCATATATGGGCTTCTCTGGTCCCTCAGATGATAAAATATCTGCCTGCAATGCAGAAGCCCCAGGTTCAGTGCCTGGGGTGGGACTATCCCCTGGAGAAAGGAATGGTTATCCACTCTGGTATTTCTGACTGGAGAATTCTGTGGACCAAGGACCCTGGGGGGCTACAGTCTACGGAGCTGCAAAGAGTTGGACACGACTGAGAGACTAGCACTTCACTTTTTCATTTTTGTGCTACATATAATAGCATATAATTATACACACATATTTATACATACAGACAAATGTATCATACATTACATGTGTACATGTATACATATTACATGTATATAAACACTACCTATATACTATACATGTATATATAACTATATGTACACTGCTGCTGCTGCTAAGTCACTTCAGTCGTGTCCGACTCTGTGTGACCCCATAGACGGCAGCCCAACAGGCTCCCCCGTCCCTGGGATTCTCCAGGCAAGAATACTGGAGTGGGTTGCCATTTCCTTCCCCAATGCATGAAAGAGAAAAGTGAAAGTGAAGTCGCTCAGTCTGTCCGACTGTTAGCGACCCCATGGACTGCAGCCCACCAGGCTCCTCCGTCCATGGGATTTTCCAGGCAAGAGTACTGGGGTGGGGTGCCATTGCACAGTTGTATGCTATATGTAATTATACAAATATATATATATATAACTGTGTATATATCATTCTCACTCTAACCTCCAATCTTTTATCCTTTCAGTCATCATTTTCATATCTTTAGTGTTTTGCATTAAGTTCTGGGAAAATATAATTTCGATTTAAATTATCTATCTATGAATTTTACATTGCCTCCACTGTAGTTATAAATTCAGAGATCCTATTAATCGCTGAGTAAATTTTTCTGACATTATATGACCCCTCTTTTCAACATCCTATTTTATTTTCACAGATACATTCATTTCGGACAGGTTAGGTTACACTTCAATAATAGATACATCTTAAATCTCAGTGAAGGGACAAAATTTATTTTGCACTCATTCAACCTAAGGCAGGTGAGAAGGGAGGTTTGTCTCCCATTGATTATTTCATGATGTATCTCCACTGACTCCTACAATTTTTTGGCTTGAAAGTAACACACATCACATTCATACACATTCAGTGACCCAGAAAGACCCAGGGAGGCCTTCAACTGGGAGAAGTCAGGAAAGTGCAGTCCCGTTATGTTTCTTGAAGTCAGAAGGCCAAATATATTTGGTGAGCAGCATTAATACTTTCACACCATGTAGCGCTCTTGTGAATCACCTTGACAATAGAAATTGAAGGTGGTGGTTTAGTTGCTAAGTCATGTCGGACTCTTGCAACCCCATGGACTGTAGCCTGCCAGGCTCCTCTGTCCATGGGATTCTCCAGGCAAGAATACTGGAGTGGGTTAATTAGAAATGTTCTAATTCTACAGAAAAAGATCTTCATCTATTATTGAGAATTAAAATGAGTCTGTTAGAAATTTTGCAAGTTTCTAGCCTCTTGAAGGTCTGAATAAGATAAAGGTTTTCCCCTTGATGGGCTCTTCCAATCTAGTTTCTTCTTGGGGAATAATTTTTTTTTTCATCTTTTCCTTTTTGGCTTTTGTGATGAGCAGCTTTTTGTCTATTAACAGATTCCTTGGGTCAGCTCACTGGGAGATAGCCTAGGAAATGGAAGTTAAATGAGGATGCTTCAAATCATGTCTTGAACTCTAACATTTCTTAAATTGCTGATTTTGGATCTTAGGTCAACCACTAATTCAAGACACAGCCAGGGAGACTTCTGCCCTTTCCCTCACATCCGGCTCATCACCAAACCTTGCCAATCCTGTCTCCTAAATATCTTACGAAAGAACAGCGATCTTGAGGAAAAATTAACATCAAACTCAATTTAGCAAAATGTGGCATCACCAAGGGAAATAGTAGATGCAACACTGAAAAAGCAAAATCTTGACAGCTAACCATTTTGATAAGGCTGCATTCAAGGGAAAACCAATAGACTTTCTTATTATTTTTCCAAAAACCCCTAAATGTTCTTGATTAATAAGGGAAGAGGCCGGTGTTCAGCTTGTACAGTAAGCATTCAAGAAATACTTGAATTTGACAGAGCTGAAAAAATAAGCAAACACATTCACAGGAGCTGCCACCAAGTTGAGTAGGATATGGGCAGGCTGTGGTGGTCATACGCAATCAAGATAGGAAGGCACTGACTGAATGCAACTTGATAAGCAATGCATACTGCAGAAAGCTAGAGGGAAGGTTTTGAAAAATAAACCCTAAGAATTTCCAGACTGCCAATGTATAACAAAACTTTCCGCTGGTTTCTAGCACTATAGTAACTAAGGAAAAATTATAAGTGATATGTTTAACAAGGACCTTTTTTGTAATTGTTCTTATAATGAACATTGGTAGACCTTGAATTTCAGATTTAATATGTAACAAAATGCCTTGTTGATGAAAGTATCTATTATGATTAAGATGAATTAGCATCTAGAAGCTTGTGCATGCACATTCTTGTAAATGGTTTATTGTGATTAAAAGCATAGTGTTTTATTCATGAAGAACAAAAAGTCCCCTTCCCATCACAGTACCTGACCTTGTCATGCATATTAAACTTGTCTTTTTAAAAAAATTATCCTTCCACTGAAGGTTCTTGCAAACTGGTTACAATATATTTTTTAAATATACCAATAGTTTATTGAATCCTGATTTCTCTTTGAAAGTATCTGCTTTAGGAACGCTAAGCATTAATGTGAAATCAGAGTATTCAACTGAAACCTCTCAGTATTCTTCTTCCTCTCAGACTTTGAGTTTCTCATTAAAAATTTATTAAAAGCCAAGGAGTAAACCACTAAGATATAGTTACATTAATAATCTCAAATTATAAATAAAATCTCAAAGTAATTTATAAAACTTGCTTTAAATATTGGTTCCTGGTGGGTATGTGATTATAAAAGGACAAGATGCTTGTGGTGATGCAAATCGTCTGTATTTTGACTGGAATGATGGATACACAAACTGATATGTGTAATGAAAGTGCACAAAACTAAATACACACAGATACACACAATGGTATAAGTAAAATTGGGGAAACCAGTAGATTAGTATCAATGTCAAAATACTGGTTTTGATACTGTATGGTAGTTCTACAAGATATCACCATTGGGGAAAGTGGATAAATTGTATGGGGATCGCTCTGTGTTGTTTCTTAACTGCATGCAAATCTACAATCATCTCAAAAAATTTTTATTTTTAAATGTTCCTCTATTTTTCTCAAAAGTCCATGTTTTAAAATCATCCAAATGTGGACCAATTCTCTGTTATTCTTCTTCCCAGGTAAGAGTGATCTACGTAATCAGAAACTTCCCAGAAGCCAGGCTCTGAGCCATAGTGGCAATGTTACCTAAGGAAGCATCTGCATGGAGATTTTTGGAGTGGATTTNTGTGGACCAATTCTCTGTTATTCTTCTTCCCAGGTAAGAGTGATCTACGTAATCAGAAACTTCCCAGAAGCCAGGCTCTGAGCAATAGTGGCAATGTTACCTAAGGAAGCATCTGCATGGAGATTTTTGGAGTGGATTTCAAGGAACCACATGTGCGAAGGGGTGTACATATGGCTAATAGAGTAAATAATGCTTTTTGAACAACTGTATAAATCATTTGAGTTTCTTAAAAACATCCTCCTTTAATGTATTCACTTTCATTTTATATTGACAAAAAAAACTGTTCATATGCCTTTTAATTGTTTTGAATTATTGTAATTAGTCTTCAAAACAATATTTCTGAGAAGAGATACATAAACAGGTCTAAAAACATACTACTTCAACACATAACAACAGTGTTAATTATAGGGTCATTTGAGAATTTGATAGGCCTTCAATATATTTATATTTGATAATCCTCTCTACTATCAAGCATAATAAAATGTATTCATGTGCCACATTCAAAATAATTAATAAAAAAATACAAATACTGAGATGCAGTTGACTAATTGACACAATGTTCTGTCTTGGAGACATTTAATTAGACAATTATTCATTTCAATTTTGTAGTTTTCCTTTTGTATTTTATGGACAATAATTTTTTAATGGAAAAGAGCTCAAAATAATTTTCAGAGAATCCTAAACTCTCATATACCCTATATACTGGGCACATAAATCATAATGAATTAAATAGACCCAACTGATTTTAACATGGTTAAACAGCATAATTCATTTTGGAATGTAGTGTAAGGTGGCACTTACAAAAAGGAAAATTAGTATAACTGAAAAAATTATATTAATTTAATAGGTTTAAAACCATAGTGTAGTCTTTTCAGGCACAGTAGCAGAAACTAACCTGAGCATGTGGGCGGCATTGAAGACAACATCAAACTCTGTGCTGTCCAGCTCAGCTGCTTTTTTTGCCATCTCAGCTGCTTCTATGAGGCGGGCTTCTTCTAGAAGAAACTGACCTGCAAAGCATGAAGTCAAGTGAGCAGAAACCTAGAAAATAATAATCCTGTGAAACAACTAAAGCTGCTATAGAGAAAAATCTCAGAACCGTGGTAAAGGTGACACGAAGCTAAGATGTATGGGTGCCGCACATCTACACGCTGACTATTCAGGCATATTTTATATGCCTTTCCCTTAACTGCAGAATATTGCAGTGTACCAAATCTGTTACATTTACACATTTTTTTTCTTAAAAATCCTCCATAGATTATTGAAGCAAGAAATAAAGTGAACAAATTTAAAGGTATGTTACAAATATGTAAAAAAAAAAATACACAAAACAAAAAAACATTCTGGGGAGATTTTAGTTTTCTCATGGTCAAAGTGGGGATTAAAGCACTATGTTAGTTGTGCTAAATCTATAGCTCAGGTGCAATATATTTCAGTAAGCCACTTATCAACTGGTTTAAACATTAGTTGTTTCACCTATGTAAGTCACTATAATCATTATGTTGCATCACTAGTGTAAAATTTAATTATTAGCTATAAACCTCTGAGACTCTAAGGTGAGAATTGTTTTGTAGGAAAAAAGATATATAACAATAAGTTGAGTTGATTTTAATTATTGGTGCTTTGAAGCAGCTTTTCTCTCTGATGCATATGCACAGTGCTACCCATGTTAAGACACATTTATTTCCTTACCTAAGTAATACTAAAATTATTGAATAGAAACACAGAAAGGTTGGCGTAGGATTATCTTATAGATTGACTACTAAACATGCAAGAATATTCACAAATTCATATTTTTGAGATTACTTTTAGGTCAAATCTGTAAGGTTAAAATTATTGCAGATAGAGCCACGCAATTCTTCAAAACTCTCTCTCAAGAACTGTTGTATGATGCTACCCCAAAATCATGTTGTAAAGGCAAAGAAAGGAAAAAAAATTGGGACCAGTTTTAAGGCTGTAAATACGCATAGAGAGAACAGGCTGCTCTCTGTAGGTAAGGATTTACTAGCAGCAAAAGTAATGATGGTAAGCCTTATCTGATACAGATAATCAAATGAAAATCAAATCAAGGGAGAACAGAGGTATACAGAAACCACCCAGGCAACTGACAGGCTTATAGAGTTGTTTAATTTTATTATTTTTGTTTGTTTTGAGATTCCTGTTTTCTTAGAGTTCAAGACTTTAACACTATGAAATATTGCTGGAAAAATGATTCACACGTCCTAAGGCATACAAAGAAACTGAAAAGCTTTAAAAATGGTAAATTCTTTGTTTATTGCTTATCTAGTAAATGTTACAACTTATCTTCTGACATAAAAGGCAGTTCTTAAAATACAGGGGAAACTTTCTACTTTAAGGTTTTATAATCAAACACAGCCACTGCTTGTACTTAAGCGCGGCTTCTAAACTTCAACTGGTAAAGAGTGGTGAGTACAGCCAGGCCTAGGCTTTTAATCCTACTTTTTGACAGGAGCTGGAGGTCCTTTAGTTGTTTCTACAAAACGTTTTATATCACTTTCTTAGTTTTTCACATAACATTTGGCGCCTTTCTCATCTCCCAAAACAAACAAAATTTGGGGATCAGAAAATGATTAAGAAAACAGAGTTGTAAGTAGTTATGCTGATACATAGAAAAATGATTACTTAAGGAATTCATGTAGACATTAACTCTACAGACCTGTTGAAATGAGATTCAATTTAAGGAATATGAGGTTTTAATAAAGTAGGACAAAAAACAGACAATCTGCAGCATACTGAATATTAATATCTCTGCACATATGCCTTGGTACAGGATACCAGGCTAAACTCATTTTTCAGTTAGTTATGCTACTTACAGATTAAAAATTAGAACATAACATTAATTGCTACCTATCTTCAAGGCCTTTTTACCTAACTAAATGTATTAATAAATATACTAATTACTTATGTGATATTTAAACAAAGGCTAATGTAGGAATTTATTAATTATTCTTTTTCCTTTCCCAGACAGTTATTAATTCTGAAAATGTATTCTGTATTAATAGAAGGGAAATACAACAATTAATGGAATAATGAAGGTTATTTTATTATTCCGGATGGTAAAAGGAAAAGGAGATATATGAGTTCTGGTGGGAAAAATTGAAATCTATACTGTCCATGTAGAAACAGAGGGACAGAAGTGACAAGAAGTCTAGGTGATGAAGACAATGAAACTCAATGGCCTAAAAGGACAGTTCATATGCAATGACCAGGGCAAAGCCTTTCAAGTTCTACTAATGATTAACATATCTCTGATGTTCATCAACAAAAAATAAGAGTAACTAACTAGTTGTGTAAAATCAAATAGGCAATTTTTAAAATATTTAAAAGCATTTCCTTACAGTTTAGGTAAACTTTGCTACAGAATACAGACTTTGTAGCAGCTTTCAAGATCCAAAAACTACATGAAACACATAATTTTTAGTACTGCAAATGGTGACCAAAAAAAAAAAAAAAATTCCTATATGGTAATTTTCTAACAGGAGGATTCATTCATCATATTAACATGCAGAGAAACAATAATACAACATATGAGTAAAGTATCTGCCTAATTCCCTCCGTTCTGTTTGCAATAACTCATAGATCTCAATAGTCCAGTTAGTGTTCTCCTATGATAAAGTTGGACACGACTGAAGCTACTTAGCAGCAGCAGCAGCATGATAAAGCTATAAAACATCAGGCAATGTGAATCATGTGGTGTTTTTAAGTGAATTTGAAAATCTGAACCAAAGTCGAAAATATTGATACATTATCATAATACTGTGTTATACAGTAATCAATTGTTTGAAATAGAGCTCACAATTGATGGAAAATAAGGCAAAAAAGCATTTCAAATACACAGAACCAACATAAATAAAGAAATAAAGACATGCGAGGTTTCTTCTACATAATTATCCAAAGATTCTAAATTGATATGTTATTGAGGAGTAACAAAATTTGCTCTTACTCCTAAATGACTACCCTAATTGCTCCCCTTCTTCTAGCTTCTTCTATTATTGCTCCCACCATACCCCGGCTCCATACTCTGAATTATCCTGCTTCCCTTAGTTAATCTGCTGCTTCACATCCTTATTTGGCCCTCAACTCTTTAGCCTCTATGGTTTTTCTGCCTTGTCCTGCCCCAATCTCCAGGCTGCCTGTCTTGCCCACCTAGCATAATAGGACATGTTTCACTTCCTTCCTGAACACTCCTTCCTTCCTTCCTAAAACACTTCCTTTTTGGTGAAGCCTTCTTTGATCACTTTCCAGTAGTGTTAGAATTGCTTACTGTTTAAGTTCACTGTAATATGATTTATCAGTCTAAACTAGAGCATTTACAAGAGGAAAAGAGAATGGTATTGTTAATTGTACTGGAACAGGGGCAATAAACCAGAATTGTTCCACCACGACTGCCCCACTTACAGCATATGTGACAGGCTGGGGATCTCAATCCTCTTGTCTTCATTACTATTGGGAGGTGAACTGTTTTACACAATAAAGCACTGAATCAGTGTCAGGAGAAGAGATCGACACCAGCAAGTGAGCTAGAAGTATTCTTCACTGAAGAATACAAAGGTTGAACATTGAGCCCAACAAGACTAAGCCAGATCCTGAATTTGGTGAGTTGGATCTCCTACTGGGGCTCTGAGATTGAGGCTTCCCTGGTGGCTCAGATGGTAAAGAATCTGCCTGCAGTGCGGGAGACCCAGGATCGATCCCTGGGTTGGGAAGATCTTCTGGAAAAGGGAATGCTACTCACTCCAGTATTCTTGCCTGGAGAATCCCATGGACAGAGGAGCCTGGTGGGCTATAGTCCGTGGACTCTCAAAGAGTCTGACACAACTGAACGACTAATANGATCTTCTGGAAAAGGGAATGCTACTCACTCCAGTATTCTTGCCTGGAGAATCCCATGGACAGAGGAGCCTGGTGGGCTATAGTCCGTGGACTCTCAAAGAGTCTGACACAACTGAACGACTAATACTTTCATTTTGAGACAAGATTGAGTCAGGACACTGCAGGGAGTGAAGGCTGCTAGAAAGGAAAGGAAGAAAACTTGAGGAGGGCGGGCCCTCTGAGGAGTCCATCCACAATGGTAGATCTGTAAGACCTGAAAGATTGCCTTTCTCCATGGTTCTCCAGTTTTAGGACGTATCACAATCACTTTGAGGACTTGATAAAACAGAAAGCTAAGTCCTGTTCCTAAAATTTCAGATGCAGTGGATCTAGGGCAGAGCCTATTATTTGAATTTTTAAGAAGTTCGTACAGAAAACTGATACTTCCAGTACAGGGCCCACAGCTTAAGAGCCAGCTGTCTTATGGGAACAAGAAAATGAATGTTTTGCACCATACCCTGGACTCCTGTCTGCGATTAGCTACCAGTAAGACTGAGCTCTTCTGGAAATCAACCGCATGTGACATGCCCTCCCTCACATCACAGGCATAATGACCAGGTTCTACATACATGTACAGCTAGAAATACATATGTATATGAATAATAAAAACTATATATAAGTTTACTCTCTCAAATGCAAAATGAGGAGATTTAAGAGTTCTATTCCTTACTAACAAGCTAGATCTCTGAGAAATCACTTCTCTTTCACATACAGTAGACAAACACATTCTTTGCATTTGATAATTGAATAGAATTTCAAATAAAGAAACCACAAAAATTTAAGTAAAATACATTTTGCTCTCCGGGTGTACTGTGCTACCATACCTTATCATTATTTCTTTGGTTTGTAATTTGTCTTACCCAAGTTAATTACAATCATCTTATTTCCTTGTATCCAATCAAAGGGAGAAAGATAAAAAAAAAAAGATGAAGAGTTATAAAACAAAAAATACATTTGAGTAGGGAAAGGCAGAAGAGAAAATAAAAAGAGAATGATTTCTCTAGAGGCCCAGATACAGAGCGTAAGTAGCCTCACAGGGGAAAGGGGAAAAGCAGTTGAGAGTTTTGAATTCAACTGTTTCAGCATTAGAGGTGCGCTGCTTCTTCTCTGGACAACTGTCTCACTGAACAATTTAACTGCTTTGTCGATTTTTACCAACATATCAATATGAGAAGCCTGTGAAGATCAATCTTTCATTAATTCCTGGATGTAAAAAGCTGTCTGAAAGGTAGAAACCCATAAAATTGTAAGCTGGCCTTAAGCTGCAGGTTCAAACACTGCTTTCCAGACGTTCTGCAACTCCCAGGATTAACTGGGACTGTCATTTCTCACTAAAATATTATGAAAAACTCAGTCTTATGATCAATGCAACTAAATTAAGGAACTAAAACAATTAGTAGTAAGTGCTATGATAATCCAGTTCTCTTGAGGAAAAATCACTCATACACAGCCTTTAAAAATGGTTAATGGCAAATGAAAATCTTAAACTAGAACAGAGAATTTTTGTTAAAATAGTTCCCCATAGAGAGGACATCAGGTTATCAAAATATATCTAGAACTGTCTTACTTCCGATACTATCCTGTCTCAAACCATCCTCTCCCCTGGATAACAGCAGTAACTTCCTAACGGGTCTCTACACTTCTGCCCAATTCTACAGGTGACTCTCAACACAGCAGTCAGGGATCCTGTCATTCTCAGGGAAGCTGAAAGTCATTACACTGGACTATCCTGCCCGATATGACTAACACGGAGTCCTGCCTTCAACCTTTACGTCAGTTCTCTGACCTCATCTCCTTTGTTTTCTACTACTCTCCCCCTTGTTCACTGAATCTATATTGGGCTCCTGCTTTCACTAACACATCAGAGTGACAAAGACCCCTTCACCAGGGCCTTTTCCCACTCTCTCCGCCTGGAATGCTCTACCCTAGATATGACAGTGGCTCACTCTCTTAATTCCTGGCACACAGTGGGGATTTACTAAAGCCATATTCAATGGCAGGACTTAATTAACCTAGTCATAGCTCTATGTGGCTAACTGCTTCATCTTCCAGACCAAGTGAGAACCTAACCAACCCAGGTCATCAGGCACTTGTCGATTTATTGCCTCTCACCTCACAGTGATTTTAGGCAAGGCTGCAGTGAATGGTCACATGTGCACAATACACAAGGGTGCCATTCACAATGATGTCTCTGTGAATGTGCCTCTTGTACTTGAGCAACATGGTGGCCCTGACTTTAGACCTTTGAATTTCCCTTGTAATGTAAGTGATCCAGACATCAATTATATTAATACCTTCAAAGATATTTAATTTCAGAAAAGTTCAAACTATGGAAGGTGTCTAAAATTTATTATATTCTATTGCACTGTGAAATAATTCCAACCATTTGTGAAAATAACAAGCTGAAGGTTAAAGTATCCAACCCAACATATGGGGATATGAAGATAAATGTATCATTTAATTTTGGAACAGTTTCTATCTAGCAGAGGAAAAGGGAGATTATGAAGATAAGTTTAACTATAAAATGAATATAAATTTGAAACGGGAGCTGTGCAAGGTACCACAAGCAAACTGCATCATTTCTGGATGGAGGTGAACTGCTTGGTGTTGTTCACCTTATAATCAAATTTAAATATACATAAAGGGCACAAGGTAAGTGTTCAGTTCAGTCGCTCAGTTGTGTCCGATTCTCTGTGACCCCATGGACTGCAACACGCCAGGCCTCCATGTCCATCACCAACTCCCAGAATTTACTCAAGCTCATGTTCACTGAGTCAGGGATGCCACCCAACCATATCATCCTCCATCATCCCCTTCTCCTCCTCTTTTCAATCTTTCCCAGCATCAGGGTCTTTTCCAATGAGTCAGTTCTTTGCATTAGGTGACCAAAGTATTAGAGATTCAGCTTCAACATCAGTCCTTCCAATGAACACTCAGGACTGATCTCCTTTAAGATGGACTGGTTGGATCTCCTTGCAGTCCAAGGGACTCTCAAGAGTCTTCTCCAATACCACAGTTTAAAAGCATCAATTCTATAGCACTCAGCTTTCTTTATACTCCATACATGACTAATGAAAAAAACCACAGCATTGACTAGATGGACCTTTGTTGGCAAGGTAATGTCTCTGTTTTTTAATATGTTGTCTAGGTTGGTCGTAACTTTTCTTCCAAGTAGTAAGTGTCTTTTAATTTCATGGCTGCAATCACCATCTGCAGTGATTTTGGAGCCCCCCAAAATATATCCTGTCAGTGTTTCCACTGTTTCCCCATCTATTTGCCATGAGATGGGAATACCAGACCACCTAACCTGCCTCTTGAGAAATCTGTATGCAGGTCAGGAAGCAACAGTTAGAACTGGACATGGAACAACAGACTGGTTCCAAATAAGAAAAGGAGTATGTCAAGGCTGTTTATTGTCACCCTGGTATTTAACTTCTATGCAGAGTACATCATGAGAAACGCTGGACTGGAAGAAACACAAGCTGGAATCAAGATTGCAGGGAGAAATATCAATCACCTCAGATATGCAGATGACACCACCCTTATGGCAGAAAGTGAAGAGGAGCTAAAAAGCCTCTTGATGAAAGTGAAAGAGGAGAGCGAAAAAGTTGGCTTAAAGCTTAACATTCAGAAAACGAAGATCATGGCATCCGGTCCTGTCACTTCATGGGAAATAGATGGGGAAACAGTGTCAGACTTTATTTTTTGGGGCTCCAGAATCACTGCAGATGGTGACTGCAGCCATGAAATTAGAAGACGCTTACTCCTTGGAAGAAAAGTTATGACCAACCTAGATAGTATATTCAAAAGCAGAGACA
>SJYX01002863.1:50602-90815 GCA_006410675.1 Oreotragus oreotragus | reverse complement strand
TATATGTACCAGAACTTCTTTATCCATTCATCTGTCAATGGACATGTAGGTTGCTTCCATGTTCTAGCTATTACAGCAGCTATAGAGCCTGTCTCTTATACACATCTAGATGTGTATAAGAGACAGGGACTACAAGGAGATCCAACCAGTCCATTCTGAAGGAGATCAACTCTGGGACTTCTTTGGAAGGAATGATGCTAAAGCTGAAACTCCAGTACTTTGGCCACCTCATGCGAAGAGTTGACTCATTGGAAAAGACTCTGATGCTGGGAGGGATTGGGGGCAGGAGGAGAAGGACACGACCGAGGATGAGATGGCTGGATGGCATCATGGACTCGATGGACGTGAGTCTGAGTGAACTCCGAGAGATGGTGATCGACAGGGAGGTCTGGCGTGCTGCGATTCATGGAGTTGCAGAGTCGGACACGACTGAGCGACTGAACTGAACTGAACTGAACTGATGGGACCAGATGCCATGATCCTAAGATCATGGTGACCATGATGACCAAACTCTGAATGTTGAGCTTTAAGCCAACTTTTTCACTCTCCTCTTTCACTTTGATCAAGAGGCTCTTTCCTTAGTTCTTCTTTGCTTTCTGCCAAATGAGGGTGGTGTCATCTGCATATATGAGGTTACTGATATTTCTCTTGGCAATCTTGATTCCAGCTTGTGCTTCTTCCAGCCCAGCATTTCTCATGATGTACTCTGCATATAAGTTAAATAATCAGGGTGACAATATACAGCCTTGACATATTCCTTTCCCTATTTGGAACCAGTCTGTTGTTCCACATCTAGTTCTAACTGTTGCTTCCTGACCTGCATACAGATTTCTCAAGAGGATTGATTCCAGCTTGTGCTTCTTCCAGCCCAGCATTTCTCATGATGTACTCTGCATATAAGTTAAATAATCAGGGTGACAATATACAGCCTTGACATATTCCTTTCCCTATTTGGAACCAGTCTGTTGTTCCACATCTAGTTCTAACTGTTGCTTCCTGACCTGCATACAGATTTCTCAAGAGGCAGGTCAGGTGGTCTGATATTCTCATCTCTTGAAGAATTTTCCAGTTTGTTGTGGTCCACACAGTCAAAAGTATTGGCATAGTCAATAAAGCAGAAATAGATGTTTTTCTGGAACTCTCTTGCTTTTTTGATGATCCAACGCATGTTGGCAATTTGATCTCTAGTTCCTTTGCCTTTTCTACATCCAGCTTGAACATCTGGAAGTTTACGATTCATGTACTATTGAAGCCTAGCTTGGAGAATTTTGAGCATTATACACTACTAGTGTGTGAGATGAGTGCAACTGTGCGGTAGTTTGAGCATTCTTTGTCATTGCAATGAAAATTGACCTTTTCCAGTCCTGTGGCCACTGCTGAGTTTTCCAAATTTGCTGGCATATTGAGTGCAGCACTTTCATAGCATCACCTTTTAGGATTTGAAATAGCTAAACTGGAATTCCATCGCCTCCACTAGCTTTGTTCATAGTGATGCTTCCTAAGGCCCACTTGACTTCACATTTCAAGATCTCTGGCTCTAGATGAGTGATCACACCATCGTGATTATGTGGGTCAGGAAGATCATTTTTGTATAGTTTTTCTGTGTATTCATGTCACTTCTTAATATCTTCTGCTTCCATTAGGTCCATACCATTTCTGTCCTTTATTGTCTGTTACTAGCATCCAGAAGCAATGATCTATACCTGAGGGCTCTTCCCAAAGATTCAGATGAGTGGAACAAGAATAAAAGGCACTACGGAAGTATTTAGGCTGACTGGTTTTGACTTGTAATAATGGTTAGGACACCTAATTATAACAGGAAGAGTCAGTGAAGTTGATCAGAGGTGAGTGATCCCTTTCTGTGCTGTTTCTAACTGGGGAGGCGAGTGGTGAAGTTCCGTTAAGATGGGTGGGTAATATCCAAATGCACCAGATTTAGACTAGCTTTTGGAAAGAGATTCTACTGAATGTGCTCATTACGCCTGGGAGAATTAAAATTAGAGAGGGGAATCTTCTCTTCTGCTTCTCTGAAGAGAGGTTTGCTAGATTTCTGAGTGAGGTTTGCTCTCAGTCTTCACACCAATCTCTCTCTCCCTTCCCTTCTAGTTTTGCAGCTTCATGTTTCTGTGCTCTGACAGTCTGACTTAACAAAAGCTCTGGTTTACGGAGACAGACCCAGAGTGATAACTGTGCCACAGTTACTGGCTAAGAAAACAGGTGGGCCAAGGAAACAAGGAAAAGGACATCCAGGAGATCAATCTGGACAGTTCAGTTTGAGGCTGGAAGGCCCTGGATGTGTCCCTACGTGACCAAGAGGCCAAGAATCTGGCCTGAATTGGACAGGTGGCACAAAAGGGGTCCAGGCAGCGGAGATTAGATTAGCAGGCCAGGGCTCTGTGCTCATCCAGAAAGGAGCCCAGGGAGGCCAGTATTGCTCTACTGCACTTATTTCTCCTCTGACTCTTTCCAGAAGGGCTATGAAATCAAGGGAGTTATGAGGACTATCAGATGGAGAGTGGGAATTAGAGAGGGCAAAGAAGGAAAAGAGCGGGGCCCAGGGAGGAATTGAAGCGATCAGAGAAAGGGGAGGAGTGGTATGGGGGCAGAGAGTGGGGAAGCAACCTGATCCCATTATACTGCTAAGTCACTTCAGTCGTGTCCGACTCTTTGTGACCCCATAGACAGCAGCCCACCAGGCTCCCCTGTCCCTGAGATTTCCAGGCAAGAACACTGGAGTGGGTTGCCATTTCCTTCTCCAATGCATGAAAGAGAAAAGTGAAAGTGAAGTCGCTCAGTCTGTCCGACTGTTAGCGACCCCATGGACTGCAGCCCACCAGGCTACTCCGTCCATTGGATTTTCCAGGCAAGAGTACTGGGGTGGGGTGCCATTGCCTTCCCCAGATCCCATTATAGATTTAAGTAATTCAATAGAGATTCAATAGAGATCAAGTATGCTCCATCAAGGACAAGACGACCTTGCTAAGACTTCAAACAGTCCGAGTTTCATCACCTAAAGATGAGGACAAAGCCATAACTAGGATGAAGGGTACAACCTAATTAAAGAAAGTGGTAAGTAGTCACATTTTGTTCTAGGATGCCGTGTAATCTGAGACAAGGGAGACGTAAGGAAAGAGACGAGACAGATGCAGGACTCGAGGCAGACACTGAAGTCGCTACAGAAAGGAACATGCCTCTGAGACTAAGTTAAGGTGGGTGGTAATGAGACTGGAGAGAGGTGGTCAGGAAGCTTACATCCTCTGCTTAAGAAGAGCTCAGTCTTTTCACTGTGCTCCACAAAATTCCTGAGGGCTTTTGGGAGATATGCACTTATAAATGCGTCCACAGGGGCACAGAGGAGTCAATGGCAGGATACACAAATTTGGGAACAACTGTCTTACATAGTCAGAGGCAGATTGCAAACAACCTCCCAAGTACATTCAGTCACTGAATGAAATAGCTAAGACTGGAAAGACGCCTCCCTCCCTCCTTCTCTCTCTCTTATCCCCAACTCTTCTCTTGTTCCTAATTACTTGTCACTTATAATCCTTCTTCTTACAAGCAATTATTCCCATTCTCTCTGGTCTTTCTGTCTGCATGATGACAGGTAAGGATTTCTTCTTTTTCTTAATTCGCACATCTTTATTCTATCTCCCTGTCCCCTAATTTCTGTCCCTTATTTATATACTTTATTCAAAAATCATTTTATACAATTTATTCATTCTCCAGGATATTAGTATGGTTTTCACTAAAATTTTAAAATTATTATAATTTACTCAGCATTTAACTTATATGCAGAGTACATTATATGAAATGCTGGGCTGGATGAAGCAGGAGATAGAATCGAGGTTATAGGGAGAAATATTAATAACTTCAGATACACAGGTGACAGCACGCTTATGGCATAAAGCAAACAGGAACTAAAGAGCCTCTTGATGAAGGTGAAAGAGGAGGAAAAAAGCTGGCTTAAACCTCAACATTCAAAAAATTAGGATCATGGCATCCGGTCCCATCTCTTCATGGCAAATAGATGGGGAAACAATGGAAACAGAGACAGACTTTATTTTCTTGAGTTCCAAAATCACTGCAGATGGTGACTGAAGCCATGAAATTAAAAGAAGCTTGCTCCTTGGAAGAAAAGCTATGACAAACCAAGACAGTGTAATAGAAAGCAGAGATACTACTTTGCCAACAAAGGTCCATGTAGTCAAATTTGTGGCCTTCCCAGCAATTATGTACGGGTGTGAAAGTTGGACCATAAAGAAGGCTGAGCACCAAAGAATTGATGCTTTTGAACTGTGGTGTTGGAGAAGACTTTTGAGAGACCCTTGGACAGCAAGGAGATCAAACCAGTCAATCCCAAAGGAAATCAACCCTGAATATTCATTGGAAGGATGGATGCTAAAGCTGAAGCTCCAATACTTTGGCCACCTGAAGGGAAGAGCTGATTGGCTGGAAAAGACCCTGATGCTAGGAAAGACTGAAGGCAGGAGGAGAAGGGGACAACAGAGGATGAGATGGCTGGATGACATCACTGACTCAATGAACGTCAGTTTGAGCAAACTCCAGGAGATGGAGAAGGACAGGGAGATCTGGTGGGCTGCAGCCCACGAGACTGCAAAGAGTTGGCTGGACATGACCAAGCAGCCAAACAACAAATGAGCATTTATTACATGCTGGTTATTTATGAAATTATAAATGCATTCTGATTGGAGGCAGTAAAAATCATCTCCAGATTTTAATCTGAGGGGCAAAGAGGCTAACAGAAGTCATGATCAAGGAGCTGATCTACAGTAGGGTTGGGTATGCCTCATTCCAAAATCCTTGATCCACCATCCAAAATCTAATGCACTTTCTGTGTCCTAATCCAAAACTTCAGTTCTCAACTTCTTGCTTTTATGATTTTTTGAGTCTTATATCAAATCTTCAAAAGAATATATGTAAATTGTTTCTATGGTTGGAAAGTCTATGCCTTCCTCCCTTTCATATGTTGAAAGCCTAACCCCTAAAGTGATGCTATGCAGAGGTAGAGTCTTTAAGAGGTGCTTACGTCATAAATGTGGGGTCCTCATGAATGGGAGCAGGGAAGGCAATGGCACCCCACCCCAGTACTCTTGCCTGGAAAATCCAATGGACGGAGTAGCCTGGTGGGCTGCAGTCCATGGGGTCGCTAACAGTCGGACAGACTGAGCGACTTCACTTTCACTTTTCTCTTTCATGCATTGGAGAAGGAAATGGCAACCCACTCCAGTATTCTTGCCTGGAGAATTCCAGGGAAGGGAGAGCCTGGTGGGCTGCCGTCTATGGGGTCACACAGAGTCGGACACGACTGAAGTGACTTAGCAGCAGCAGCAGCAGCAGCATGAATGGGAGTAGTGCACTCATAAAAGAGACCCCAGAGAGCTCCGTTGTCCCTTCTACCATAGGAGAACTAGACAGAACATGGCTATAAACAAGGAAGCGGGCCCCAGACACTGAGTCAATCTGAGTATAATCTTGGGACTTTTGGCTTCCAGAACTGTGAGCAACAAATTTGTGTTGTTTGTAAGCACAGTATTGTGTTATAGTAGTCTTAATGGACTAAGGCATGAACTTAGTCCACTTTCTCTTAGCAAAACAAGATCTAGTCAAAAATTATCTTTTAAAAAGTAGATTCTCTCTGTTCTCTGCTAAGTGACTTCAGTCGTGTCCGACTCTGTGTGACCCCATAGACAGTGCGCACCAGGCTGCCGCGTCCCTGGGATTCTCCAGGCAAGAACACTGGAGTGGGTTGCCATTGCCTTCCCCAGTGCGTGCACGCATGCTGTCGCTTTAGTCGTGTCCGACTCTGTGCAACCCTGTGTACAGCAGCCCACCAGGCTTCTCCATCCACAGCATTCTCCAGGCAAGAATCCTGAAGTGGGCTGCCATTTCATTCTATCTCCATGCAAAAACTGGAAGCAGAGGTAAGAAAAGGAAAGAGTAACACTAACAGAAAACCAGTCTATCCTTCTTTCATCATTCTTGTGTTAAAATATTGACTGGCCACGTTCTTCATGTGAGGTGCTAATTTTCAATGCTGGAGAAAGGTCACCTGGTTATATTTAAGATTCTCTGGTTTTGAGTCTTGGGCTCCTCACTGTTTAACAGGGATAACCTGTGTTATCAGAAGGAATAAATGACACAGCATGGATAAAACTGCACAGGGTGGTGGCTGGTGCCTTTCCTCCTGTCTTTTCTCTTCACTCTCCTCTACATGAGCCCCCTCCCTCCATCTGCTCCTTTCTGGCTCTTTCACTGTCTTGGTGATGAGGTTTTAGGAAGGGCAGCTCAGTCACCAGGATTATGATTGCTTGATGATTATGAGAGCTCGATGGGTATCTCCACCAAAATCTCAGCATTCTGGGTCTGTGTCACCTTTGTGGACCCAACAGACTTACATTTAGTTAGAGCAAATTTTTTAAAGCATAAGGCAATAAACATATCATGGGCTGGAGATCAGACAAGGTTCAGACCCTTACTAGGCATAGGGCCTTCAATACATCACTTACATTCTTGATACCTTGAATTCTGCATCTGTAAAACAGGCATAATGTCATTTTTGCCCAGTGTTAAGATTCCTGGAGTGACAAAACATACATAAAAGCACCTACAACTGGGTCAAAACTGCAAATGTTTGAGACTAAACCTCAATAATAAGAGTACTAGCATTAATGGATACGTATGTGCCTGGCATGACACCAAGCAGGTTCCTTTACGTATATTCTCCAAACTTTGGAGTCTGGCCATGCCATAATACTTGAGTTTATTTAATTATCCTAATAATGTGAAGCATCTTATCATCCTTGTATAGCTTTTAACAGTAGTTTTAATTTCTTTTTAGAAACATAATGAAATATAACACACCTTGGGTGCAATGGTCTGAATGTTGTAATCCTAACCCCCAAGGTGTTAATAGGTAGCACCTTTGTATGGTCATTAGGTCATGAATGCTCTGAGATTTGTGTCCTCATAAAAGATGGCTCAAAGAGCTTCCTCATTTCTTCTACCAAACAATTTTACAAGGGGAGGTCTGCAACCCAGAGGAGGGCCCTCAGCAGACAACACTGGCACCCTGATCTCAGAATCCCAGAACTGTCAGAAATTCATTTCTGTTGTTTATAAGCTACTCAGTCTGTGGTATTTTGTTATAGCAACCTGAATGGACTAAGACAGTGCTTCAGACCTGATGTCATTTTGGAATCTTAGAAATACGGCATTAGGAGCATCTTCCATATGGGGAACTGGGGGAAATGAGAGGTTTAGACATTTGCTTACAGTTGTATGACTAACAAGTGGCCATTTGTACGACAATGAGGTCAGACTGGGTGACACCAAATTGCTGTTACCACAATAAATTGGTTTTTAAATGTGTTTTATGAAAAAAGGTTATAAGACTCAACTATACAATATGGAGAAGGCAATGGCACCCCACTCCAGTACTCTTGCCTGGAAAATCCCATGGACAGAGGAGCCTGGAAGGCTGCAGTCCATGGGGTCGCTGAGGGTCAGACACGACTGAGCGACTTCACTTTCACTTTTCACTTTCACACATTGGAGAAGGAAATGGCAACTCACTCCAGTGTTCTTGTCTGGAGAATCCCAGGGACAGGGGAGCCTGGTAGGCTGCCATCTATGGGGTCACACAGAGTTGGACACGACTGAAGTGACTTAGCAGGATACAATGCATAAGAATCATATATTGATTATACTTAATATAATAAGAGTTTTAGTTCTAGTGTTTATATTTTAAGGAGTATTTTATATTATTTCTATAAAAAGTAATTGGAAATGACATTTAAAAGGCCAGTAAGTAGTGGATTAAAAGTAGTAAATATTATATGTATATAACATTCTTACTTATTCTCTTTCCTCAAAAGAAAATTCAGACAGAACCAAGAATGGAATGCTGATAATAAATGTATGAATTTCATAAACATTTCTCTCTATTTTAAAGTCTTTTATGGCTTCAGAGGAAAAGGTAAAAAATAACGGATGAACAAAGACTGTCTCATCATTCACCAAAGCTTGGACCTTAAATAAGTTGTCCATGTTTGACAAGATAAATAGAAATAGTCTTCTCTCTCTGAATACCCCACACAACGATAAAAGGTGAGTGATTCCCAACTTTTAGTGCATTTGACACAGGTGGTATCACCCACCAATAAAGCAACCATAGATGTAAAATATCTGTATTTATCCCTTACACTGACATAGAGATGATGACAGTTCAACGTTGTAGTCAGGTATGTTTCACTTCAGATGCTGCCTCTACATTAAATAGCATTGAAATCCTAGGTAATTTGCCTTATAGCTTGATGACCTCACCTTCCTCATTGCGACTGGAGACAGGTAACCTCACCACTTAGCTCTTTTATGGGTATTAAAAGAGATGCTACATGTGAATTTCTTAGGATATAAAAGCATTTAGTAAATGTTTGTACTATTATTATATTTGATGAATTCATCAAGGAAATACTGTATTTAAGAGAAATCAGACAAGATGCCTTTCTTTACTTTTTATTCCTTTTATCACATAATTTTTAATGTCTTAAACTTTATATATTGTGTTCTATTAAGTAACTTTTGTATAATTATTTGGCTCTTATAATATTTTTCCTATCTTTTCTACAGACTGAGCAATAGATTAAGATGCTTATCCTTTCACATTTTGCTAAGGTATTAAGTACTTCAAAAACTAATATGTTTATTAAAGAAAACAAAATTAAAAATATTAAGCCTGCCCTCCCAAATTAACTACAGAAGCCCAAAAAGCTAAAATTATTGACAGGTTTCCTCATTTTAATTTACTTTTTTAAATGATATAGTTATTTTGTATAATTTATGATTCTTCATGTACCATAATGTAAAACAGATAGTTGCCTCTGTTATTATTATTCTTTATAAATTTAACCTAGGATTTATAATATTTCCTCAAAACGGAATAACCACAGTTTATTTAATTATTTTCCTTTTGGAGGCATTTAGATATTTTTAATTTTTTTTTCCTCTAATAGCAATGCTGTGCTCCAATTACATTGTTGATAACCTTAAACATAGAAAAAAATCTAGTTATTTTCCTAAGATATATTACCAAGAGAACAATTATGGAGAATATATGATAGAGCAACTGAAAGGAATTCATTGTTACTTGAATTTGATTTCTAATGAAATTGTATGTTTACCTATCTTTTAAATTTAAATTCAGTTTATTTATTTTAATTGGAGGCTAATTACAATATTGTATTTATTTTGCCATACATCAACATGAATCCGCCACGGATATACACATGTTCCCCATCCTGAACCCCTCACCCGCATCCCCCCGTACCATCTTTCTTGGTCGTCTCAGTGGACCAGCCCCAAGCATCCAGTATCATGCATCGAACCTGGACTGGCAATTCGTTTCATATATGATATTATACATGTTTCAATCCCATTCTCCCAAATCATCCCACCCTCTCCCTCTCCCACAGAGTCCAAAAGACTGTTCTATACATCTGTGTCTCTTTTGCTGTCTCGCATACAGGGTTATTGTTACCATCTTTCTAAATTCCATATATATGCGTTAGTATACCGTATTGGTGTTTTTCTTTCTGGCTTACTTTACTCTGTATAATCAGCTCCAGTTTCATCCACCTCATTAGAACTGATTCAAATGTATTCTTTTTAATGGCTGAGTAATACTCCATTGTGTACATGTACCTATCTTTTAAAACTTGTTATATTTCTTCTTTTGAGAATTATTTGTTATTCTTACTATACCCCTTAGTCTTTGTGTTCTGTTTCACTCATAGTTCTGTAGAGTTTCTCACATCTTAACTAGCCCTATCTTTTACCTTTTGCTTCTAAATAAACTATTTCCTATCATGTGACTGTCCTTTAACTGTCTTTTTTTTTTTTTAAACACATAAATCATGTAATTTTCCCTTTATTTTTGGTTTGCAAGCTTAGCTAATTCCTTCCTTATTTCTTCATATTTTACTCCTGGGAAAGTTTTAATTCTAAAAGTCTCTGGAGAGTATCTCACATAAAATGCACATTGGTATGAAGATTAAATTATATTAAATTACTGAACATATTGCTATAAAAGTAAATTTAAAAATAAAAAAATCTTAGGCAAGAAGTAAATTGCTTGGAACAACATTTAGAAAAATCCTGTTCTAATCGCATACCTGTGAACTGCCTGTACTGTCCTTGAGCAATAAAGGCACAAAAAACACTGATATTTTAGCAAAATGTTTTAGTCTGAAGCACTGAACATAATTGGAATCTCCATGTAATTTTAGCAAAGGCTAAAAACATATATTCATTTTTAATCAAGAAAACACCATTATTTAGTTCCTTATTTAATTTTAAAATTACTCTTATAATTTCTGAAGTGATTAAAAATGAAATGCTACAACACAACCAATTTCAATTCACTGTCATATTCTATATTAATTACAAATAATAAAAGCAACCACACGCCTCTTACCAGTTCTACCCATTAAATAGTTTTCAGGCTTCTTTGAGTGTTCACTGATGAAAAATCAAACCCAATGTTTTAATTATTTCTACCTTTAACTATTTAAAAAGTGACTACTTTTAAAAATGAAATTAAATATATATAAATTATTCTGAAGAAAAATAGTCTATGATGGTAACAGTAGAAAGTTCTGGACTTAAAAGTTGAAAGAGCTGGATTTTCAAGTTCTTCTCCCACCATGGACATATGTTGAAAATTTCTGATCTGAGAGTTACTTGAAAATTCTGAACTTCTATACTGTCTTAGCCAAATGTAACTGCAATCCATTCCTACCTCACAGAGGTTAAATAATGACCAAACAAGACCAGGGTCAGAAAACACTGGGTAAGATCAGAAAATGTTAGACAAATGTAGTAAGTTCTCAGGATTCTAAACTTATTGATAGTAATGATTTTTTTTAAAAACATAATTATAGCCTTAAAAATACTTTACACTTCTCTGTAGGCCCAAGATGAAAAATGATCAGCTCTCATATTCTGGATGTACTTCAGTTTGGATGTATATTCCCTGTGTTTCTTAGCATCTATGGTTCTAGTTCTATCCTTGAACTATTCCCAGACATATGCTATGCCTTCTGCCTCAAGCATTTCTCTGGTTTAATGTTCTTCATTGCATCCTCTCTTTTCTACACTTTTGTCTAGAGAACTCCTACTTACCGTTTATATGCATCAGGCATAGCTCTCCTGCACCCCAGCCACCCAGGTCAAGTCCCCCTAGCTGACAGTTTGTTTCCCTTTAAAAACTAATTGTAATTATAATTAATCATTATTTTTATAATTTGTGCCTCCCTTTCCAGTTTTCAGTCTACAGCGGAGCCTGTCTTATTCCCCGTTGTACCTTTATGACACTGGGGAGACTCCTGCTGCCCCTCCCAACCCCCACCCAAGCACAAGGATCTCTCCATCTCCCTTGCCTCTTGTCTGTAGAAAAGTTTAAGTTTCTCAAGTCTCCTGAGTCACAAAAGAGCAAGCTCAAGTAGTTAGTGATCAGGACAATAGAGTCACAGAATCTTTCAGTTTCTGAGACGCATTTTTGAGTTGTTTTACAGATATTATAACTAATTGCCCACTGAATTCTCCAGGCAAGAATACTGGAATGGGTAGCCATTCCCTTCTGCAAGGGATCTTCCCAACTTATGGATTAAACCTGGGTCTCTCCTACACTGCTGGCAGATTCTCTACTGTCTGAGCCATAAGAAAAGCCCCAACTATAACTACTACCGGAGGGGAAAGCTAACTGAATGATGACCAGACCACAGCCATGGCATAAGCTGCTCTATCTTGAGCAGAACTAGCCTCGAGAGAAAGGAATTAACACTATTGTTCATAATAATTGATAACTCTGTGGGTGTCAAAATAATTGTAGCTTGCTCTGCTCATATATGAAAGCAGGCAGCTAAGATTGTCAGCAAAGATATGCTACAGAGCCATGTCAACATCTACTACTCTGAGAATATGGTGCCCTTATGTCAGCATGAAATTTCAGAAGACAGACTTTCACCCCTAATCTCATAGAGACAGAATAGTGTCTGACAAATGGGGATTTGTAAGACTCTTTTGCCCCTTTCCTGTCTATTTCTTTTCTGCTTAAACATTATAGAAATGAAATCACTAGAACATTTAACCTAATTCCTGACTTATGCTCTACTGAATGCCCACAATACATTGCCTAACCTGTTGATTCTTTCCTAAGATTAAAAGAAGAATAAATGTAAATTCCTATTGAGTAATTGAATGAAATTGTAACTTCCTGAGAATTGAACCTTGGTTTCTTACCTTAATTGACTGAGGAGAGGCTCTTTGTTTGATGGTGTACAAACTTATCTGAAAGGGACTTTTATAGGCAGGGACTTTTTCCACCTCCATCCATCACCTCTTTTACACAAAAAGTAGTCTGCAGGGTGTGGTAGCTGTTTCTTTTGTGCCATTCTGGGGTGGAGAAGTTGTGATGAAGCCAATAATTCAGGACTTAATTCCCTCTCATGTTGTGGGTTTTTTTGCCCTTGCACCAGAGTATGAAATAGCTTCTAAGAGCCCCAGCTGCAAGCTGGGAAGAGTCTCTGTGACTGTAATCACATGGTGACAACACTCAGAATCTAAATTGGACTTCTGTTGTATTCTCGCCACTAAAGTTTATTTTTTAGCAGTTTAATGGGTACATTTTAGAGTTCCATTTTGTGTGGAATTAGATTCTCCCCTTCAAATGCTGTAATTAACATCACTTAAAATAAAACAAATAAAATATTGAAACCTTAAAAAAAAAAAAGAANTAAATTGGACTTCTGTTGTATTCTCGCCACTAAAGTTTATTTTTTAGCAGTTTAATGGGTACATTTTAGAGTTCCATTTTGTGTGGAATTAGATTCTCCCCTTCAAATGCTGTAATGAACGTCACTTAAAATAAAACAAATAAAATATTGAAACCTTAAAAAAAAAAAAGAAGAATAAATGATTAAATACTTAAAGAATGACTAGCTTTCTATGCCCAGCAGCCCCCTTAGCAATTCTGCAGGCAGACAACACAGGCAAGAGAACACCTGAAGAGATCATGAGGAGTCAGCTAGCCTGCACGCAATGGAAAAAGATGCAGAGCTTGACCTCTTGCCTTGATGATTCTCAGAGATCCTTTCCCCCTTTTGCCTGGAGAGGGTGGGATGATATGGGAGAATGGCACTGAAACATGTATAATATCATATAAGAAACGAATTGCCAGTCTAGGTTCGTTGCAGGATACAGGATGCTTCGAGCTAGGGCACTGGTATACCCAGAGAGATGGTATAGGGAAGGCGATGGGAGGGAGGTTCAGGATTGGGAACATGTGTACACCCGTGGCGGACTCATGTTGATGTATGGCAAAACCAATACAGTATTGTAAAGTAAAATAAAGTAAAATTTAAAAATAAATAAATAAAAACTATCATAGCTAAGCAGAATCTTCTGAGCTGCTTTTAGGACATGAGTCTGCCTTCTCCCCAGATAGTCAGCCTTCTGATTAAAGCAGCTTTTCCCTTCTACCAGTACATGCCTCTGGAGTATTGGTTTTTGAGCAGCAAGCAATCAGACCTGAGTCTGGTAACATTTATGGTGCCTGATAAATACTGAGTCGGAGGAAGAAGATTAGGATGAGTCACTATAGGGACTTCCCTAGTGGTTCCACGGCTAAGACTCTGTGGTCACAACATAGGGGCCCCAGGGTTTGATCCCTGGTCAGGAAACTAGATCCTACAGGCCACAACTAAGAGTTCATAAGCAGCAACTAAAGATCCCAGTGCTGCAATGAAGATCAAAGGTCCTGAATGCCACAACTAAGGCCCAACACAGCCAAATAGGTAAATAAAATAAAATGTTAAAATCTTAAAAAGGACTCATCATTATATAGCTGAATCCTTGGACATGAACATCACCGAGAGAAAGGATCAATAATAAAGAAAAGGAGGCTAAAGTCTGCTCCTAGAAACATATGGCTAAGAGATAGACAGGAAAAGAAGAACCACCCAAGATCTACATTAAAAAGTACTTCTCATTAGAATTTGTCACAATCTGCTCCCTTTTAATTTTTTATGCTTTGGTGCTTAATATCTAATGACGATATCTGTCCCAGATTTATGCATAGTAGGTACCTTATAACAGACATACTGATTTTAGTTTTTCAGTCTACATCAAATTTACTAGCATGTATTGTAAAAAAAAAAAATTATAAAATATTCTTTCTGACAAAATGGTTTTCCAGTAATCCTTTAAAATACAAAACAAGACCAAGAAACAAGGAGGGACTTGTCTTGACTTTCGTTCTTTTGGCAGAAGCTTCCTGTTGGAGCCAAAAGAAAATTTACGGAGAATCCCTTCACCAACAGGCTCAGAAGAGACACCCAGGCACCAAATGCTCACTTATTAATAAATTAAATTCTCTAAAGACCAGATATGATTTATTTTACGTGGAGATGGAAGTTCACTGTAAGCTGGATGAGATACGAATACATTATACTAGTACCAATAGCGTAGTTTGAAACATATTTCTTTTACATTCCTTAAAATTCCTGATGAAAGACCAGTGAGAAATTAAGTATATATTAGTAACAACGTGAAATATGAGTTGGAAAACACTTTGGAAGCCCAAATCAATATTTTCACTTTACAGATGAATCTTAATCCCAGAGACTATAAGTACCACATGGGCTACATTTAACTAACTTATTAAACCAGTTTTATACATCTTCTTAGCTTTCTTTCCTGAAAGTCAACAAGAAGAAAAAATGGCAATCTGTAATGTAATCCCTTTACCCAAGGCATAAAACTAATGGGTTCAAAACACAAATAACATTATAATAACACTTTTAAATACTGCCTTCTAATTGCCATTGCAGTCTATAAATTTCTATAATATCCTCTGTCTAGTCCCAACTGGATGGCATACTCCAAGTCACCTGTACCATTAATAAGCTAAAAAACAAACAAACAAACAAAAAAACCACAATCACCAGGCAGAGCAAATTTCCAGTAGAACAAAACTCACCCACTCTGGCTTGATCATTACCATTTGCAAAAGCATTAAAAAAAGACTCAAAACAACATTTAACATTTCATTTACATTACACAAATGTTCATTTAACATTAATATTTCACTTAAACTTTTATTTTTAAGTTGAAGTGTCATTATTCATTCAATCCATGGGCATAAATACCCTTAAGAATATTCACAACCAGTAAGTGGGGAAAAAAGTGATATAAAAACCATAGCATGTATCCTCGTGAACAAGGAGTAATACAAAATTTAACATAAAAAATTTTCAGTCAGTTTTGGAACCTGTGTCCAAATCTAAAGTTCACTGAGCTCAGCATGTATTGTGCATTATTGTGATATGGTAATATGCTGGATACTGACGGTACAAAAACGAAAAATAAGTCCTTCCTGTTAATTACTTCAGAATTTTCTAAGGAAGGTAAATGTATAATTTCATTATAAATATTTACGTCCCCACAACCACTCTCCAGCCTAAGCCACCATCGTTCTTGCCTGTGAGGCTGCAATCCAGTTCTCTCTGCTCTACTCTGATCCTTCTCTAATCCTGTCTCACCACAGGTTTCTTCCGTTGCTCTTAAAATAAAAAGTGAACTCCTTAGCTTGGTTGCAAAAGCCTCCTGGGTTTGGGGGCTCTAGCTCTGCCTCCTCTCCAGTCTCATCTCCTCCCACCTTCCCATCAGGTTTAATAAGCTCTGGTCATAGTAGCCTCCTTTGCTGTGAACCCAAGCTTGTTCTTGCCTGTGGCCTTCAAACTTTGTTTCTGTGTCTGAAATGCTCCTTTCTGGCTCTTCAAAGAGTTGCAAGATTTAAAATATCAGCTTGGATTTCAAATATCACCTCCTCAAAGATGTTTCACCTGACTATTTGGTTTCAAGAATTCTTGTACTCTACTTCCTATCACATCACCTTCTGAAAAGGACATCATCCTATTTATTTACCTACATAGCCCAACTTCCGTTCTGAAATAGAACAGTGCTTTGCATCTTATACAAATTAAAATTAATAAAAACTCCACTAAGAATTTTAAGTTGTGATTTATATGAATTTGACATTCTAAAACTGCACAAAAGGGCTGACAAATCCAAAATACCCATTTACCTACCCAGCCACCTTGTGTCTGTCTACAATAGATGCTTTGGGTCTATCTAATTGTGTCTATCTACAATGTTGTGAAAAGAAATGGAATATGTATTATAGGAGAAAAGCAAGGACAGTTATCAAGGGATGCAAAATTTAGTTACTTGCAACTAACTTGGGCAAAAACTGCATCTCTCTAGGTTTCAATCTACTGATTTGTACATCAGAGGTTGCATTAGATAAATTTAAAAGAACTTTTCAGTTCTAAATTTTACTCATTTGAAGCAGACTTCTTCTAAATAAAAACTTTAATATTCCCTTAAATGTACATTTTAAAATAACTTGAGCACACTGAGAAAGGAATATCAGGCACTCAGTTATGGGTCCTGTCCATTTGTAGTTATTTTGCCTTAANCTCTCTAGGTTTCAATCTACTGATTTGTACATCAGAGGTTGCATTAGATAAATTTAAAAGAACTTTTCAGTTCTAAATTTTACTCATTTGAAGCAGACTTCTTCTAAATAAAAACTTTAATATTCCCTTAAATGTACATTTTAAAATAACTTGAGCACACTGAGAAAGGAATATCAGGCACTCAGTTATGGGTCCTGTCCATTTGTAGTTATTTTGCCTTAACTCGCTAACAGTCGGACAGACTGAGCGACTTCACTTTCACTTTTCTCTTTCATGCATTGGAAAAGGAAATGGCAACCCACTCCAGTGTTCTTGCCTGGAGAATCCCAGGGATGGGGGAGCCTGGTGGGCTGCCGTCTATGGGGTCACACAGAGTCGGACACGACTGAAGTGACTTAGCAGCAGCACTCTTTTTTGATGCCTCATTTCTTGACTCCTTTCCATTTCCTATTCCAGAGTGGGGAAAAACACTGAAACTATCCATAAAAGCAAACTTAATTACGCAGTCATCCCTCCCTTAGAAAACAAATGTACTTCTAATAATGGCTATATGCCAAAAAATTTTAAAAAACCAGAATACTAAGAATTAGTTTTACACATTCATTTCCAGAACATTTATCACTATTTTTCTAATAACTTACACAATAAAGAATCTATTGCATTTTCTGTTAAAACTAAATCCAAAAATTTCTCCTGCAAGTAATACTCCCTATTACCACCCCAGGAAAAAAAAATTCAGAATATTGAAACATAAAAAATAAATTAAAAGATTAGTAGTGGGTAAAGACAGAAAAGTCAGAATAAGGGAGCTAACTCTTAAAATTAATTAATAGTATTTTTTTTTCTAGTGGCATTTCAAATTAATCAACGATGAAGGAATTGGTTGTGAAAAATCTAAAGTATATAATAAAATTATGGGAAAGAAGCTTAGACGATAACAGTAAGTAGAATTAGTTTGAGGTACAGAAAATGCAAGCAGAAAGATAGGATTAAAAAAAAAAAAAAAAACTATTTCATAAAATGACAAGAGGTCCCTCAGCATGCCAAGAAAATAATCAGGGAATTACTTTAGCTCAGTAAGGATACCCAAAATAGTATGCATGTGAAAACCCTAATTTAAAACACTTCATATAAGAAAACTTGAAAAAATAAATTCTGCAGTAAACTTAAATTAGTTGACTACTATCTTAACATGGTAATAAAACTGCATTGTGAAAGAAAGTCAGGGGTGGTGATGCAGTTAGTTTCATGAAATTACATGCTGTGCTATGCTGAAAAGATAAAAGTATCATCACAACCCTACATTTATAAACATATACACACAATATAAATAAACAAATGAACTGATGGTTAATTAAGTGTATCCTCCATTTAAAATTTTTCATTTTCCACACTCATAGCCCATCACTGATTCATTTTTACTAGCTGGAAAATGGGAGAAGGAATTTAATATCATACAAATATATTAGTTTTATTTCCTCAAGATATTTCATTCCCATTCATCTTTAAGTTTACTACCTGATAATAACTTAACACATCAAAGTCAATAGTGGTCAAAAAATTCTTTTTCCAAGGGATCAGCAAAAGTAAATGCTTCTCAGCTCCTTGAAAGCTATTGTAAATGCAAATAAGGTAGAAATCAGTACATCTTACCCGACACCAAACCAGCTATATAACATTGCTTCACGGAACACATGACTGACTATTAAGGACAATGTGGAGTGTAACAAATTTGTTACATAAGTTCATTCTGGACTGGTTAAGATAAACTGAGGGTAAACCCAGTGAAAGACACATCCTTTATAGTCTACAGTTTTTATCCTTGACCCCAATCTCAGGCCTTTAGAGGCTGGGGTACTTTCAAATCTTCCAGAAAGCAAGATTTTGTGGCCAAAATATAAGCCTCTAAAACTTCAAAATATTACATTCAGTGAGCAATATATTATCATTTAGAATGAAAAGAGAACTAATACTAATGTTTTAATTATATACTATGCATCAGGTAAGGAGTGAGATGATTTGCTGATGAGATCTCATTTAAACTCCAAATTGAACTGGGGGGGTGGGGAGGGACTGAAAATATCTTTCACCACTGAAGTCCTATGAAAATAACTAAAACATAAGGCATAGCCCTTGTTATCATGACTGCTTTGAACAAGAAGGCAAGAATACAGCTCAAGGCTATATCTGCAATGTCGAAGTCAATGTCCTCTCAGTGTTCTTTATCAGTGCAACCTGAATCTCATATCAGCATTCATTGTAGTTGTGGGGGACATGGAAAAAACTATCAACCACTCACCATAATGCATGTAACAGTTTCCTTTGGTGGGGTCCAGCTCAATAGCCTTCAAGAAGAACTTTTCAGCCTCACTCTTACGACCCTTGAAAAACAGAGAAAATGGATGATTCAGCAGCACATCGAGAGGGATTCTTCACCTCCTGAGCCCATATGAGGTAGACTAATGTCTACCTGGTATGCATCATCAAAAAGCAGTGCTTTGTTTTTATCTAAATGGGATGATCGAGCAGAATGTGTTGAGAGAGAAGACTGAAGTCAGAATCCTGGAAAACATCAAGATTAGAAGAGACAGAGTGAGTTCATCAAAGATGTCACAAAGAAGAATCAGGAGAGCAGGAGAAAAAAGGGCAAAAATGGTTTCATGGAAACCAAAAGGATGAGAGAGTTTTCAGGAATGGTAGGAAATGTGTTTTCATTTTCTATTTTATTTTCTTCCTTCAATTTACATTGTTGACATTCATTCATTCATTCTTCCTTGTAAAGAATGATGATCATTTTAGCTTTTGAGATGATTCTGTCCTAATGTTTACTTTATATAGGAAGAAACTAAGTCACAATTTGTTGAATCTCAAGAAAATCCTTGCTGCTGTCACTCAGGACTACAACATACATAAATCAGGATTTAGTCTAAAGCTAGATCTTCTCCCTAGCTACAGTTTTAAGTAAACATTAGCATCAATACCAGAAGAAAATAAGCAAAAAGTAGGAGCAAAGGCTTATATGTAGTAAATTGATTTTTCATGAATTAATAGCACAATCCAGGCAGATTCTAAAACTAGACATTCTTTGCTATGTTGCAGCTTCTGAACCAAAATTGCCTACAGAGTAACAAAAAGGGGGTGACTAAAGGTAAGAGCGGGGAAGGCAATGGCACCCCACCCCAGTACTCTTGCCTGGAAGATCCAATGGATGGAGTGGCCTGGTGGGCTGCAGTCCATGGGGTCGCTAATAGTCGGACAGACTGAGCGACTTCACTTTCACTTTTCGCTTTCATGCATTGGAGAAGGAAATGGCAACCCACTCCAGTGTTCCTGCCTGGAGAATCCCAGGGACGGGGGAGCCTGGTGGGCTGTTGTCTATGGGGTCACACAGAGTCGGACATGACTGTAGCGACTTAGCAGCAGCAGCAGCAGCAAGGTAAGAGAAAAGTCCAAAGAAGACCCTTCCTAAAAAAGCCCTGTCTTGTATGGCAAGGGTAAAATGAAGATCTAAGTTAACTGGGTAGAAGCAAGTCATGGGTGGTGCCTGGAAGCTGTGGGTCTAAAGAAAAGAGAAACAATCTCATCTGATTGTTCCTTCTAATTCACACACTGTCTGCCACATTAGCTTCATGTGATGTTTTTCTTTCCCCTTCACATACATATTTTTTAAATCACTGTTAAGGAGATAATTATTCCAAAGATAGAGGTATATGATTAACCTAATATTCTACATCTTATGCAACTTTGACTCATGTCTCCAAAAGACCTCTCCTTTTTGTTTATGCATTTTAGTTTAAAAGCCCATTCTGTTGCTCTTTTGCTCACCCATTAGTCCAACAGCTAGTGGTAACTATAGGATCAGACCACTGACTTTCCTTTTCATTTTACTAATGATACTCATGTCAATAACTCCTCTTTAATTTACAAGAAACATGTTGCCAAATATCCAATAATTAAACATTAAAAACTCTCCTGCGATATTTCTCAGTGTTTTAGCTTCAAAGGAAAGCAAAAGCAAAATACTTGCTACACATATTACCCTTTGTTGAAGTTAGTAAGAATTAGCAAGACTCTTACCAAGATAGGATCCCCTAAATGATTAAATAATTGTGATGATGTAGGCAGTCTACAATATGAATTAAGAGCACAGATTTCAGGAGGCAGAGCAGCTCTCACACTTTTGTAGCTAAATGATCCTTGGAGAATAATTCCATCTATAACTTTCTTTATTACAAAAAAAGAGAGCAGGTGGAGCACAGAAGATTTTTTAGGGCAATGAAACTATTCTGTATAGTACTGTAATGACAGATAACATGTCATTCTACATTCGTCAAAAACATAGAATACACAGCACAAAGAGTGAACCCTAATGTAAACTATGGCCTTTAATGAATAATAATGCATCAGTATTGGCTCATCAGTTGTAACATGTACAAGACAAGTTCAAGTTAACACAACCAGAGAAGTGTAGGAGGATAAGAGACTATATACCAATTCTTTATCTTCTGCTCAATCTTTTTTGCAAACCTAAAACTGCTCTACAACGAGCATTTACTATTTTTTAATATGATGATAATAAAATATATTTCATGTGATTACAGAATTATCTGAAAGGATGCACATGAAGTATTGTTACAGTAGATAGGCATATTCTATGCTTATAATAAATGTTAACTTCTTTTATTTGTAGAGTGTTGTTATTGTTCAGTTGCTAAGTTGTGTCCAACTCTGTGACCCCATGGACAGGCTTCTCTGTCCTTCACTATCTCTTGGAGTTTGCTCAGATTCATATTCATTGAGTTTGTGATGCCATCCAACCACCCCATCCTCGGTTGCCCTCTTCTCCTCCTGCCCTCAAACTTTCCCAGCATCAGGGTCTTTTCTATTGAGTTGGCTCTTTGCATCAGATGATCAAAGTACTGGAACTTAAGCTTTAGCACTGGTCCTTCCATTAAATATTCAGATTTGATTTCCTTTAGGATTGACTGGTTTGATCTCCTTGCTGTCCAAGAGATTCTCAAGAGTCTCCTCCAACACCACAGTTCAAAAGCATTAATTCAGTGCTCAGCCTTCTTTAGTGTCCAACGCTCACATTCATTCATGACTACTGGAAAAACCATAGCTTTTAATATATAAACCTTCATCTGCAAAAGTGATGACTCTGCTTTTTAATATGCTGTCTAGGTTTGTCATAGCTTTTCTTCCAAGGAGCAAGCATCTTTTAATTTTATGGCTGCATTCACCATCTGCAGAGATTTTGGAGTCCAAGAAAATAAAATGTCACTGCTTCCACTTTTCCCCCTTCTATTTGCTATGAAGTGATGGGACGGGTGCCATGATCTCAGTTTTTTGAACACTGAGTTTTAAGCCAGCTTTTTCATTCTCCTCTTTCATTCTCATCAAGAGGCTCTTTAGTTCCTCTTCACTTTCTGCCATTAGAGTGGCATCATGTGCATATCTGAACCTGTTGATATTTCTCCCAGCAACCTTGATTCCAGTTTCTGATTCATCCAGATGGGTATTTCACATGATGTACTCTGCATATATATACATTCACAGTATGCAATAAAATACAGAGTTCTGAGTGACAAAGACTGTATCTTGCTTTATTCAGAGCCTCAAAACACATGGTCAGTCTTTACACCATAACTGGAAAATAATATACTAAGAACTTGCACAAGATAATAAAAGAAAGATACAAAATGAAAACTATCATTGGTAAAGAGCCTGGACAAATGTTTTATACAAAAATATAAAGGCATCTGTGAACTTTATTCTACTTAAGTTTTAAGGACAGAAGATAAGGACACTTATCACTGTCAAAGTAAACAGTGTAGTAAAATCCTTATGTGTACAATCCACTGGCAAAGCAGCAGTGGGGGTGGTTTAGTTGCTATGTCATGACCGACTCTTGTGACCCCATGGACTATAGCTCACCAGGCTCCTCTGTCCAGGGGATTTTCCAGGCAAGAATACTGGAGTTGGTTGCCATTTCCTTCTCCAGAGGATCTTCCAGAGCCAGGGATTGAACCCAGGTCTCCTGTACTGCAGGAAGATTCTTTACTGACAGAGTCAAAGCAGCAGTATATAGCTTTAAAAAATAAATAAGTATTCAAAGGCCATTCATCTCAGGTTACTCAAATGAACCAGGTTATTGAAAGACAGTGAGCTCTACCACCTCCTAGTTGCAAAACAAATATATTGAAGGCCAGAACACTCTTTTTTGTGGGAAGTAGCAAACCACCAAGTAAAAACCCATCTTTCTCCTTTGATCACTATTTAGTCAAGTGCCAAATTATGTGGAAAATAAAAGTCTCAGGAGAGTATATAAAATTTAAGATTCAACCAGACACATAAGCCAACCAAACACACACATCACTGGATCACAGAAAGGGTAGTAGGGAGGTAACACTGAGTTTAATCAAGTTTACTCTTTTCACTATTACTGTTTTAGAGGGCTTTGGTTTAAATAATAGAGAAGAAGAAAAAATCATGTCTCAGCAGGTTTTTTCTTGGTATCATTTAGATTATGTCAGCATTTCTACAAGCAAGCATTGTGGAGTAGCCTCTGGTTATACAAAACCCCTCGTATCAACCATCCTTATTCATTGTGTGTATTGTTTGGGGTGTTTGAGAAAACCAAGAAAAAGGGACTGTGGTCAGTGTGACAAATAAGGGAGTGGAGTGGCTCGGTTTCCACAGCCAGGCCTATGACTTATTGGCATATTCATTTGTTTTTTTAAGTTAAAATTTTATTGAATTCCTTGTGCTGTACTAAGTAGTACGGATACTCAACTGAACCACACAGAGTGTCCTTTCCAAGTCTGAGTTGCAGAAAGTACATGGAAAACAAGTAACCCAATAAGCAAGGGAGTCAGCTAGAGAACTGAGTGCTAACAATGACTTTCTCTGATTCTCATTGAAGGATCTGGCCTGGAGCCGAACAAGCCTCTGCTTGATTCTTGCTGCCTCTATTTATTTATCTGTGTGACTCTGAGTATCTTTTGTAACATCTCTGAACCTTTTACCTCACTTGGAAAAATGAACATAATACCAATTTTGAGAGGTTGCTAAAAATCGTTAATTCAAGTGGAAATTACTGGTTTCAGCAATTTTATATAATCGTCTGAGATTTTTATTTTCCTCATAATTTGGCACTTGGGTAAACCGTGATCAAAGGAGAAAGATGGGTTTTTACTTGGTGGCATAAAAAGCTCTGACATTCTTTGATTTTTCTCCTATCTCCTCAAAAAAAAAATCATTATTTCCACCTTGAAGGCCACTATCTGGTTCCTAATTACCAAAATTCAAAAATACTTTGTAGAACTTTATGTCATGGTAGAAACTAAACTTCACAATTTTCCTATAAAATGTCACCAATTCCTATCACTTTCCCCTTCCTCCAATAAAAGACTCTTCCAGCTCACATCTTCAGTGTTACTATAGATTTCAGATTTCTTGAGTTACTTGTCAAGTTTGCAGCACTTTACTGAGTATGAAAAACACAGACTCAAGATTAGTGTCATTTAAATTCATGAAAAAAAGTATTCTCAATCGGAACTAGTCTTGGCCAGGTCCTCTTCTGATTGGCAGCAGTAAAACATACACATTAACGTAAATATTCAGTAAAGTTTAGGTAGCCTGTTCTACAGCATATGATTAGTTCACAGCACATTTATTTTGTTTTCTAATTAAACTGGATGCTACCGTCCCTGCTCAGAAACAGGTGCCCACCTGAGCAGGTATACAAGGTAAACAGTATCTCTTTCAACAGCTGATCAATGCTTTTCCCAACTACAAAATAAAGGAATATAAAAATAGATACTTACATAGTAATATTTACATATACACAATTCCTCTCAAACTTGGACTTAAGGACAAACTAGGACTTAAGGAAGCACTCAGGAATATTAAACATGAGAGAACTATATACTATTAATGGCTTCAGCTTGAACTGTCTTATTTTTAAAAGTTAACCATACACCAATTTTTTACTTAATTTTAGTAGCAATTCACTCATTACATCTACCACCCTACACACAAGTGTGTTTTGATGCCACAGCTTAGAAGTGCTATTTTACTGAATGACCTGAAAATATCAAGATTCTACATTCTTGCATGTATATATTTGTAATGTAAGTAGCAAACTAATCTTGTCCTATAAACTAGATTACTCCCTTAAGACTTTACTTTTTCATCTATAGCCATCCAAATATTCTATAAATATAATTATCAGTCAACAAATGAACAGGCCACCACCATTTTCTCGTACATAACTTAATAGCATATAGTAACTCTTTAGTTAGTCACGTGGTCACATTTTCAGTAAACTACAGAGAAATGAACAAAGCAGTAATTTCTCCACCTTACATGTGGAAACTGTCACACGAGCCAAGGTCTGTGCTGTGCTGTGCTTAGTCGCTCAGTTGTGTCCGACTCTTTGCAACCCCATGGACCGTAGCCTGTCAGGCACCACAGTCCATGGGGATTCTCCAGGCAGGAACACTAGAATGGGCTGCTGTGCCCTGCTCCAGGGAATCTTTCCAACTCAGGGATTGAACCCAAGCCTCCTGATAAACCATAAACAGTGGTCCTCAGACGAGCCTGATTCTCACCCAAATATTCATATCCCAATAAGGGATTACTTGTGTCTCCAGCATCGGTAGGAACACCAGTTGTGGGCATGGGTGTTCAGTCGTACCTAACTTTTTTGCAATCCCATGGACTATACAGCTTTCCAGGCTCCTCTGTCCATGGGATTCTCCAGGCAAGGTTAAGTGGGTTGCCATTTCCTTCTCCAAGGACCTTCCTGATCCAGGGATCAAACCCCCATCTTCTGCATCTCCTGCACTGGCAGGCAGATTCTTTACCAGAGTCAACTAGGCAACCCAGTAACATCAGTTGGAATAATACAAAAAATAAACCAGAGGATTTTCCTTAGGTTGCCCTACTCCTGTTTAGACGCTGCTTTAAGTTTACTGTAGATGAGTCTCTTTCTGCAATTGCGATCCAGCAGTCACTTTCATACATTTGGTGTTTATTTTGGGGGAATGTATGATGATGGTAACGGTTGGTCATTCATTCAAATGTTTATCCACATGGACAAGAAATAAGAAAGGGAAGCAGCCAATAGAATGGATCTAAAAGCTTATAAGGGGCTTCCCTGGTAGTAAAGAATCCGCCTGAATGGCAGAAGACCTGGGTTCTCCCCTGCAGAAGGGAATGGCAACCCACTCCAGTATTCTTGCCTGAAGGATTCCATAGCCAGAGGAAATCTTCTTCTAGTGGGCTATGGTCCATGGGGTCACAAAGAGTTGGACACGACTGAGCACACAAAAGCATATATGCAACTTAGTGTGTGCATGCTCAATCCCCAGCTCCTCTGTCCATCTAATTTTCCAGGCAAGAATATTGGAGTGGGTTGTCATTTCCCAGTCCAGGGGATCTTACCCACCCAAGGATTGAACCCACATCTTTGTGTCTCCTTCATTGTCAGGTGGATTCTTTATCACTGTGCCACCTATGAAGCCCGAAAGCTTGTATATAGTTTGGTAAATGTGTTCTTTACAGCTGCATTATAGTTTGAGTGCAAAAGAAAAGCAAGAAAACAGCCTTGAAAAAATAATTTGTGAAGGTCTTCATTTAACACACAGAAGAAACATTGTTTGATAGTACATCTTAACATCAGTGTTTATATGTGAAGTGTCCTCTGGATATAAAATGTCTTCTCCTCACAAGAAATAGATCATTTTTAAAAAATCTAACAATTGAATTAAATATTACCAACGAGGATGATTTACATCAAACCATTTAGTTCTAGGGTCCCTCTCTAAGTCATTATGCATAATCAGTCAGAGATAACCCTAATTAAAGGCAAAGTCAAGGGGCAAGGGCAATGATAACCTTCAGGATGAAATGCTTTATTATTATACTACTACAATATTCACCATCAAATTATCAGGGACCCAAAATTTGATGATGACATTCATTTTTTAGGGGCAGAATACTATTTCTAGAAATTTTTAAAAATAGTAGACTAATGCTACAAACAAACAAAAAATGAATGTGGCTAAATAGCTTAATGAATAGTTTGTGTTTCTCACTGAATTGTCCCTCAAGTTTCACCTTCTATAACTGTCAGGTCTTTTGTGATCTCTTTTCCTAAATGTCCCAAAGCAGAAGCCACTTCACAGACACTTGGAATATATTGTCATTAAGCCTAAACGTATGTCAAATTAAGGGCAGCCAGTGGTGACAGGGAGTGACCTCACAGTATCCAGGGATAGCATCCAGAATAAGTGCTGAGACCTCAGCAGGGCGGTATGGCTCTGGGGCATGCCTGGGCAAGGCTCGAGCCCAGAACCACAGCTCCCAGACCAGAAAAAAGCTTCCCTGAAACCCATCCCAAGTCCACTGCAGAGCCATCAGACTTCAGGGTGAGGAATTAGCTCAGACCCAGTTGACTCGGGCAGCTTCCTTCCTAGCTTTTTGAACACCATGGCACCCACTCCAGTACTCTTGCCTGGAAAATCCCATGGACGGAGGAGCCTGGTGGGCTGCAGTCCATGGGGTCACTAAGAGTCAGAAACGACTGAACGACTTCACTTTCACTTTTCACTTTCATGCATTGGAGAAGGAAATGGCCACCCACTCCAGTGTTCTTGCCTGGAGAATCCCAGGGACGGGGGAGCCTGGTGGGCTGCCGTCTATGGGGTCGCACAGAGTCGGACATGACTGAAGCGACTGAGCAGCAGCAGCAGCAAGCCTTCAGATTTAGGTGAACCTTTGGACGGGAGGAGGCCACAAAATTGGTTGAAATGAAATGGCAGACTAAGTGGGATAAAAGACTTCAGAAGCCTGAATTTCATTTGAAGAAGTTAAAGTCCATCAGCCATATGCAGCTGGTATCCTGGCTTCAATGTCAAACGTGTTACATGAGCAACAGGCACAAATCAGCAGCTGTTAATACCAAAATATAAGGGTCGATATCCCTCAAAAAGATATGTTACATTTACTCAATATCCAATTTACCTAAAAGGTAAATTAATACATTGAGATGTTATTATTCATCTATTAGCAACATTGCTCCCAAATTACAGAACTCAGTATTCCTGATGGCCCAACAGAAACTGCACTCAGCTAACATATAGCTAAAGTATAGAAAAAGATAGTAAGATATTCCTGGGAGTAATTTGATATGCCTCAAAACTTTTAAGTCACAGATACACTTGGCTAAACAATTTTATCTCTAGTCATTTGTCCTAAGGAAATACCTGTAAATTCCAAGAGGTAGCTATTTATTTTTATTATAGCATTGTTTATACAAATTCAGTGTCTATCAGCACAGACTTGGTTAACCACATGCCATTTCAAGGAAATATATATTAAAATTATTTTGTAGAAAGTATTTAAACCACCAGATATTTCATGATCCATTGCTAAATGAAATAAGCAGGTTGCAAGATGCTGCTTATGTTCTAATTAACTTTTTTTTCAAATGAAAGAGAATATTTTAAAAAGGAGGCTAGCCCTGCCTCTATCACTGGCTCATTTTACTGCTGGATTTCAAAGGTGAATGAGAGGGCTGGTTCTCTGGTATCTTAAGACTGATGCAGAGGGAAGCACACACCTAAAGTAAACTATTAAAAAATACTGCTGCGTTAGTGTCGAACTAAGTGTCCTGAGAACACAGAACAACTTCATCCACTGGAAAGGGAATTCTTCAGAGATGTGACATTTCACTACAGAGAAATGAATTAAGCTCCTGCTATGTACCATACTGTGTTACAGTCCTGGTAATCAAGATGAAGTTCCTGCCCTCCTGCAGTTCACACTCTAGTGGTGGAATGGTAGTTCACACAGGAGCAGTGACACTGCTGGTCTAATGTAGTTTGGTAAAAATAAATAAATAAATAACACAGGCTAATGTGAGAGAGCAACACACACTGGGGGTGGGATGGAGTTTGAGAAAGTTATCAAGGACAGTCTCTGTTGACGCTGGAAAAGCAACCTAAGTAAAGGAAGTGAGAGAACCACACAAAGACATGGCATGTTTAGAATCTCAGAGCCTAACAATAAAACCAATATGGCGGCAGGGCAGTAAACTCCACAAAGAATCACAGGAAATGAGTGTGAGAGACTCAAGTGACAGGTTGCGTAGGGCAAAGTAGTCACTGTGAGGAGTCTGGAGTTAACTTTTTCTTTTGGTAGTAAAAGTCACAGTTTCAGTACTGGATGTCACACGCTGCTTTGCCTCGTAGCATTTCCTTGGTGTTAACCAGCAAAGCCACCGAATAGCCTCTGGGAACTACACAAAATATGGAACACTTCATGAATGTATGTCATCCTTGTGTGAGGGCCATAATAATGCTCTCTGCATCATTTCAATTTTAGTGTATGTGCTGCTGAAGCAAGCCCTGGAATTTCTCTGAACTAGAACAGAACACCATGGAGGATTTTAGATAGAAGCACAACATGATCTCACATATTTTTACAAAAAAAAAAAACAAAACTGAAATCTTGCCCAGAAAACTGACTACATCAGGCACAGAAAAAAGGAAGACCACTTAGGAAGTTGTTAATACTCCATGGCAAAGACTAGGGTAAAAGCAGTGGAGCCAGTGAGATGTGGTTAGATGTGGAGTATTTTGTAGATGTATGACTGATAAGATTGGATATAGGTATAACATAAAAACAGGAGTCAAAGATGACTCCATAGCTTTGGCTTGTGGCACCTAGGTGAATGCAGGTATCATTTATACACATGAAAAAGATTTCTTGAGAGCAAGTGTAGGTAGGAAGGTAGGTAGGAAGGTACATGTGTAGTGGAGCAATCAATTCCTATTTGATTGAGATGCTACAGCAGGAGAGTATGGAGGACTAATTCAGAAAGCCTGACCAGAGAGGAAGTCACAGATCAAGCTTGGGCAAAAACACCAACTATCTGGTAGCTTCCCTGAGAAGAAGTTAAAAGAAAACTTGCAAGAATGCCAAGAGGAAAGCAAAAACAGAAAAAAGGGAAAAAACAAAACCAAACAAAAACAAAACAAGCCTTTATTTAAAGCATGGTTTTAGTAAAAGACATGAAAAAATATTAAATTACTGTTTAAAGTAAGTAGCTTGACTTTCACAAATATTTAAAAAATTTTTTTTCACATTTTATTTATTTATTTATTTTTAGAGCTTCCATTTTACTTTTTTACTTTACAGTACTCTATTGGTTTTGGCATACATTGACTTGAATCTGCCATGGGTGTAAATATATGTTGCTTTCTATACAGCTTTGACATTTATGAGTTTAAAAAAGTTAAGATTTTAAGGTATTAATACAAATAGCCAATTTCTAAAGTATTACATAATGAAAGATGTTTAGCTTTATTTAGATATCCTGTTATATAACAAATTTTTACTTCCTTTCTACTTCTGTTCACTTGCATATTTTCCCTTCAAGCTTAAAGAGGTCATCCACACATACTACAATAACATTTGAGGAAGGAAATGGCAACCCACTCCAGTATTCTTACCTGGAGAATCCCATGGACAGAGGGGCCTGGTGGGCTATGTTCACGGGGTCACAAAGAGTTGGACACAACTGAGCGACTTCACTTCACTTAGGAGATAATTAATTTGACAGGATATAACCACATCTTAAGCTCTGTCTGGGCAAATTGCTTAGGGTGTTTTGCATTGCTACTCTAAACTCGGTTAAAACTCTTCTCGATCTATAATATAAATTTATGAGGACACTTTATTATTAAAATGTCTGAGGATGTTGTGGTGAAGTAGAAATTTTCTTTAAACACATTTACAATTAAATTGAAGACACATATATCCTAAAATTTTACTTTATAATTATGAAACCATTTTAAAATATCAAAATCAGCTATTTTTAGACTTCAGAATAGTACACAGAATTTCTCTTTGACTCAGAAATTAAATAGAAAAATATGTGTTTGTAATTAAAACAATGAACTTTCAGCAATCTATTAAGTTTATTCATTGATTTGCTTAATCCAACAAATATTTACTGGGAGTCAGACATGACTGAAGCGACTTAGCAGCAGTAGCAGCAGCAGTATTAAGCACTGGGATGAGAATGGTGAATTAGGGCCAACCTTCGCCTTCATAAAGAGTCCAAAACTGTAGGTGTCACGCGTACAACATAATATTCTAAGTGAATTTCACTTAGAATTAGTTGAAGTACTTGGGAAAGTCTTGCAAAGGAAGTGATGCTTGCTCTAAAACATCTGAGAGCTGTGTGATTAACTAGCTGAAGGGAGACACAACAAAGGTAAAATCTCTGCAGCAAAAACACTACATGAACCCATGGTGAGGGAGCCAGAGAGATAGGAATAGAGGTGAGCTATTCGAAAAGGTTGAAGGTAGAGCCCACCTTCAGATAGATTACATGCAGGAATTCGTCTTTATCTGTTTTGTCAATAGCACTCTGAGGGTTGTGTGGATAACAGTTGTAATGGGAACAGAAAGGATGCAGGCAGATTAATCCAGGCTTTTAAAACAGAGTGATGGGCTGATAATGCAGAGGAAGATTAGTGGACTGACAGGAGGGATATTTAAGTAATACAGATAGGATTACAAGATGGATAGCAGAGGGAGAAGGTGTGAGATGGAGGTCACAAAGATGACCTCAAGGTTTCTGATCCTGAAACTGAGATAAAGTAGGTAAATAATCGAAAAAGACCAGGTTAAGGGAGGAAAATCACAAGCTCAGTTCTGAGAATTATACAGTACCTTTGAGACATCTGAGCTGTCAAAGATGTGGTTTGTTAGGCTGAATCAAGAGAACTGAGGTAAGGTAAAACAGTATTTCAAGAAGACACAAGTAGTCAATTATGTCAATTTCTGAAAAACACCCAGTGGGTTTAGTGACACAGAGATCAGACACAAGTAAGTTTAGTAAGGTGTATTTTTACAGAATAATAGGTCTCGAAGCCAGAAGGAGTGGGGATAAGTCTGGGGAGAGGGTTGAGGAAACTGATGCCCTCAGTCGATATGTCTGGCTCTGAAGGAGAGGGGACGTGATCATGTCAGTACAAGAGAATGAGACATATTGGGTGTTTGGAAAAAGAACATAGAAAATCAAAACATAAATTGGAATGGAAATAAAGATTAATGTGTAGATTTACTTTTTCATAGTTGAACTGAAATTTTAAAAAGAAAGCCTAACAATTCTAGAATTCTTAGTTAACTTTCCAATTATAACCAAGGCCAAAATAAACCAGTCTGGAATTCTTTAAACTGAGTCTTTTCCTTCTGGGTCCCCTAAGAGAACACTTGATTCCTGCTTTTGTTGTGACCCTTACCAGATGCACTCTTATTCCCACTTGTAATCTCTTCTAATCGTAAACCACTGTAGGAGATTGATTTAGTCAACACTCAGCCAAAAGCTGAGCTTCCCTGGTGGCTCAGACAGCAAAAGCATCTGCCTACAATGCGGGAGACCCGGGTTCAATCCCTGGGTTGGGAAGATCCCCCAGAGAAGGAAATGGCAACCCACTCCCGTATTCTTGCCTGGAAAATCTCATGGATAGAGGAGCCTGGCAGGCTACAGTCCGTGGGATCCCAAAGAGTGGGAAGGACTGAGTGACTTCAGTTTTAGCCAAGGGCCAGATGCTGTGTGCATGAAGTCTCTTCAGTCACGTCTGACTCTTTGTGACCCGATGGACTGTGGCCCTCCAGGGTCCTCTGTCCATGGGATTCTGCAGGCAAAAATACTGGAGTGGGTTGCCATGCCCTCCTCCAGGGGATCTTCCCAACCCAGGAATCGAACCTGAAACTCTTACATCTCCTATCTGGCAGGTGGGTTCTTTACCACCAGCACCACCTGGAAAGCTGCCAGATGCATGGTAAGTAGTCATAATTGCATGAAAACTTTAAATATATTGGAAAAGAAAATACTGCAAACACACTTCATACTCTCATTGGGAAGTCCTGTTGCCTCCATGATAGTGTGTGTAGGCTTCAGTGGGTAAATCTGACATCATGAAGTTCGAGTGATACCCAGAATGTCACTCCTGTCACTTTTGTCAATACCTCCTCTATTCAAGGGGGAAAAAAAAGAAACCACCATTTCAATTAGCCTTCCGTGGTCCATAAGATGCCACCGAAAGTTCACGGAAAGCAGACACTAATAGGACACTTGAGATGGACAAAGCGGTCCATGTGATCTGTTTCAGGAATCAGTGTCATTGGAAAGCCCCCAGATTTAGCTACTGCAACAACTCCAACCATCCGGCTGCACTGTTTGTGCAAATGGGTGCTTCTTGTTTGTCATGAGAAATTGCTGGATTGCTCCATCCCAAACTGTTTAAGCCATGACATGGAAAGCTGCTACGCTGATTGGTCCCCAAGAGGCAGCCCTGGCTCACAGAGCTCGGAGCTGACACTTGTGCTCAGAAGTTAAACCCCTTGGGGATGGTTAGGAAAGCTGCAATGTGAGAGTGGAGAAGCAGGAGTGCCAGCAACAGCTGCATTGCAGCTGGGTCGCAAAGGAGAACAAGCAATCCCCGGACACCATAAAAGGCAGGCGATCTCTGCACCTCCATTTGCCACTGGCAGGCTGCCACAACTCTAAAATCCAAATGCTCTCACAAGAAGATAAAGCCAGATGTAAATAATTCCCTAACTTCATACCTTTTTATGGTCGAAATCGTCAGCAGTAAGGATAGAGAGGGCTATTTAATTTATTTAGATGTAAATTTCTTTGATGACTGAACCAGCATAAAAGCACTGGATTCAGTCACAGAAAGTGTTAGTCACTCAGTCGTGTCCGACTCTTTGTGACCCACGGACTGAAGCCCACCAGGCTCCTCTGTCCATGGAATTCTCCAGGAAAGAATACTGGAGTGGGTAGCCATCTCCTTCTGCAAAGGATCTGCCCAACCCAGGGATCAAACCCAGGTCTCCTGCATTGCAGGCAAATTCTTGACCATCTGAGTGCACCAGGAACCTGAATTCTAGTCTGGTTCTGATACCAAGAAGATGAATCACCAAGGAAAACCACTAATTTGAATAGATTTTGCTTTTCTCAATTGTCAACCAAAGGATATGGGCTGATTAAACTCTACTGGCTTAAAAAATGGAGTTCAATTCAGGGAAGACATCATTGGTTAAAAATTCAGATTAGAGAAAGTTAAGCTCTTAATTCACATCATACTCCTTTGCTTCCATTGCTTTTCAATCCATGACAGAGAAAAGGAATACCAGTTCCTTTTCTCCTAGATCCAGCCAGCTGACACTGAGACTAGGATAATAGCCAAGACCTAAACTCTACTGTATTTTAATTTACTAACAAACAAAATTAAACGGAATTGGAATGCATGACCCCCTTATTTTCTTCTGAAAGGACTTTAAGGTAAAGATGCCTATCAAAGGTAAAATGTCCTGAAAGTGAAAGTGGCTCAGTAGTGTCCAACTTTTTAGGACCCCATGGACCATACAGTCCATGGAATTCTCCAGGCCAGAATACTGGAGTGGGTAGTCTATCCCTTCTCCAGTGGAGCTTCCGGACCCAGGAATCAAACCAGGGTCTCCTGCATTGCAGGAGGATTCTTTACCACCTGAGCTATCAGGGAGGCCAAAATGTCCTAGAAAGGTTCTTATAACAAACCAGACCACATGCATATTGAAATAGTCTACTGTGCTTCTTATTTGTAAGTAATTCTCAGAAGTAATTCTGGTTTTCCTGAAACTACTCTATGTCCACTGTTAGAGTATAAAAATAATAGCCATCTCTTCCTGGTTTGAACAAATATTCTATCATTGTGAAGTCACTCAGTCGTGTCTGACTCTTTGTGACCCCATGGATTGTAGCCCACCAGGCTCCTTCATCCATGGAATTTTCTAGGCAAGAGTACTGGAGTGGATTGCCATTTCCTTTTCCAGGAAGGAATTATTCTATAGTTACCCTAATTCTTGTTTCCCTCTCATAAGTATTCACCTAAATCAGACAAGTCAACAATTGCAATGCAATTGCAATGACACTGCAATATCAGCTGAAACCAGGAGACTCCAATAGCAGCATTGGTGAGGTCTTGCTGTGACCTCAGCTTCCTATTTCTACCACACTCCTAACAAAGAAGACATGAACAAAGATATCCTTTCACAGCACAAGGCCATCTGATCTTTGTCAAGCGTAATTAAGTTTCCATTCATCTCTGCTTCCCCAAGACAGATTTTTCTGGGAGTCTGTTGTCCTAGCACATTGTAATTCTACTTTCTCTTTATAGGTTATATGAGAAGAACAGAAACATTCTAAGAGCAGCTTACTATATGCCAGGTGCTATTCCAGGCACTTTCTGTGTATTGTCGTACTAAATCCTTATATTACACCTGAGATATTATTATTATCTGTTTTACAAAATAAGAAACTGAGAGACAGCGAGATTAGTCTACTTTGTCCAAGGCACAAAAGCTTGATTCCTCAGAACTGGGGTTCAAACAGAGACAATCTGGTTTCACAGTTAAGGTATTACATTATTGACCTGGTCCAGAAGTGTATTAAGAGGAATCATTTTGCTATTTAAAGATGAGCTTTACAGAGTAGGTCCACCTATACACTCATGCGCTCACCCACCCCCACCCCTCAGGAGAGATTCAGAGAGTATCCACTGTATGCCAAGCATGGTGTCAGGCAATGGATTATGAGATGACTCCTGCTCTTATAGACTGAATAATGCCATGGTGACTCTAGAAATGGGCATTTACCAATTGCAAGGTCATACTTAAAAGGGCTCTCATTGTGCATAGTACCTAAGGAGAAAACAGAAACCAAGGAATCTATTGTGTCTGAGCAAGTCCAGGGAAGGGAGAGCTCAAAAAGGAGGTATCATACTTCAGCTGGTTCACAGACAGAGAAAAAGTTGGTCAAGCATCTAGACAACAGGCTACCTGCTCAGTCCAAGTGCTGGTGGCTTACAAGTTCTCTTTACAATATCCAAATTCAGGAAATTACTTAGAAAGCCAGTCTAATGGAGAAAACGTTCCTTGTTTTAACACCATTAAAAGGCCCTGAAGCTAACAAAGGTTCATTTGATCTCAACCATCTCAAAACCCATGTATTTGAAAAACTAAGGTTACTTAACAACATAAGTTACTAAATTTCTACTTTCTGCTAGTCTAATGATTCTTGAGTCACCTTCTGTGAATAATAAATTTCTGTGACTTACAAAGAAAGAGCTATTGAAATTAAATATTAAACAATGTTTAATAAGCATTGTTTAGTAAGCAAATCTCATTCACTTTAATTTCCAGAGTGTGAAGTAACCAGAGATAGTACATACACAATTACAGGAACATTTAATCCAGGCAAAAAGGGAAAACACACACACAGTAAATGGTCAGAGACTGGCAGATTACCAGGAGAATGAGTTTGTATGTATAAATGCGTATGACAAGCATATCTCCAAACTGGATCCTTCCCAAGTCTCAGCAGAGTGTGCAAGGAGAAGCATACACGTTTTAGCATTATTACAGAATAATATTTTCTCTCTCTCTTAAAAGAAAATGTGTAAGATCACAGGAAAATGTGGGTCACTAAACAGGAAAAAAATCAAGTACAGAGGTGACACAGAGATGGAAAATGGGAAGTCTGAACTTCTCTGCCTCTAGATAGACTATTTAATAGTCTTCAGTTCAGGTCTAAATTATCACTGTCAACATCTCAGGCCCTCTTGTTCTAGACTGGAAAAATGTGCCATGAAGGCTTCATAGAAATCATTAGATATCAACCTCACAGTCTTCATCAAATTAGGAGCTATGAATTGATGGGTACACTTTAATTGGTACTTTTGATGACTTTCTGGAAGCCAACTGTGGATTAGCCTGAGAGTGAGAAACTCCTGAAGGCCAGTCTTTGGGTGGAGGGTGTGGTTCCCACTCTTTCATGGTCTTAATTTCCAAAGAAACTAATGAGGTTCTCACAGTAAAGAACAAAAAAAGATCCCCTCCTGGTGAGGGCAGGCAAAGAAGAATACTCTTTGTGAAATATACTCTATGATGAATTCAACATATCCAACATCCCACAAAAAAATCACATAGCATGACAAAAGGAAAGAAAAAAGTCCAAAAAGACAAAGTTAGTGTCAGAACTATACTAAGATACTGAAACATGAAACACGTTATAAGTGTCAGAAAAGAAACTTGAAATAACTATGATTAACATGTTAAAGATTCTAATGGAAAAAGTAGACAACATGCAGGAACACATGTATAATGTACACAGAGAGAAATTCTAAGGGATAATTAGAAGAAATGCTAAATATCATAACAGAAATCAAGAATAAATTTAATGAGATCATAAGAAGACTCAACATGACCACAGAAAGAATCAGTGACTTTAAAGATAAGTCAATAGCAACTTCCCATACTGAAATGTAATGAGAAAAATGAATGAAAAGTACAGAACATCCAAGAACTATAGGAAAATCTCAAAATATGCAACAAACATACCAGTAACTGGAATATCAGATGGGAAAGAAAGACGAGAAGGCAGAAGAAATATTTAAAGTAATATTGATGCACAACTTTCCAAAATATAATAAAGGCCAAACCACAGATCCAGGAAACACAGAGAGCACTAAGCCAGATAAATCCCCAAATAATAAGCTGAGGCGTAGTATGTCCAAACAACAGAAAACTGAAGACAAAGAGAGAATCTTAAAGTCAGAGAAAAGAAAATACCTATGGAGATATAAGATTAAGAAATACATTAGATTTCTTGGACATCCCTGGTAGTCCAGTGATTAGGAATCTGCCTGCAGGGGACACAGGTTCTATCCCTGATCCCAGAGGATTCCATATGCCTTGGGACAAGTAAGCCTGTACACCATGACTACTGAGGCCTCGCACTACAACTACTGAAGTCCACACACTCCAGGGCCCCTCTTCTACAAGAGAAGCCAGCACAATGAGAAGCCCACACACCGCAACAAAGAGGAGCCCCCGCTTTAATTTTTTAATGTTTTTTTTTAATTGTGGTAAAAGTTGCACAATATAAAACACACAGCTTTAACCACACCGAAATGTACAGTTCAGTGGCAATAAGTACCTGCACATCATTGTGCAACTTTCACCATCATCCATCTCGAATTTTGCAACTTCCTAAACTGATATGACCAACCTAGATAGGATATTCAAAAGCAGAGACATTACTTTGCCAACAAAGGTCCGTCTAGTCAAGGCTTTGGTTTTTCCTGTGGTCGTGTATGGATGTGAGAGTTGGACTGTGAAGAAGGCTGAGCACTGAAGAACTGATGCTTTTGAACTGTGGTTTTGGAGAAGACTCTTGAGAGTCCCTTAGGCTATCTAGGTTGTATCTAGGTAGTATCATCTTACTTACCCCTAATAGAGTGCCAGGCTGCGATGGCGCACGAATGGCCGAGAGGAGCTACCCTGTGTCTGAGGTCAGTGGCGGCCAGGAGGAGCTACCCCTCATCTGAGGTCAGGGATGGCCAGGAAGAGACACCCCACGTCCGAGGCCAGGGGCGGCCGGGAGAAGCCACCTCGTGCCCAAGGCCANGCAGTAGTAGATATAATGGTCTTCAGAGTTAAATTCACCCATTGCAGTCCATTTTAGTTCGCTGATTCCTAGAATGTCGATGTTTACTCTTGCCATCTCTTGTTTGACCACTTCCAATTTGCCTTGATTCATGGACCTGACATTCCAGGTTCCTATGTAATATTGCTCTTTACAGCATCGGACCTTGCTTCTATCACCAGTCACATCCACAGCTGGGTATTGTTTTTGCTTTGGCTCTATCCCTTCATTCTTTCTGGAGTTATTTCTCTACTGATCTCCAGTAGCATATTGGGCATCTAATGACCTGGGGAGTTCCTCGTTCAGTATCCTATCATTTTGCCTTTTCATACTGTTCATATGTTTTCTGTTTTCATACATTTTTCCTTTTCATACTGTTTATATGTTTCATACTTTTCATACTGTTTGCCTTAGTTTTACCATCTACAAAATGAGGAGCCAAGACTAAATAACTCTTTAATCTCCCAAATTAGATAATAATTTATAGACAATCATTGTCCAGTAATCTGAATAGCTGTTTCATAAATTGACGACAATACCCCAGTTTAAGGAAATGTCAAACGGATGGATTTTCTAGACAATCTACTCAAGACTGACTAGATCAAGTCCTGATTACTCCTTTGAATTTATCTTTAACATTTATACATTTATTATCTAATTATATCTACTCATCGTTGAAAGTCTGAAAGGTGGTACTTTTATTAAATCAAATGAATCCCATCACAATTTATTTAAACATTAAGACAGTAAATTATAAGTAAAACAATTTGCCAGTTTTAAATATTGAGGTTCATTCTAGCAGTTTACTGTATTAAATAAAAATAAGCTATGTTTTAAAAATTATATATTCTCTTTCAATATTAATTGCTTGTGTTTATCAAATTCCCCTCCAATATTCTTGTAAGTACTAAATCTACTTTAGCAATTATCCTTTTGTTTTTTTTTTAATATACATCTCATTTTCTTAGAACACATATACAGCCGTGAAATCCTTGAACTAATGAAAATGCATATATTGTTGTTTTGTTTTCTGGTTTCTCTCTCTTTTTTTTTTGGCTATACTATGGGGCTTGTGGAATCTTAGTTCCCGAAGCAGGGATTGAACCCAGGCCCCTGACAGTGGAAGCAGAGATTTCTAACCACTGGACTGACTGAGAGTGTCCCCAAAATGCAAGTTTTAACAAATTTTTTCCACAAAAATTTAACCATCAATATTTTAAAATTGAGTCATTGTTTAATGACTTTAAGCCAGTTTTTAAGTAAGACGTTTACCTTTCTCTTATGATAGGCACAAGACACTTAATAGCTTTTCATTTCAGACTACTTTAATTTTTACAGAGGCAAATCAGGTTGACTTTTCCTTTGTAAATTTACCACTATCTATTATGCACAAAAAACTATTCTCCACCATGTATATACCTTTAATTATATAGCTTCACTATTAAAATTAGCTACCTATTCCATATGAAATACATTCTGCCATGTGGTGTAAGGCAGATAGCTAATTTCATTCTTTCTAAACATTTAATCAATTTTCCTACACAAACTTTTATGAAAATTCCCTTCCCTCAACCATATTTAATGTCATGTTTATTATCTTTATATAAAAAATAATGAATTTTTATCTGTTTCTAGGGGCAAGTCCTCATAGCATCAAATTTAAGAGAAATCCTTGAAGCTAGAAAGGATGGTTTTAAAGCAAAGAGAGGAAATGCAGGGGAAAAAAAACGAAAATGCTCTTTCATTAAATTGAAACACTAATCATGAGGAAAGAGGTTAAACTTCAGTGAAAGTTTAAAAGGTTCTTAATACCTAGTGTTACATACTGGAAACATTTGATGTGCCATCAAAATTTAACTTGAAAAAGAGCCATAAGCCTATGTCATTATAGCTCTTTTTGCAACTAGGTATCCCAAAATTCTCTAGGTTTATCAATTTCCTTTATGCTTCCAAGGAAATAAATCACTAATCAATCAACAAATGTTGGAGACAATCCCATAAAATGCTAAGAATTTCCCAAAAAAGACAAAGTGAGACTCTGTGTGTATATGTGTGTGTGTGTGTGTGTGTGTGTGACCCTCTCCTTCCAAATATAATACCA
>SJYX01002863.1:11250-47278 GCA_006410675.1 Oreotragus oreotragus | reverse complement strand
AGCATATAAAAAAGCAGAGACATTACTTTGCCAACAAAGGTCTGTCTAGTCAAGGCTATGGTTTCTCCAGTGGTCATGTATGAATGTGAGAATTGGACTGTGAAGAAAGCTGAGTGCCGAATAACTGATGCTTTTTAACTGTGGTGTTGGAGAAAACTTTTGAGAGTGCCTTGGACTGCAAGGAGATCCAACCGGTCCATCGTAAAGGAGATCAGTCCTGAGTGGTCATTGGAGGGACTATGTTGAGGCTGAAACTCCAATATTTTGGCCACCTCGTGCGAAGAGCTGACTCATTGGAAAAGACCCTGATACTGGGAAAGATTGAGAGCAGGAGGAGAAGAGGACAACAGAGGATGAGATGGTTGGATGACATCATCAACTTGATGGACATGAGTTTGGGTAAACTCTGGGAGCTGGTGATGGACAGGGAGGCCTGGTGTGCTGCAGTTCATGGGGGTCACAAAGAGTTGGACATGACTGAGTGACTGAACTGACTGAACAAGATAATCACAATAAAATAAAATGGCTTAATAGAACTGAAATATTTAGAGACTACTAGAAATATATGCAAGGAAGTTATAAATTGTGTTGAGAAAAATCCAAAGTTTAATCCAGAGAGAAGAAAAAAGAATGAGTAAATGTAGTACTAGTTTGGGAAGCATTAATGAAAATAATAGTATTCAGAAAAATAAGATATAAACAATGTAGGAAACCATCAAAAAAGTATAATAAAATCATTTTTTATTTTATACACATCTTAGTAATACACTTCATATGTATGGATTAAGCAACATGACTCTATAATATGTAATGAATAATGTATTTTATATTATAAAATTTTTTATGAATGTTAATCACTGAGAGATCAGAAATTTAAAAATTCATCCTATTTTCAATGAATACTTAAAGTAAGGTTCTATTATCAGCTCATAGAACTTCATGCTCATAATTACATATTTGGAGGGAAAAAAAAGACTTGCAATTTGGAACAAAACTATTCATGTTCTATTTTAATGCTTTGTTCAGTCTGAATATGACAATAACTTTTATCATTATAAATAAAATCACAACTATGTAACAGCTCATGGGGGAGTTAAATGAGATTTTCTTGTGGAAAACAATCTCTAGGTATAAATATATACACAGCAAAGAACATACAATTAGTAATGTATTTAATTTTTAACTTCATTTGTATTACTGGTGTATTCTAAATATGTGCAACAAATAATCATTTTCTCAACACTGATTTTTAAGACTTTGTTTTTCATATATGGTTTTTTACTTCTTCACGATTATGTCTATTTCATCTCAAAGTCATCAAAACTGGCATCTTTTAAGAATGACAGGATTTGAAATTTAGTTAATTTTCCAAGTATGGCATAAGAATACATTAATTTTCTAAGAACAATCCCACTGATATTTATTAACCGAGTAGAAGATTCATTCCATGGAAAGTATCCAATGAAAGAGCAAATTACACACGTTTTTTTCTCATTTACTTCTATTGAAGCCTCGGAAAACGTATTTTTAAAGTAGAATNATGGCATAAGAATACATTAATTTTCTAAGAACAATCCCACTGATATTTATTAACCGAGTAGAAGATTCATTCCATGGAAAGTATCCAATGAAAGAGCAAATTACACACGTTTTTTTCTCATTTACTTCTATTGAAGCCTCGGAAAACGTATTTTTAAAGTAGAATATATTGAAACTATTTGGGAATCAGATAATAAGGGTATAATTAGGTATTAATTGGAGTGTATTAATTTCTTTATAACTCCATTTTAAAATAAAGTTTTTAAGCTTCAGTCTTTTCCTTTACCACTAAACTGGCAAAAGTATGAATTAATGTAACAGGTGGGCTGGTGTGGTTTTAATAGCAGTGAAATATAATCAACTGTCTCATATTTCCAGGAAGGTATGCAACATCTAGACCTAAGCATGATCCTTCAGCAACCCTAGTACTAGCATGAAAATGTTCAAACTCCCCATAGGGACCATATATCTTCTGGTCCTGGGTTTAATTGAAACTTTAAACAAAATATATTACCTATTTAATGCAGCTGAACTGGAGGCTGGCCTTTGTAGTGTATAGACTACTGCCTAGCAAATTAATGTCTGTAACTATAGTATGTAATGTAGAATTTAAATCAAGCGTGAATGGTAAAAAGAGGGAAAAAAACACACAACACAGTTTTATACTAAGAAATGAACTTTTAGGAGCAAACTGTGTACATACATTTTATATATTTATTCTTTTTGATACACAGCCAAAAACTCATGATTTCCTTATATTATTGGCTCCACAGCTTACAAAGTGAATTTCTAAAATGTCCTGGTATTGGTCTTGTCTCTTCTGAAGATGCAGAAATAAAAGTTCAATGAATAGATTTAGCTTAAAAATTCAAAGTTAATATTCTTTCTGGAGGTAAACAAATCAATAGCTAATCCAGTTAGTTATATCATATTTGAAAGGCTGACTCATAGATTTTTAAGAGTGCCAATGGAAGGAATCATAAGAAAATCACCAGAACTCGAAATAGGGGAAGCAGGTGGTATAAAAAGCTTAACACTACTGGAGTGTTAATGCTTCCACACTTGAAAGATGTGAAGTTCAAATCTCACACAGTAAAAAACCATCTTTTCACAGTCAGCATGCTAAATGACTTGAGCATTCCACTTAAGAACCACCAGTCATAGAAGAAAGATTAAGCATGTGAACCATCCTGTGAGAAATTTACTCTGAATATTTCTAAATATACTCTGAAAAAAGTGACGTAAACACATACACACACATAGATACACACACTGGAATAATCCAACAAAAAGAAATTAATCTGCTGAAAAGCCAGCCATACAGAGCCTGAGAGAAAAACAGACTTCTTTGACAGCCAACCTACTGACTGAACTCAGCAGAGTTTACATCCTTTAAGTGAGTTAGGATAAATTTAAAAGTGAGAATTTTGGTGTTTTGTTTTCAGGAGGTGCATTTGACATCTTTGTGAGTTCTCCCCACCTAAACAAGAGTAAGGAACCTAAAGTTCCCTGATAGCCATTTATGACACAACTTTCTCATCCCACAAGTTTCCTTCTCAAAAATACAAATTTTAAAATTTGTGTAAGCTTTTTACTCTAAAAAATGCCCCAATAAATTCATTGTGTTGTCTATTTATTGGTTCTTTCACCATTCTCACTAACTGGCTCAAAATGGGGAAATTTCACAAAACTGAAAATTAGATCACAAAATTTCTTCTTTTTATGAAACAATGTGAGAAGAAAGCATCTTGTCAATCTTAAACCTATATAAGTGAAAGACTTGTAAGTTGCAGGCTAATGGAGGAAAATATATTTTCCAGTACTGAGCTATGATTTTATAAGTAACAGGGGTATGTACAAAAAGAGTTCTAGGAATTATCAGAAACAAGAGAATCAAAACCCTATTTTCCTACAAGATCAAAATAAAGGCAAACTAAGCTAATAAACAGCAATGTTTATTATCATGCATTTTCTTTGGAAGAATGCAATCACTCCCTACAGTATAAGCATGTTACCCAACACAGACATTCATTTTTAATAAAAATAACAAAAATATATACGCAAATTGGGATAATAGTATCACATTAGCAAAAAAGAAAGCTTGAGATTTTCATTGGTTTGTTTGGCAGGTCAACATAACATAGCCTACATAGTTATAAATAAAATATTCTTGCTGCTGCTGCTGCTAAGTCGCTTCAGTCGTGTCTAACTCTGTGCAACCCTACAGACAGCAGCCCACCAGGCTCCCCCGCCCCTGGGATTCTCCAGGCAAGAACACTGGAGTGGGTTGCCATTTCCTTCTCCAGTGCATGAAAGTGAAAAGTGAAAGTGAAGTCGCTCAGTCGTGTCCGACTCTTCGCGACCCCATGGACTGCAGCCTATCAGGCTCCTCTGTCCATGGGATTTTCCAGGCAAGAGTCCTGGAGTGGGGTGCCATTGCCTTCTCTGACAAAGAGCCCTCACCAGGCACCAAAGCTGCTGGCACCTTGGTCTTGGCCTCCCCAGCCTCCAGAGTGAATAGTGTTAGTCACTCAGTCATGTCCACCTCTTTGCGACCCCATGGACTATAGGCCGCCATGTAACTCCTCTGTCCATGGAATTCTCCAGGCAAGAATACTGGAGTGGGTTGCCATTCCCTTCTCCACGCAGACTCCATAACTGTTAGAAATAAACATTGTTTAACCATCCAGTCTATGGTATTTTGTTATGGCAGCCCAAGTTGTCTAAGATAGCTGACCTTTTAAAATAAAGGAAGATTCAAATTTGCTGAACTCACTGGTGAAGAACTTGGGCCCTGCCGTTAGACAAACTTGGCTTTAAATGCATTTACCCACTTAACAGCTCTAGTAATTTAACTTGTCTAAGACTTAGTTTTCTCATCTGTACCACAGGGATAACAAGGATGCCTCCTTCATGCGACTGCTTGAACAATAATATGAAACTAACAGAGGGCACAGGCATGTAATGTTTCATAACCTTCTCCAAGCTCGACTCCAGAAAGGCTTCAATAAAGCTCATGAGATAGTCAATAAGAACATATAAACTTATAAGAACATGTAAACCAAGGTTGGGATGGAGAGAGACAGTTAATCAGCCAGCAAATAATGGAGAACTAACTGTGTATCTATGAGCTGGAGTTTCGGTAAGAACACAGGCCATATATCTGCTTAGCAGCCAGTTCCATGTACACAAATTATCAGGCTTTTAAATGCTTCCCCTCAAATCCTGGCGCTTGGGGCGGAGGGAGAAGAAGGGAGGCAACCTCCAGATCAGATATTTTAGACTCCAGGATAGGAAACAGGAAGCTTTATTTATCTGGGCTCCCTAGCTTGCTAATTAACTTAGGACTGGAGACTCTTCTCACGTGTCAATGCCTGCACATCTTCTCATTATTAGAAAAACATGTGCTCATTATCCCCACGTTTCCAAACAGGAGAGAGGGTGAGAGTTACCATTCTGGATGCAAATGTGTGACATCAAAGCTGCCTTGGACACTGTTGGTCTGAGCAGAGTGAGGGCTTCAGGGAGATTAGAACAGGTATCCGTTTTTCTAAATAAAGCAGGAAGAAGACTTTTATCTTGGAGGCTTTAGAGGGATTGTGAGCAGAAAGACACCTGTGTGTAGTCCTGAGGTCTGCTGTTTGATTGGTCAAGAGAAAGCTCTTACCCTAAACGCTGCCTCTTTTCCACATAGAGCCCAGGCTTCAATCACTGGGTACTTATTTATAGAGGACCTACTGTGCGCTGTGTTAAGGGCTTCCTTGGTGGCTCAGATAGTAAAGAAACTACGGTAATACAAGCCATTTGACTTATAGCCATTTACTTATTAATGAAAGACACTACAGTTTTAGAGTAATTGTAAACTCATTTAGAAAGTTCTATGAGAGCAGAAACCATATGGACTATTTGAATTTCATCCCACCACCACCTCTATATCCTCTCCCTGACTCAGGACTTGTATCTTTAAGTTTTTTTTTTTTCTTTTTGCATACAGATTTTTCTAAAAATAGTGATTGCAGACTGCAACAACAAGGCATTAACTCTAAACTCTCACTCTATGAATACATCATGCCCTTTTGTTCTCAAGGCAAAACCAATACAATATTTAAAGTAATTAGCCTCCAATTAAAATAAATAAATTTATAACAAAAAAAGATATATTACCAAGATGAAATGGCTGAAATTGCTTACATAATTAAACCCAATAATCACTTTGCATTGAGAAAGCCAAGTAATTTTCAAAAGTAAACAGGCTTAAAAATGATCTTTGGGATTGGAAAGATTCATACTGATAAAATTAAAACTTACAGCCTCATTTAGTTTTCCACAATCTCTTAGGATTATTCAAAAACAATGCTTAAATATACACAATAAGGGAAATAAAGAGAAAGAAGGGAAAAAAGTGAAGGCGGTTAAAAGTTATCCTGCATATAAAAATTTTTAATATCTTGCACATTTTATACATATGTGATGAAACAATTTTGTAGGTGTTTCATTTTTTTAAGATGAAAAGGTTTTTAATATATATTTGATAGGGAATGATATCTATATCCATATATCTATATAGATATATCTATATGTAAATATAGATATTGCTATTGTTCAGTCACTCAATCATGTCCAACTCTTTGTGACCCCATGGTCTAAAGCATGCCAGGCTTCCCTGCCTTTACCATCTCCATATGATAGTTTTTAAATGGGTAAAGATATGCTGACATAGTAAAAAATGCCAGTTTTGGCAAGACTGCTGAATAGGAAAAGCATTTAAATTTAAATCAGGAAACTACACTTCTGTTTCTAACACAAACACTGCAATCCCAAACAGATCAACCTAACTCTTTGGGTGTGAATTTCCAGCATATAAAATAAAAGATTATGTTAGGAGGATTTTTAAAATATCAATCTTCTATCTCTAACATTTTATTATTCTAAAAATCATTTACAATCTGAGAAGAGGAGAAATTGAGAATCAATAAAGGCCTACAATGGGTGTCAGAATAAAAAATAAGTTCAGAATAAAGAATAATTTTGACTAAGTCTAGGGGGAAAATATGTAATGGCAGGAAAAGGAGAAAAAATTCTAAATATGATGATTTCAATTTAGAGGGAATACTATATTAATGGAATTAAATTAACTGGACACTAAGTAAGGCTGTTTCGTTCTGGCAGATGCATTTAATGAGAGAAGAAGGATTTTGACTGTGGTTGTTGAAAGATAAGGGAAAATGGGCTTCAGAGAAAATACAGCACTTACAGGTAGGACAGAAGTAACTAGAATCCACGTTGGTGACTCTAGAGCCCTCACTATCTCAAAATTGTATCTATATATAGAAATCAGATTTACATTGTTAATACACAGAAAACTGCCAGAGGATACAATTAGTGACTTCTGGACTTTAAAGCCCATAGAAATGATAATGATTACAAAGGAAGATAATATTATGAACCGCTGACTAGGTTGGGCATTTGGTCCAATATTCTTTACCTTCATTATGTCAATCAGTCCTCAGACACTACCATTACAGGCACCTTATGGATGGGGAAACTGAGGCTTCAGTTAAGTAATCTGTCCAACTTCACTCAGCTACAAAGTGCTAAAGCCATAAGTTGAACCTGGGGTCTCTGAATCCAACCCTTATCCTCTGAAGAGGAAATACAGAAATGAAGTTGCACAACTGGCTAGGAGCAATTTTTTTTTAACGATTTGGCCTCTTAATAATTCATGTATTTTCATACCTTACTAATTATAACTGCTGCTTAAGTAAAAGTTTAATTTATAAAAATGATATATAGTATCTTTTAAAACATGATTTGTACATGCTTATAAATTTACTTAATTTTAGATGGGACACAACCCCCAATTATTGTGACTTAATCACCTTGACGCTATGAAATCAAAGAGAATAATGAAAATGTCTATGCAAGTAGATTTCTAATTTTACTTATACACTGCCACAATAAAAATTAACAGTCTTATGATAAAACATGGAAAATTTTAAGTTGGGATAGCAAGCTAATCAATCTTGTTATTTTCTATTAATACACAGATTCAAAAAATAGGCTCATTTGATGTTCAGGGTAAGTCAACTACTAGCATGCAGCAGGGAGTGATGTTTTTCATAAAATGTTCAAGGGAAGGGGAAATACAAAGGACCAGAGTGTGTGCTTTCTTTAAGCAGCTGCAATGAATTGTGTTATTAAACAAATAATAGAATTAAAATATAACTATTTTTCACACATATTCCTTTTTTTCTCCTAACCTCTCAACATAAAAGAAAAAAATATTTGCATATACACATACAAGTGCTTGGCGGTAATGATCTTCAAGGGGTAAATGAATGAGCCATGAGAAAAATGAATACTTGCAGGCTAAATCCAGTCAGACATTAAAATCCATCACTGATCCCTAAAGGGCACCAATAATATGCAAATATGAGACTCAGAAAACATATTCCAGGCTGTTGATAAACTTGATAGGATAATCAGCACATGCTGACAGACTAATGAAACTGATGAACCGATAGGGCAGTTTATCTCCTGGGCCACTTTTTTTCTTGTCAAATGGAGGCTAATCAAAATGTATTAGGAGTTAAAGCCAACACTCAGAGGATATCACCCATTTGATTAGGAGGTGAACTTACTCTCAGAGAAAATTATAGTTTCGTGAACAACTGAAACTACAAAACCTAGTCAGCTGACAGATCTTCACATAAAATTAAACAGAAGGCAGCCACTATAATTATGGAAGAAATCTGGAATTTTAAATTACATTGAGATTCTCCCCTCACAAATTGTTAGAGGGCTTTGCAGAGTCTGGGCAAAGCCGCTCCCTCCTTCTATGATGGAAAATAAGACAAAGGACTAAGCAATCACCCCAGGGACACACTTATCTTTTGCTGCCTATGAGTGCTCAGCATCTGTGTAACCATATGAGACACAGATCCCAAGGTAACAGCTGAATTTTCAAGCAAAGGTATTTACATACAATAACTGAATGAATTTTTGAAATTGTTAACTATAGTGAATACCACACTTTCTATTAACAATGAAGATGCCATATGTAGTCTATTGTCAAGGAGCTGAGTCCTTTCCTAATTTAAAGAAAAAGATCTTCATAGACAATAGAGGAAAATTGGGAAATAGTCCTTCCTAAGCATTAGTGTTAAAAACTAAATTATAAACTAAAACCAATATGCCCTAGAGAAAACTAGAGAACACAGTTCTTTCGATATTCACTGTGAAATGAATAACCATCCAGCACTAACACAGAAAAGCTCATTCAACTGATATATCGACATATTCTCAGTACGCATGTTATGGACATGGACATTTCCCCTGGGTGGACAGAATGATAGTAAAACGTCAAACAGTAAAAGGCGTGAATTTACCTCATAAGATGGTAAGGACAAAAGTACATTGAAGGAAGCTAGATTTTACCTTTTAGTGATAATATCCAAGAGAAAAATAACAGCAACTAAAAATACTCCAGTGTCCTCTTTAACAGGAGCATTAAATCACCCTGCTGCTGTCCAGGCTAACTAGGGGCAGGATTCAAGGGACAGATGAATATATTAACCGCTTCCAAATCTTTTTTTTTTTTTTCGTTTTTGCCTTTTCTTTTGTGTGCCTTGTTTGAGCTTTAAAACATTTCTAAATTTCCTTTTGTTTAAAAAAAAAGTAGAAGTGAGTGTCCTTGCCAGGCATATATTTTCTAGTTAGGGAAGGCATGAGATTTTTTTATGTGTACTCAAAAGCCACACAGCTACGATCAGATTTCTCAAATCACAGGATACAGAAGTATAAAATAATCCTAGAAATGATGTAGTCACATATAGTTTATATATATGAGGAAGGCCTAAAATATTTTTTAAAAACTTAGCCAGGTTTAATGAAAGGAAAATTTGAAGTTTAATCTGTACTTTGGAGGAAAAGAAATATTTGATTCGAAGACAAAAGCAGCCCTCTCACTTCTCTCCCCTATCTAGAAACAGCAACGTTAATCAACAGGACATCTTAAACTTCAGAGATTCAAGAGTCACATACTGAGTAGACAGTTTTTAGGTGTGTTCATGATCAAATAGCTGTGGTAACAATTTACTATGAGACTGTCATGGACCAATCACAGGTTATAGGCAGATTTATTAGTAACCCTAGTTCTTGACCCCTTACATCTAGAAAAATCTATGCCCTCACTTGCATACTTTCTAGAAAATTGAGCTAATTACTCAATGTAGAAAAAGGAACAATTGTACTAGAACATTTATACTCTTCACAGTATTGCTTTTACTCTAAAGTAATACTCTGGGGGGGGAAAAAAACAAACCCTCTTGCAACCCAAACTTTTATCAATGCAAACAACACAAGTTGACTCATTCTCATCTATTGTAAGCATCAAAATCAGGAATCTCTAAATCACAGCATGTTTACTTTTGAAATATTCTGATTAAGAAAATAACATGATCAAAAATTGTCAGAAATTTGATAAACTCATCAAAATCTATATGTACTTTATTCATCATTTGCAATCTCAAGAGTCTAGCTAATATTTGATACCCACTTTGGTTTATGAGCCCCTTTTCAACAACTCTGGGATCCAGCCAATTTGTTGAGAATCACTATATTAACAATGTTTATTTGCTCTTAGAATAGGTGTGCTTTGTGAAAATTTAAATGTGACATCCAATTGTGAATACGGTTTTTTTTTAGTGAGGATTAAAACATGATTTAATAGAGATCCATTTAAAACAAGTACAGGTTTTAATTGTTCCACAGATCCCTGAAATATCAATTAAAATATTACTATTTTACTTACCCATCATGTTGTACAAGCTCTGTGGGGCAAATTGCCTAGGCATTTTCTGAATTGCTTCCTTGTATACACTAAGGGCATCCTAATTTAAGAAACAGAAAAAGAAATAAAGTACAAGGCTATTAACTGAAACAAAATAACAACATCTTTCCAAAATGAAAATATTCCATTGTTCTTTCTAAATGGTTCATTAGAGGAAAATTCAGCTGAGCTATTCTTTGATATCAAATTACCTGAATTTCATGAATAAAACTATTCAACCCACCCCATCAAGGTTATATAAAAAATCAGTTTAACAAGGAGTCAAATGTTACCAATACTCTTTAAATTTTTCAATTCAGATAATGTAATAAAAACAACTAGAAAAATTTATATTTTGGAGTCACCCATAGTCCTCTAAAATTTGTCATTATTTCAAGTCAAGCAATTAAGTATAATCTAAATAAAATATCAAAGAATCAATCTTCTAGCAACTGAGACATACTGAGATCATGAAATGCAATTATTTTTAAAATTGCATCCTTATCCTCAGATTGCAGTCTTAAAATATCATGTAAGAGTCTCTGGGGGAGTTGTTTGAAAAAGTGGGTCGTGGTATCGAATGGGAGAGACAAAACCCATGGAGGCAGGCTTCATGTGAGAGAGAGGGAACACAAGACTAAGTAGTCCTCCTAACTTCCTGTACAAGATACTGTATCTACCACTTTCCCCCTCTTCCCAATTCAGAAAACAATAAAGTTAGTTTTCATTGCATTATTGTGTTTAAAAGAATAAAAAGAAACAAGTAGGATTTATACCAAATCACTTAACATGCAGAGTATAAAAAAATGCATTTTTTAACATCAAACAATGAATACAGATAACAATAACAACATGTCTTAAATCATAAAATCAAAGAAATGGTGAGCAAACAACTTGGGCAGTAATGCATGTTATCTCCCTTTCATAAGGAGTCATATTACTCTGAGAAAATCATGGTGAAAAAATCTGTTTTGTTTAAACAGAAATTTTTCCCAGAAGAATTTCCCCATAAAACTCTTTTATTAAAATATCAGTTCTTAAATTATCAGTGTTCCTACAATGAGATCACACGTAGAAGTCACTGAGACCAGATCAGAACAAGGGGGAGAAACAGGGCGGAGAGGTTCTGGCCTGACCTCATAGTGTCCCTGCTCATGATAGAGTTTCCCCAGGTTGTACAGACAGCTGGTGACTGAGCTCTTGTGGGCATGAGGGTCCTTTAGGTTTTCGTCAGGGATCTCAGAACACTTCAGGAATGTGCGCCGTGCTTCTTCTGTCTTTCCTTGGTTCATTAGAATAATACCTGTGTTTAAATATGCAGCTAAAGGGTAAAAAAGTGGAGATACAAATGAGAGAAGATGATGTACTCTGCGGAAACAATAAAGCTATTTTTACTTCAACTTCATTTTTATGCATTATTTCTGATTTTAAAAGAAAAACAAGAAATGAACCTCCAGGGAACAAATATACGAAAGAACAATAATGTAGTACAAAGTACAGGCATCACATATATATATATATATATATATGGTACCACTAATATATAAATGTATTAGGTATCATTAATACACACACACACACACACACATATATACATATATATATATATAAAGTAGTCTCTGCCTTCAAAGTATCAGAATATTTTGAGCTTAAAAACTAGATGAATAAAAACTACATGTTTCTTAATGTATCAAAATGATAATCAGACACCAAAACATTAAAATTGAGAGATATACTTGTTAAAGGCTCTTAATTTGATTGGAAAGTATTCACAAATAGAAGTATCATGTTTTTTAACCCATGAGGCGTTAGGTCACCATTTTCATGGAGAAAGAAAGAGATATTTTAAAAGGACTTGAATATCACTTACAAGCCAGTGTAGGCCTGCTCCCAATCGCCAATTTATAATAATGTAGTGCTTCTGCAAACCTGCTGTTCTCTTGTAGAAGTAACCCTCTGTATGAGGAAAATAGAAATTTGGAGACAAGACAGTATTAGTATACATAAAACCACAAATTTTCATTTTATATTTCAAAAATAAAAATGGTTAATAGAGTCATAAAAATGACTTGGTACTATAAAAGTAAATTCTGAATAGAAGGAAATGATTCCTCAGGAAAGAAAATATTTGGAGAGGTATCAGTTGCATTTACGTTGCATTAGAAAGTATTAAGAAGTATTTTTTAAAAGCCCTTTACCCCTCACTGAACTTTCCCCTTCCCAGCAGTCTTTTCTCTCCCACTAGAATTACCAACCACTTGCATTTCTCCTCGGAACATGCACAGTTTTCCATCATTTTAGAAAAGAAACTTTTCTAAAGCTCTAAGCTGAAGCTCCAATACTTTGGCCACCTGATGCATAGAGCCAACTCACTGGAAAAGATCCTGCTGCTAGGAAAGATTGAAGGCAGAAGGAGAAGAGGGTGGCAGAGGATAAGATGGTTGGATAATATCATCAACTCAATGGACATGAACTTAGGCAAACTGCAGGAGATAGTAAGGGACAGGGAGACCTGGTGTGCTGCAGTCCTTGGGGTTGCTAAGAGTCCGGATACAACTTAGCAACTGAACTATATATATATATATTTAAAACTGAACTATATATATAAACACACACACACATTTAAACCTAAGATGCCTCTCCCATTGGTCCTATTGTTGGGAAATACTGGCCCACAATTGCCCGAAAAGCAACAAGTAACCTGGTTCAACAGGATGGAGTTAGAATCTAACCAGATTCCATCAAAGAACACAGACTGAAGGCCATACACCTAGTTACTTCTTTATTATTTGGCTTTGGCCAAATAAGCCTGAATTTCAGAGCAGTGAGCAAACTTCAGCTCACCGTTGTGAGACGTGCTTTTGTCTACAGACCCTCAGAGTCTATGCGCCTCCGTAGGAGGCTGCTTCGGCAGTGACTAGCCACATGGATTAACCCAGCGTTTCCAGACCTTGCCCTCATGACTGAAGTGAGAATCAATTACTATTATGTCTGTGAAAATACAGTGTCAGGAACCTGGAACTAAGTTCTGAAAGCTCTCACAAAGGGCTCTGTGACCTGTCTTTGCTCTCTTAAAATCAGCAAGTGTCTTACAGACATTTGGCACCTCTCTTGGACCTGAGTACTGCTGTCATCAGCCTCAAACTGCAGATTCCACTTGCCAGCTCCTGAGGTCTTCAAAAGGCAGTAAAATGGAGGTTTGAAAAATGAGAAGCCTACTGGTAAAAACTTATCATTTTGTAGGGTATTTTTAAATACTCAGCTTATTATTTAATGGGCATGATTGAAAAATAATGAAGTAAATCATTTTGAAATTAAAGTTGGTTCACTTGTTTTATTAGCATAGATTAACCTCATTATTTCTATTGTTAAAAAAGCCTTATGAATAGATGAGACCACTTCAAATCATATTGAGTAACATATTCACAGAAATGTACATATCTATTAAAACTTTAGAGCAACAATTTGATTACAAACTTGATATGCTTTGCTGTTAAGTACACTTTGCTGCTTCCAGGTACAAGGGAAAACAAAGATTCCTGCAGTATTCAAGAGTCTGTGAAAATGTTCAGTTGTCTTTAAAAGCAAATAAAATTGATGAAGGGAACATTTATATACTTTCCAGAAAAAATAATATCCTTTATAAAAATAATTTAGACAAAATGTTTTCCAATTAACTAAGCTCATATATATTATTCTCATTTCAGAAACTTATTTATAATCTTAAGTGTCTTTCCTTTGAGGTTCAGATAAAGAGGCACTTCTATGATAAAAAGCTAATGTCATCAGAGGAGAAATTTATGTTAACCCAAGTCTTCCTACTTTCCTAGGAATTCAAGTTCTCCATGAGCCCCTCCTTATACAGTATCTTCAATCTTTTTCCCACTGCAATTTCCTTTCCCTGAAGACTACAAAAACGTTTGTTTGCCTCTTAGCAGAGGGGAGAAGATAAAACCTTACCACCTTATCATTCTTGCATCCAGCTCTTTACTTCTTACTGTCCTGCTTTCCTCCAAAGTCAGATTTTTCTTTCATAATGGTCTGTGATGTGTATGTCTAATGACTCAAATCCCATTTACCCCTAAATCCAATCTAGGCTCTTTCTTAGAATTCAGCTGAAACGTCATAATCAAACTTCCACTAACAATTACACTCCCCAAAGGTTTTGCCGATATGAACGCCCTAAACAACTGTAGCATTTGTGACTATTAAACCCATTTTCCTTCCTGAAACTCTGTGTTTCCTTAGCTTCTGGAAAGCTGGTCTTCCTTAGTTCAATACCCCTGAAACTATACTTCAGAGTATAAAGAAAAGCGCATCTTTATTCATATACTCTTTTAAAAGAGGTTGATAATTCACAGATTGTTGTCTTTTTCTCCTTTTCTTGATAAGCACAGTCTCTGCATGACGACATGCATACATTCAGCTCATATGCTGACTGTTCTCAATCCTAAAATAGTGATTTCTCTACTGACATCCAGATCTGTTGAAAATCCAGCACCTTACTCAGCCACGTCAATCTAGGTGTTTGCTGGAATTTCAAAACCAATATATCCAAAACCCAAAAGCAATATCTCCCACTTAAAATTATATAAAGAGATAAATGAAATAGACCAAAGAAGAAAAAAATCTTCCCTCAGCAATCAGCACCATCATTCACACCACTGCCTAAAATCAGGAACCTGGCTATCACTTTGACTTTTCACTCACTCTCACAAGCCCAAGTTTAAAGAAGTCTCCAAAGCCTACCAGTTCTTATTTTCTAAGGCTCTTCACTGTGACCCCTCAAGGTTCACTTTTATAGATCTAGCAGAGCCCTTTTTATCTTTCCTGTCACCTAAATAACTGTAATTGCCCACTAATTAGTCTGCATATAATTACATTTCTAAAGGGCAAATATACCGTTAGGCTAGACAGAAAGAACATGAGGTGATGAGCACGTATCTTTGAAAATGTGCCTAAAGCCCATAAACCTTGAAAATGATGTATTCAAGCCTCATGGGCTCCCTGATGCTGATGTATTACGGTCATGTCATTTTCCAACTCATAAAATACTACATGATAACCACTCCTAGATAATCCTGTCCAGCCTGCCTCATTCTTTGGAGAAAACTAGTCACACACAGTGATGTAGTAGCAAGTCACCAGGATTATACATAAAGTAGCTCTTTGAATTAGAGACCATCACCCTCTGTACATCTGAATAAAGTTAGCAATGGAGTGAGTCCAAGTTAGACACCTATAGTGGCCAGTTTCTTATGGCTAAGGATTTAGTTGAGCATCAACTATACCCTAGTACACCTGCTGCAAATATGAACAAGGCAAATGCACTTGCCTGTGGATGAACTATCTATTCAGGGAGATAGATAAGAAAATAAATGGTGTGGAAAATTACTACGATGGAGGACAGAGGAGTAACATCACTCTAGTTCAGGAAGGGACAAGGGAAGATTCATGGAGCCCAGTGCCATTGGCAGAGAGTTGAAAGTAAGCAGTAATTAGCCAGCAATAAAAGGTATCATCATCAGCCCCATGTTACACATGAAAAGAGGTCCACAGAGAATTTACCAACTAAACTTTAGGTTTCTGGTTAATAAGAGGCAAAGGCAGGACCGGAACGTAGTTTCTCTGACAATAAATCCCATGCTCTTTCTGAAAGTAACAAAGAAGAGAGAGAAGAAGATAATTCAGTTTTAGATGCATGGGTTCTGGATTATGGTTTCATCTGCTCTAAAATTCTCCAGATTTTGTATAATGTGAACTTGAACTGATGCTCTGAAAAGGACTCAAACTGCAATTGTGTTAATTCAGGATGAATCTGGGTCAGTTGTAGCACTGAAACAATGATGCTTCTGTTCCTGCTGTTTTCTACATTTACTGAATCCATTTCTCATTTTACTGAAGACTGGACAGTGGGATAGAAATCCTTCACATCATGTAAGTCACGGTAAAAGAAAGAGCTAAACTTACTTGGCACTTATAATGTTACTTTACATTTACATATATTAACTTAATTATTACTCATCAATAATATTGTGAGACAGGATATTATACTAGCCTCATTTTACAGATGATGGACTTGGGGTAAGAAAAATTTAGCAACTTACTAAAGGACACACCACTAGCAAGAAGTGTCCCACAATTCAAGCCCAGCTGTCAGATTATAAAGGAGGATCTGTATTTAATACAGCATTCATAGCAAAGGCTTTTCGACAGTTGTTTAAAATAGATAACACAGTTTGTTTACATGCTGATCATGTCAATAAAGTCTTTAAGTTTCTATGTAGTACATTAAAACAACAATACATTTAAATATACCACCAAACCAGAATCTAGTAAGAAATAGTTTTACTTATATGAAGTTGCTTAGCAATTAAGGAAATTGGCCCATGCTATACATTAATGTAAACTTAAAGTGTCTTTTGAGTGAGAAATTGAAAAAATGTTCAGTTCAGTTTAGTTCAGTTCTTCTCCTCCTGCCCCCAATCCCTCCCAGCATCAGAGTCTTTTCCAGTCAGTCAACTCTTCGTATGAGGTGGCCAAAGCACTGGAGTTTCAGCTTTAGCATCAATCCTTCCAAAGAAGTCCCAGGGTTGATCTCCTTCAGAATGGACTGGTTGGATCTCCTTGCAGTCCAAGGGACTCTCAAGAGTCTTCTCCAACACCACAGTTCAAAAACATCAATTCTTCAGTGCTCTTCTCTAATAAGTAGTGGCACATACCTTTATGTGTAACTGGATATATTATAGTGTATTTTAATAGGTTGAAATATATTACTTCTCATATTTTCCCCCAAATGACTTATCTTTCAGAACCACAGTCACTAGAACAAAGCAGTCAGTTAAGAATACAAATTGGAAAAAGAGAAAGAATAAATACTTGTTACAGTTGAAGGAAGAAAACATAACTGGATATACAAAGTACTATTCACTCTATTTAGACTAAAGTCTATTTACTTAAAGGCCACTTTACTTAAAGGAAAAAAACAACAAAATACCCTGTCTTAAAATGTTTCAGCATTTTGTTAACCTGTTTTGATCATGTTCTAGGAATAACCATTGAGTGTGGAGACTTTCTTTTTCTTGTGAAAGATTTGCCCATCATTACCCTGGTCTCCCTAACAACCCCGTCTTTGTCTAAATATCCTTTTTTTAAAAAATCACAAGACTCTAGACATTTGATAAATGAAAACCAGTCAAATCCACGGTAACAGTGGATTGGACATAGTTAAAAACAAACACTGAGTATAAATAGGCATACGATCTCTGGCTGATTCTACATATTGACAGAGACAGAAGGGGAACACTTTTTTTTTTTTAGCACAGTGTTTCTCACTCAGGGATGACTGTCACCCAGGGGACACCGGGCAACGTCTGGAAACGTGTATGTCTGTCACAACTGGTGGATGCTATTAGCATCTCATGGGTAGAGGTCAGGTATGCCATTAAAAATGTAAACATGTTAGAAGACACAAGACAGTCACCTCAAAGCAAAGACATCTCTGGCCCCAAATGTCAATAGTGCTTAGGTTAAGAAACTACATTTAGTTCCTGTCACAACTGGTGGATGCTATTAGCATCTCATGGGTAGAGGTCAGGTATGCCATTAAAAATATAAACATGTTAGAAGACACAAGACAGTCACCTCAAAGCAAAGACATCTCTGGCCCCAAATCTCAATAGTGCTTAGGTTAAGAAACTACATTTACTATTTCATATGTACTAACTGCAATGCATTTCTTTAGAACATAAGTCTTTAGAACTCATGTATTTGATAATCACATACATGAACTATATAAAGAACACAGATTGTAAAAAGGNAAGCAAAGACATCTCTGGCCCCAAATGTCAATAGTGCTTAGGTTAAGAAACTACATTTACTATTTCATATGTACTAACTGCAATGCATTTCTTTAGAACATGAGTCTTTAGAACTCATGTATTTGATAATCACATACATGAACTATATAAAGAACACAGATTGTAAAAAGGCAAAATACAGGGAATAAATTATTTTTTAAATAAAAACTTCACCATCATTTCTACTGACTTTTCATACAAAAATACAGAAGAATACATTTTCTCATTTTTTTCAAGCATGCCATTCCCCACCATTCTAAGTACAGTCAAACAAAATGTCAGTGGCTTTTGGTATTAATAGAAAGTAGCCCTCAATATAGAACTGTCAAAACATAGAAATCTTCAAGCTACATTTTGCCTCAGGTTCAAACAAAGGTCTTTAAAATGGTTGAAATCTGGTGTGTTCAAAGCTGGTATTAATAAAGCACCTTAGCAGAAGAAAAGTATACTTTTCAAGAATATGTATTGCATTGAGTGAAGCGGACACTTAACACAGACCATGGGTAAAACAGGATGTGGTTTACATAGTGTCATGAACTGTTAAGACCAGGGAAATACTAAAAAGTAATAAAATAGAAAATTCTTAAAGAGTTGGGAATACCAGATCACCTTATCTGCATCCTGACAACCTGTATGCGAGTCAAGAAGCAACAGTTAGAACCGGACATGGAACAATGGACTGGTTCAAATTTGGGAAAGGAGTACAACAAGGCTGTGTATTGTCACCCTGCTCATTTAACTTACATGCAGAGTCCATAATGTGAAATGCCAGGCTGGATGAATCACAAGCTAAAGTCAAGAATGGCAGGAGAAATATCAACAACCTCAGATACACAGAAGATTCCACTCTAATGGCAGAAAGTAAAGAGGAACTAAAGAGCCTCTTGATGAGGGTGAAAGAGGAGAGTAAAAAAGCTGGCTTAAAACTCATCATTCAGAAAACTAAGATCTTGGCATCTGGTTCCATTACGTGAGGGCAAATAGATGGGGAATTAGTGGAAACAGTGACAGAATGTATTTTCTTGGGCTCCAAAAGCACTGTGGATAGTGAATGCAGCCACAAAATTAAAAGATGCTTGCTCCTTGAAAGAAAAGCTATGACAAACCTAAACAGCATATTAAAAAGCAGAGACACCACTTAGCTGACAAAGATCCATCTAGTCAAAGCTATTTTTTTCCCAGTAGTCATGTACTCATGTGAGAGTTGGACCATAACAAGTCTGAGCAAAAAAGAACTGATGCTTTCAAACTGTAGTGTTGGTGAAGACTCTTGAGAGTCCCTTGAACTGCAAGATCAAACCAGTCAATTGTAAAGGAAATCAACCCTGAATATTTATTGGAAGGATTGATGCTGAAGCTGAAACTTAAATACTTTGGCCACTGATGCAAAGAACCAATTCATTGGAAAAGACTCTGATGTTTGGAAAGATTAAAGGCAGGAGAAGAGGACGACAGAGGATGAGATGATTGGATGGCATCACAGACTCAATGGACATGGGTTTAAGCAAACTCCTGGAAACAGCAAATGACATGGAAACCTGGTGTGCTGCAGTCCATGGGCTTGCAAATAGTTGGAGACAACTTAGTGAATGAAAAACAACAAAGAACAGCAGCTTTCTTTTTTCAGTTTCATTACAACATAATTTATGGCACTCCTACAACATACTAAATATTGAGAATAAGATTACCAAACATAGATCAATATTTTTTGAATGAGCTAATTCATGGTGAAGCCATATGAACAAACACTCACAATACAGTGTAAATGAAATGTATAGTATTCTGGAAACCCACAAAAAGGATACCTTTCCATGATGACAGGCCAGATAAAATATCTACAGAAAGTAAGCGTGCAGGGAATGGAGTTCCAGACAGATCAAGCCCACTATGCTTTTAAAAACTAGAGTTACAGAGGGTGGCATTTTCATCTACCAGCAGCAGTAATGCCAAGTTTCATGGAAATTAAATGACTATCTATGTAGGAAACTTTGTGGAAATTGAAAAGCTAAGGCAATTTAAAAGTAAGATCATATTATTGAAAATATTTCAGTAATAAGTTGCTACTCCCTGGGCAAGAATTCTTAGTCATCAAAATAGATAGCTTACATCAAACACTGCTCAATGTTCTGTGGTAGCCAAGATGGGAAGCGAGTTGGAGGGAGAATGGATAAATGTATATATATGGCTATAAGAAGTCCCTTTTTTTTCCATCTGAAACTACCACATTGTTAATCAAACTAAAAAGTTTAAAAAAAAATAAGAAGCCAAAAAAAATACATACAGCAGATAGCTTAAGGTTTATAGCAATGGTTGACAAAATAATTTATAATCCCTAAAATATCAATCACCTCAGATATGCAGATGACACCACCCTTATGGCAGAAAGTGAAGAGGAACTCAAAAGCCTTTTGATGAAAGTGAAAGAAGAGAGTGAAAAAGTTGGTTTAAAGCTCAACAGAAAACGAAGATCATGGCATCTGGTCCCATCGCTTCATGGCAAATAGATGGGGAAACAGTGGAAACAGTGTCAGACTTTATTTTTGGGGGCTCCAAAATCACTGCAGATGGTGATTGCAGCCATGAAATTAAAAGACGCTTGCTCCTTGGAAGAAAACTATGACCAACCTAAACAGCATATTAAAAAGCAGAGACATAACTTTGCCAACAAAGGTGCATCTAGTCAAGGCTATGGTTTTTCCAGTGGTCATGTATGGATGTGAGAGTTGGACTGTGAAGAAAGCTGAGCACCAAAGAATTGATGCTTTTGAACTGTGGTGTTGGAGAAGACTCCTGAGAGTCCTTTGGACTACAAGGAGATCCAACCAGTCCATCCTAAAGAAGATCAGTCCTGGGTGTTCATTGGAAGGACTGATGCTGAAGCTGAAACTCCAGTACTTTGGCCACCTGATGTGAAGAGTTGACTCATTGGAAAAGACCCTGATGCTGGCAGGGATCGGGGGCAGGAGAAGGGGACGACAGAGGATGAGACGGCTGGATTGCATCACCGACTTGATGGACATGGGTTTGGATGAACTCCGAGAGTTGGTGATGGACAGGGAGGCCTGGTGTGCTGCAATTCATGGGGTCACAAAGAGTCGGACATGACTGAGTGACTAAACTGAACTGACCTGAAGGTCAAATTACTAACAAAAACATTATGTTCATCTTCAATTGAGCCTTTTCTTCTGAATTTTATTTTATTTTAATATACTTTAACACATGTACGTACTTTGTAACTAAGATTTCTTTCCTAAGATATAGACATTATGTTTCGGATGTTCAATATTTTCCTAAAGCATTCATGCCTTTGAAATTTCCCAAATGAAGTTAATTAGCATTGGCTTGGCATCATAGTCAAACTTTGCATTAATCCAAATTACCTAATCGAATTTTCTAAGTTAGCTAATGACTCAAAGAATGAGAGTTTATATAATTTAATTGTGAAATGATATTACAGTTGCATTTCTTCTGTTATTCCAAGATTAATGCCTAGTTTGAAGCTATGTTCAAATAAGATATTTGGAAAAGTCAATTGTTAATCCCTATTAACAGACAGAAGTGATAATTAATAGCCTGTTAAACTCATAATACACAAATGCTCCCAAATCTTGCTTGATAAAATAGATATCAGGCAAAAATCTCAAGTGACTATCCCAGCAGTAAATGGAATGAAACTCAAAAGTCCTTTTAAAAACAGAAGCTGCAAATAAAGTAAGTTACTACAGCTTGAATTAACTGCAGTAATGCCAAGGTTTAGAATCATACAAGAGTTAGAAATTAAGCACCTAGTATGCACAAGCCACTAAATATACACAAAGAATCAGAATCAATTGGTACAGTAGCCTTGGTCATGTGACTGAATTCTGTCCAATAAAGTAAAAGCTCAGTGGCCTGAGCACCTCTAGGAAAAGTTCTTAAAGAGGAGGGAGCATGTTCTGCCTTATCTTTCCTCTGTCTTGTTGAGAACAGGTGGAGGCCCTGTTCTGAGGACAGTAGACAGGAAACTGAAAGGAGTCCAGGAAACTGAGCTCTTTATGAAAATTTCCTACAACCATGGGACTGCACACCTCTGGACTTCTCTAAACTGAAAATACAAGTTTAGCTAGTTTAAGCTAATGTTCGGAGAAGGCAATGGCACCCCATAGTACTCTTGCCTGGAAAATCCCATGGACAGAGGACCCTGGTGGGCTGCAGTCCATAGGATCGCTGAGAGTTGGACACGACTCAGTGACTTCACTTTCACTTTTCACTATCATGCACTGGAGAAGGAAATGGCAACCCACTCCAGTATTCTTGCCTGGAGAATCCCAGGGACGGCGGAGCCTGGTGGGCTGCCGTCTATGGGGTTGCACAGAGTCAGACATGACTGAAGCGACTTAGCAGCAAGCTAATGCTATTTGGGATTTATCACGAACTTTCTTATCTGTTTTCTACTGATAAAAGAAGAACATGTATTGTTTCATTTATGTTTTCTTTTTTTCTATTTATAAAATATTTAATATCTAGTATGGTTCTCATAGAAAAATTTAAGGAAAACTTATTTTAATTACATTTGAATGAATACAAAGCATGGGTTGTCTGGTTCTGAGTGATAACCAGACGAGGCAACTGCCAAGTATGAAATGTGCAATTAAAATATTCAATTAAACTTAAATAATTCCAGAGCATAACAGGTGCATGAAATAGGAACTCTTAAATTAAATGCCCAGACATAAGAGTGGTAAGAGTTATCACTCTTTGCCCAAAAGAGTAATGCATTAGTACCATTTTTATATAAAAACATTTTAATTAATCCTCTCAATTCCCAAATAACTAAAAAGAAGGAAACTCATAGGAATTATCATGTGAAACGAAAATAGGTAGAATTTTCTTCTCAGAAGAGTCAGTGAGATATAAGGGACTGAATCTGTGCTCCATGGCAGATTTCAGAGGCAAAGTTATATAATTTTCTGGTCTCACATGGCGTGTCTATGGCTTTCAGGTCACCCCAGGATAACGGACTTTCTGTTGAGGACCGAGCAAAAGATTTCTCTCTACTCATATTTTTTGTTCTCAAAAAACTAAACTTTCCTTCTCCCTTTCCCTTTCCTTTCTTTTCTAAATTAAACTGTTTCAATATAATAGGTGAAAATAGCATTTTCACAAAGAGAATTTTGGATAGAAAAGTACCATGAGAGAAAGGGAATATAAAAAGTTAACTTTTTCCTTAAAACATACAATTTCAATTTATTAGAATAATAATATGTGTGCTAAAAAAGCACAGTTTAATTGGATACTTATTTTAAACTATTGCTAAGTTATTACACATGATTATTATATGTCCTCTGAGCAAAATCAAAAGATGTCATGTCTTGAAAAGGTTAAATTCCACTAAACAGGCTAATGAGCATGTCATTTCCCTGCTCTGTATTTTTATTATATGAAGAAGAATGGAAATGGAGATGGAGAAAGAGACACAACCATGGACGTGAACTAGACAGATGCGCACACATAACTCTATTACATGCCTCCCCAAAGCTGAACCTTGTTTCACTGGATATCACTTCCAAGTGTCACAGAACTGTCAAGCAATTCAGTTTCAGTGAATACAGTTAAGCCTCCTCTCTGGTATCTTTCTTTTGACAGAGATCTGTTTATTTGTTCTAAATTTTATTTTATATAAACTTTGCCAACTGAATAAAGTATAATAATGACATCCTATTTCCTAAAGATAATTATTTTTTTATTCTAACCTATCAAATATGGGGCAGTAAGCATCCACAAAAAAAAAAAAAAAAAAAACCAACTGTTTTTATTTTTCCAATGTATTACTAAAAACCCCATTAATTAATATTAGGAAAATGAATAAGTTGTAGCTTTTACCTTTTTTGTTTTACAATTAAGTTTTTGCTAGAGTCTAAAGAAAGTGAAATGTAGCCTTACTATAGTAACATGTCTGAAAAACAGATGAAGACTCAGGTAAATGGAGCATTCATTACAAAGATACTTCTGATTTAAAACTTGGGACTATGAAGCATTTATCCATATAAGTCCATTTCTATTCTGTAACAGGTCCTGAACAAAATGCTTCACAATTATTATCTTGTATAATTCTCTTAATAAACTTATAAGGGTATAATCCCCATTTTACAAATAAGGAACCACCAAATCAGAATTGTTACTCGAATCTACTTAGTTAATTACTGTTGGATATAGGATTTGCAGACTATATTGTATATTAATATATGCATAATTCACTTTATACCTGTCTTCTGAATACGTAATTGAGGATGTATTTTCCTCTACCTATCATACAATAATAATAGGTGTGACTATACTTTCCTAGTTAAAAGAAAAAAAACACTTAATAGGAAGTAAGAAAGAGAATTATGCTGGATGGCTTTATGATAGTGTTTTCCATATTATTTCTCTTCATACTTAAAATCAGCAACTGAAACTATTATTACTCATTTTACTTTAGAGATGTGAAAACATCAGAGAGAAAAGTTAAACAGCTTGCCCATGGTAATATAATTGCAAAGCCTCAAGATGAGACATAAGTTCAAAACTGCCATGCTTCAAATCACACTTTCTTTCCATAACTCCACAGTGGTAGACTGGTAATACATACCTGTTCTTAGTTTAAGCATTAATAATTGCCCTCTCTCTCCTGCTCATATACCCAGTGATTTTTTATTTTCTATATCAACAAATTTCTCTTCTCTTTTTCTGTATTTGTACATGCCAACCCCAATATATAAACATCTCAGACTTGCCTCAAAGGTGGATAAACTACAGCCTCCAATACCAAATCAACTTCACCAAGAAGTGCATTATAACCAATACACTTGTGATAGTTAATTTCAATGTCAATTTTACTGAATCATAGGGAGCTCAGAAATCTGGTTAAACTTTTTTTTTTTTTTAATGCTTATTTCTTTGGCTATGTCAGGTCTTAGCTGTAACATGTGGGATCCAGTTCCCTGACCAGGGATGGAATCCAAGCCTGCTACAATGGGAGTGTTGAGTCTTAGCCACAGGATCACCAGGGAAGTCCCTAAACATTATTTCTGAGTGCATCTGTGAGGATGTCTCAGGAAGATCAGTGATGTATCCAGCAAATGAAGTAAAGCAGACTGCCTTTCCCACTGTGGGTGGGCATTATTTAATCTACTGAAGGTCTACTACTACTACTATTACTAAGTCGCTTCAGTCGTGTCCGACTCTGTACGACCCCATAGATGGCAGCCCACCAGACTCTGCCGTCCCTGGGATTCTCCAGGCAAGAACACTGGAGTGGGTTGCCATTTCCTTCTCCAATGCCTGAAAGTGAAAAGTGAAAGTGAAGTCACTCAGTCGTCTCCGACTCTTAGCGACCCCATGGACTGTAGTTCTAGGAGTTTTATAGTTTCTGGTCTTACATTTAGATCTTTAATCCATTTTGAGTTTATTTTTGTGTGTGGTGTTAGAAAGTGATCTAGTTTCATTCTTTTACAAGTGGTTGACCAGTTTTCCCAGCACCACTTGTTAAAGAGATTGTCTTTACTCCATTGTATATTCTTGCCTCCTTTGTCAAAGATAAGGTGTCCATATGTGTGTGGATTTATCTCTGGGCTTTCTATTTTGTTCCATTGATCTATATTTCTGTCTTTGTGCCAGTACCAAAGAGAATTTTGGATAGAAAAGTACCATGAGAGAAAGGGAATATAAAAAGTTAACTTTTTCCTTAAAACATACAATTTCAATTTATTAGAATAATAATATGTGTGCTAAAAAAGCACAGTTTAATTGGATACTTATTTTAAACTATTGCTAAGTTATTACACATGATTATTATATGTCCTCTGAGCAAAATCAAAAGATGTCATGTCTTGAAAAGGTTAAATTCCACTAAACAGGCTAATGAGCATGTCATTTCCCTGCTCTGTATTTTTATTATATGAAGAAGAATGGAAATGGAGATGGAGAAAGAGACACAACCATGGACGTGAACTAGACAGATGCGCACACATAACTCTATTACATGCCTCCCCAAAGCTGAACCTTGTTTCACTGGATATCACTTCCAAGTGTCACAGAACTGTCAAGCAATTCAGTTTCAGTGAATACAGTTAAGCCTCCTCTCTGGTATCTTTCTTTTGACAGAGATCTGTTTATTTGTTCTAAATTTTATTTTATATAAACTTTGCCAACTGAATAAAGTATAATAATGACATCCTATTTCCTAAAGATAATTATTTTTTTATTCTAACCTATCAAATATGGGGCAGTAAGCATCAAAAAAAAAAAAAAAAAAAAAAACCAACTGTTTTTATTTTTCCAATGTATTACTAAAAACCCCATTAATTAATATTAGGAAAATGAATAAGTTGTAGCTTTTACCTTTTTTGTTTTACAATTAAGTTTTGCCTAGAGTCTAAAGAAAGTGAAATGTAGCCTTACTATAGTAACATGTCTGAAAAACAGATGAAGACTCAGGTAAATGGAGCATTCATTACAAAGATACTTCTGATTTAAAACTTGGGACTATGAAGCATTTATCCATATAAGTCCATTTCTATTCTGTAACAGGTCCTGAACAAAATGCTTCACAATTATTATCTTGTATAATTCTCTTAATAAACTTATAAGGGTATAATCCCCATTTTACAAATAAGGAACCACCAAATCGGAATTGTTACTCGAATCTACTTAGTTAATTACTGTTGGATATAGGATTTGCAGACTATATTGTATATTAATATATGCATAATTCACTTTATACCTGTCTTCTGAATACGTAATTGAGGATGTATTTTCCTCTACCTATCATACAATAATAATAGGTGTGACTATACTTTCCTAGTTAAAAGAAAAAAAACACTTAATAGGAAGTAAGAAAGAGAATTATGCTGGATGGCTTTATGATAGTGTTTTCCATATTATTTCTCTTCATACTTAAAATCAGCAACTGAAACTATTATTACTCATTTTACTTTAGAGATGTGAAAACATCAGAGAGAAAAGTTAAACAGCTTGCCCATGGTAATATAATTGCAAAGCCTCAAGATGAGACATAAGTTCAAAACTGCCATGCTTCAAATCACACTTTCTTTCCATAACTCCACAGTGGTAGACTGGTAATACATACCTGTTCTTAGTTTAAGCATTAATAATTGCCCTCTCTCTCCTGCTCATATACCCAGTGATTTTTTATTTTCTATATCAACAAATTTCTCTTCTCTTTTTCTGTATTTGTACATGCCAACCCCAATATATAAACATCTCAGACTTGCCTCAAAGGTGGATAAACTACAGCCTCCAATACCAAATCAACTTCACCAAGAAGTGCATTATAACCAATACACTTGTGATAGTTAATTTCAATGTCAATTTTACTGAATCATAGGGAGCTCAGAAATCTGGTTAAACTTTTTTTTTTTTTTAATGCTTATTTCTTTGGCTATGTCAGGTCTTAGCTGTAACATGTGGGATCCAGTTCCCTGACCAGGGATGGAATCCAAGCCTGCTACAATGGGAGTGTTGAGTCTTAGCCACAGGATCACCAGGGAAGTCCCTAAACATTATTTCTGAGTGCATCTGTGAGGATGTCTCAGGAAGATCAGTGATGTATCCAGCAAATGAAGTAAAGCAGACTGCCTTTCCCACTGTGGGTGGGCATTATTTAATCTACTGAAGGTCTACTACTACTACTATTACTAAGTCGCTTCAGTCGTGTCCGACTCTGTACGACCCCATAGATGGCAGCCCACCAGACTCTGCCGTCCCTGGGATTCTCCAGGCAAGAACACTGGAGTGGGTTGCCATTTCCTTCTCCAATGCCTGAAAGTGAAAAGTGAAAGTGAAGTCACTCAGTCGTCTCCGACTCTTAGCGACCCCATGGACTGTAGCCCACCAGGCTCCTCCATCCATGGGATTTTCCAGGCAAGAGCACTGGAGTGGGGTGCCACTGCCTTCTCCGGCAAGGTCTGACTAGAACCAAAAAGAGAAAGGGAAGATTTCTTCCCCTCTTCCTAGGCTGGGACAGGGATCTGCCCTGAGCACTCCTGGTGCTCAGGCTTACAGACTCGGACTAGAATTTACACCAGACTCTCTCAAGGTCTTTCAACCACACCACCAACCTTCCTGGGTCTCCAGCTTACAGAGGACAGATTGTGGGACTTCAACCCCTATAATCGCATGTGTCAAGCCTTACAATGCATCTCTTTACTATAGTATGTACACAATCAGTTCTGTTTCTCTGGAGACTTTGATCTATGTAACTTATTCTTGGGCTTAAGACCCATTCCTCTTAATTCAAATGCTTATCAGCGAGTGTAAGGAACATCCTCCAGAAAAGCAGAGCTGTGTGCAGTTAGAAATGGGATAAAATCAACAGCTAACAAACTCTGTAGCGTTCATTATTATACAATTACATCGAGTTTCCAGGCAATTCATTTAATCCTTACAACACCAGGTGATATCAGAACCTCATTCTGCAGATGAAGAATAAGAATTAAGCAATTTGACCAAGCACAAGACCAATAAATGGGCAACTTGAATCCTGATCTGTTTAATGCCAAAACCCCTGCCCTTAGTAACAAATCTGCCTCCATGATGCAAAGGTGAGTGTTCAAGTTTTTAAAAATTAAAACTTTTCCCTCTTTTCTACTCCTCTTCTCCCCACAAAAACAAATATCCCTCTTTTCTCTCCTTTTCTCCCCACAAATACCAACACTATTCAAATAGGTCTATTTTTCTGGGATCATAGTCCAACCTCTTTCAAATATTCCCTCATCCTCTTAAGAGAATTTTGTGATTTAAAACAAGCAAAATTAAGAATTAAAAAACACACCTAACACAAATTAAAAGAGGTAACTACCAAGGATGGAACTTTAACCTATATACAGACTGGCTTTTATTCTCTGCTATTTACAGGGGCTATGCAACAAGGATAACTAATTATAATGTCATTTTTTAAAGGAGAAACATTTATCAGTTGGATGGTGCACAATCACTGCTGAGGAACCCCAAGCTGGGATATACATACACGCCAAAGGCTGACCTACTTGGTAAAAGTCAAGGTAATGAGATTCTTGATTTGTTCATTCATTCATTCATTCAAAACAGAGCTTGAAAGGGCCATTACAGAGATTTTAATGACTGGAAGGGAAGAGAGATAATTTAAAAAGCAGTAACAAAGTTGTGTACAGGGTACCATGATGCCATCTGATGCACGGTGGAAGTTCAGAACAAGGAAATCTAACTTAAACTAGTTTGTTAAGGCACTGGAAAAAAAAAAAAAAGAACATTCGTGAATTCCACAGGAATCAACACACTCAAAAAAAAAAATACTACCAAAATAGAAAACAATCAGGCCCTGATTCCATCATAGATATGGTTATAATGTGGGACAGAGATGCTCCCACAGGCACACAGAGATTTATTACAATGCACTCACTTTAAATATAAGTGTTCAACGAAGTGGGTGTTTTCTTTGTCCTTTAACAGCAGAGCTCTAACAAAAGTCTGCTGTTGAAGCAATAAATTATGAAAGGGGAAAAGGTATCATGTATCTCACAGACCAGCAGGAATTGGTGTTAGGTCAGCAGCAGTTAGAGCAGTTACAGCAGCAGTTTCTAACTTAAGAATAAGCAAGAGGCGTTCCATAAATGAAAGTTTTAGCCTATCTCCTTTGGCAGGGAATATATTTTACAACCTAGAAACAATTCACTCAGGGGCTTATCCTGAAGTACTTGAGGAATTAAAACAAAATGCCATTTATAATAATGTTCCTAAAACTAACCTTTCAGGTTTACTTTTGGTTATGAGAAGACATATTCTTTCACAAAACTCAGTGGTCAAGAGAGCAAGGATCTGTCTGTGGCAGGAGTCATTGTTTACAGGTTCCAGCAGTGGGACAGGGAAGGCAATGGCACGCCACTCCAGCAGTCTTGCCTGGAAAATCCCATGGATGGAGGAGCCTGGTAGGCTGCAGTCCATGGGGTCGCAGTCAACTGAGCGACTTCACTTTCACTTTTCACTTTCATGCATTAGAGAAGGAAATGGCAACCCACTCCAGTGTTCTTGCTTGGAGAATCCCAGGGACGGTGGAGCCTGGTGGGCTGCTGTCTATGGGGTCGCACAGAGTTGGACACGACTGAAGTGACTTAGCAGCAGCAGCAATGGGAGCTAGAGGCAAATCAGTGGCTGAAGACAGGGAAAAAGAACTGGTGGGGAAGCCTCAGACTTGTTGGAATGGTGGAAGGTTGGGGACTGAGGTGTTCAATGAAGAGGAAATGGGCGAATACTTTCAGCACCACTTGCTTTTTGTCTTTTCTGTTTACTCCACCCTTATATTTGATAAAGGTATTGGCCCTGCCCAGAGAAACTTCTCATCTCTGAATGCTTCCCATTACTTTTTTTTTTAGAGTCTAGAAATTGACCATCTTGCTCATCTTTCTTTGATATCAGTTGTTGTTTATAATTACAGTTCCACTCTCTTCTCCAATTCTAAGTTTCAGGAGACTGAGGACTCATTTTATATCCCAGGTTTGCTTTGACTCCAAAATCTGATCTTTGAAGATTTAGAGAACTTCCTGAGAATTCTTACCTCAATTAGGCACAGATACAGGAGATACACACACACACACACACACACACACACTCATTAAAACAAATAAACCAAAGGCAATCCATATAATTTAAATGGCATTAAAAACTGGATACCTTCAGATTTCAGGGTAGCTCAGATGAATTCCCTAACCTGAAATTTCTATTCTTTAACAAAGTGCTTGCCTGTCATTTTCTGAGTCTGGAGATGAGATGTGGTTACACTGACCAGGCTGGATCTGGGTCTTCTTCTCTAGATGACTGGTGGGTATTTCTTCACTCTATTCTCCATATTATCAGAACAGCAAGATCGGAAACGCCTCCTTCTTGCCTTTCATCCAACCCCCTACCTAGTCACTTCCACAAATAAGGGTGCCTGGGGAAAGTGAATGTAGGGGCACTGTAATTGAAAGCAATGGAGGAGTAAAGAAAAAGGGCATTTTTTGGTACTCATTCTTCTTCTACAGAGGTAAGCAGAGATGGAGGAAGAAAGAAAAAGCAGCGAGGCAAGGCCCTAAAATAATCCATGACACACCCTTCACACACAAAGAGTTTAAGGAAAATGGATGTACCCAAATCATGGACAGCACATATAAATATACATCCAACACGTATTTATGAAGCTTGTGCTATGAGCTAACCACTATACCAGGCACTTAGGCTATATATAAACTCTGTCTTCAGGGAGATTACACAAAGCTTACATATACAAAATGAACTAACAGTTGTACTTATTTAAATACCACTATATACAGCTAAATAGGAATTTATAAAGTTCACTAGAAGGTGATAAATGTTTAAAAAAAAAAAAAGAAGTAAAAGAGAATAGGAGTGTGAGAACAATGCAGGGGATGCAGTTTAAACAGGGCAGCTGGGGAGCCTCATGCAATTCTTTGGAGCAAAGTATTGAAAGAAGTGAGTGATATGAGATATAATTTAGCCACAGTATTAATTTAGTACACTCTTTATATGAATAGCATGCAAGATGAAAATAAGCAGCAGATGAGAAGATATTAATTTTTTAAATTCATCATCTTAATATACAGATGGTCTCCCTCAAAACTTCAATTATGCTTTAAGAAACTTCTCCAACATATGAAGCAACTTCTCCCCAAATGAAGGCCAAATTAGTTAAGTTTTGTGTAAGAGAAAAAAATTAAATGGAAGACAAGATTACTGTATTTCCTGGTATGTCTAGGAAATAATTCTTAAGCCACGGTAATTGTAAATCTGCAGAGGACTGACTGGAACTACACAAATCACAAATTCACATCTGTTCATTTTTCTACAAGAGTAGAGGGAGATACTTTTTTTTTTCCCTATGATGTAAAACCTCCTTCTGAGAAAACTAAAATTAATTTATTTGAAATCCTGCTGCCTATCAGCCAGCACTGCCCACATGAATATAATTTTAGGAACTACAACAACAAAAATGCTTCTGGCCATTTGAGCAACTTTCAATCAGTTTTAAAGTTAAACCAAACACGAGGCACTAAAAAACAGGATGCAGTTACGAATCTCTTAATAAACCTCTTTTATAGGCTTTCTAATGCATGTCTTCAAATGCACTTACAGTGCTCTGGATAAACAATGATTATAAAATTAAAGGCCGTTTTAATGAGATTTCAGAAAAATGTCTTTCATCGTTTTTCCAACATGGAAAACAGTTTAACTCTCTCCGTACAACTAATTTTGAATGAATATTTCTACATGCAAAAGCGTGACCTACACTGTGCCATTTTAAAACAATATTCATAATAGAAAACCTATACTACAAACAAACAGAGGAAGGATTTAATCTCCTCCTTTCTGTTGCCAGGCTCCTATTTTTAAAAAGATTCTGATTTCTCTCAATTTTACTTTAGGTTGCAATGGGGAGGGCAACATTTAACAACATTGAGCAACATTCTTTGCTTCCAGCAGGCGATCCTAGACATCAACACCACGATGTGTAGCATCCATCACTATAATGAAATGAGTGTAAAATAATAAGTGGTTTAATTCAGTCCTATCCAAAGGCACTTGTTAGTACCAAGGAGGTGCCAAGGACTTCACTAAGTGCTGGAAACAAAGACATAAATAATTATATCCCCAGCTCCTAAGGCGTTCCTAGTGTGAATTTCAATTCTTTGGTCATTGTGTCCATGCATTCTGTAAGAAAAAAATTATTCTCCAGGATATCCTGTTGTTTTTTGAAGACAAAATGTTATTCTCTACCACATTCAGAAGTGGATAATATTTCCCAGTTTCTAGACCCATGATTAATGTCAATACTTTGCCCCCACAGGGACACAAAATCCTCTTAGAAATACTTCTCTACAGTACATGATCTTTGGCCATATTCTCCCTTCTTGCTGTCCTATACATCAGCTTCAATGGCATCAAATACCGTAGGTTTCTCTCTTTTTCTTTGAGCACACTTTATGGTTCCACTTTCAATACCAACCTCCTTTAATATTGGTGTTACCCAGGAATCCATCCATGGTCCTTCTTTCCTTTATCCACATATATACATACATTAAACACACACACACATATACCCTCCACAATTATTTATAGTTAGTTTCAACTCACATACTTGTATAATTACTCCTAAATCTACATCCTCTACTTCAGAATACTCTCATGAGTAGTAGAAACACCATTCTACCTGCCTAGTGGATGCCCAATAGTCATCTGACACTTACGCAGTCAATTCTGTACAACTTTCCTCCTAAATGAATTTGTTCGTTTGTCTTTCTAGTTTGACTCCTCTTGTCTTTCTCTTTATTATTCTTCCTTTTGCTCCAAGCTGAGCTAAGTCTTTGCCTTTTCATAATAATACAAGCATCTCTTGCTTAGAAGAGATGTTGCTTTATTAACATTTTTAAATCCAAACTTCAAGCTACTTGAGGACAGAAACTATATTCTGTCAGTTTATTCTCACCATCCAACATCTATCACTTTGCTGCTACTGCTACTGCTGCTGCTAAGTCACTTCAGTCGTGTCCGACTCTGTGTGACCCCATAGACGGCAGCCCGCCAGGCTCCCCCATCCCTGGGATTCTCCAGGCAAGAATACTGGAGTGGGTTGCCATTTCCTTCTCCAATGCATGAAAGAGAAAAGTGAAAGTGAAGTCGCTCAGTCTGTCTGACTATTAGCGATCCCATGGACTGCAGCCCACCAGGCTACTCCGTCCATGGGATTTTCCAGGCAAGAGTACTGGGGTGGGGTGCCATTGCCTTCCCCATCTATCACTCTGAGGGCTCTAATATTTGTTGAATGAATGATTGAACCCTTATTTCCAATAAACAAATTGCATATGTGTTCATACCTATTTGCTGTTGTTGTTCAGTTGTTAAGTGAAAATTGCTCAGTCGTGTCCAACTGTTTGCGAACGTATGGGCTATACAGTCAGTGGAATTTTCCAGGCCAGAATACTGGAGTGGGTAATCTTTCCATTCCCCAGGAGATCTTCCCAAACCAGGGGGTCTAACCCAGGTTTCCCACATTGCAAGCGGATTCTTTACCAGCTGAGCCACAAGGGAAGCCCAAGAACACTGGAGTGGGTAGGCTATCCCTTCTCCAGCGGATCTTCCTGACTGAGGAACTGAACCAGGGTCCCCTGCATTGCAGGCAGATTCTTTACCAACTGAGCTACCAGGGAATCCCTTCAGTCACTAAGCTGTGTTCAGCTCTTTGCAACCCCACGGACTGCAGCACAGCAAACTTCCCTGTCCTTCACTATCTCCCTGAGTTTGCTCAAACTCATGCCCATTGAGTCAGCGATGCCATCCAAACACTTCTTCCTCTGTCACCCCCTTCTTCTCATGCTCTCTATCCTTCCCAACATCAGGGTCTTTTCCAACGAGTCAGTCCTTCACATCAGGTGACCAAAAGGAGCTTCGGCTTCAGCATCAATAATTTCATTGAATATTCAAGGTTGATTTTCTTTAGGAGTGACTGGGTTGACCTCCTTGCTGTCCAAGGGACTCTCAAGCATCTTCTCCAGCATCACAGTTCAAAATCATCAGTTCTTCAGTGCTTAGCCTTCTTTATGGTTCAGCTCTCACATCTGTACATGACCACTGAAAAACTCATAGCTTTGACTAGAAGGACCTTTGTCAGCAAAGTGATGTCTCTGCTCTTTAATACGTTGTCTAGGTTTGTGATAGCTTTTCTTCCAGGGAGTAAATATCTTTTAATTCCGTGGCCGCAGTCACCGTCTACAGTGATTTTGGAGCCCCCCAAAATAAAATCTGTCACTGTTTCCACTTTTTCCCCATTTATTTGCTATGAAGTGAAGGGACCAGACACCATCATCTTCATTTTTTGAATGCTGAGTTTTAAGCCAGCTTTTCACTCTCCTCTTTCACCTTCATCAGCAGATTCTTTAGCTCTCTTAGGCTTTCCTAATAGCTCAGTTGGTAAAGAATCCTCCTGCAAAGCAGGAGACTCCAGTTTGATTCCTGGGTTGGGAAGATACCCTAGAGAAGGGAAAAGCTACCCAATCCATTATTCTTGGGCTTAGCTGGTAAAGAATATGCCTTCAATGTGGGAGACCTTGGTTTGATCCCTGGGTTGGGAAGATCCCCTGGAGAAGGAAAAGGTTACTCACTCCAGCATTCTGGCCTGGAGAATTCCATGGACTGTATAGTCCGTGGGGTCGCAAAGAATTCGAAACAACTGGTTCCAAATAGGAAAAGGAGTACGTCAAGGCTGTAAATTGTCACCCTGCTTATTTAATTTCTTTGCAGAGTACATCATGAGAAATGCTGGACTGGAAGAAACACAAGCTGGAATCAAGATTGCCGGGAGAAATATCAATGACCTCAGATATGCTGATGACACCACCCTTATGGCAGAAAGTGAAGAGAAGCTAAAAAGCCTCTTGATGAAAGTGAAAGAGGAGAGCAAAAAGTTGGCTTAAAGCTCAACATTCAGAAAACGAAGATCATGGCATCCGGTCCCATCACTTCATGGGAAATAGATGGGGAAACAGTGGAAACAGTGCCAGACTTTATTTTGGGGGGCTCCAAAATCACTGCAGATGGTGACTGAAGCCATGAAATTAAAAGACACTTACTCCTTGGAAGAAAAGTTATGACCAACCTAGATAATATATTCAAAAGCAGAGACATTACTTTGCCAGCTGAGGTCCGTCTAGTCAAGGGTATGGTTTTTCCTGTGGTCATGTATGGATGTGAGAGTTGGACTGTGAAGAAGGCTGAGTGCTGAAGAATTGATGCT